>CM040185.1:91843622-91881122 GCA_022606455.1 Callitettix versicolor
TGTTCAGTTGTGTGCAAAAAATATAGTGTTCTGTTAAACGTTTGTGTTTCTGTTCACTTGTGTGCAAAAATATAGTGTTTTGTTAAACGTTTGTGTTTCTGTTAACTTGTGTGCAAAAAATATAGTGTTTTGTTAAACGTTTGTGTTTTTGTTCAATTGTGTGCACAAAAATATAGTGTTTTGTTAAAAGGTAGTGTTTTTGTTCAGTTGTGTGCAAAAAAATATAGTGTTTTGTTAAACGTTGTTTTTGTTCAGTTGTGTGCAAAAAATATAGTGTTCTGTTAAACATTTGTGTTTCTGTTCACTTGTGTGCAAAAAATATAGTGTTTTGTTAAACGTTTGTGTTTCTGTTCACTTGTGTGCAAAAAATATAGTGTTTTGTTAAACGTTTGTGTTTTTGTTCAGTTGTGTGCAAAAATATAGTGTTTTGTTAAACGTTTGTGTTTTTGTTCAGTTGTGTGCAAAAAATATAATGTTTTGTTAAACGTTTGTGTTTTTATTCAGTTGTGTGCAAAAAAATATAGTGTTTTGTTAAACGTTTGTATTTTTGTTCAATTGTGTGCACAAAAATATAGTGTTTTGTTAAAAGGTAGTGTTTTTGTTCAGTTGTGTGCAAAAAAATATAGTGTTTTGTTAAACGTTGTTTTTGTTCAGTTGTGTGCAAAAAATATAGTGTTTTGTTAAACGTTTGTGTTTTTGTTCAGTTGTGTGCAAAAATATAGTGTTTTGTTAAACGTTTGTGTTTTTGTTCAGTTGTGTGCAAAAAATATAGTGTTTTGTTAAACGTTTGTATTTTTGTTCAATTGTGTGCACAAAAATATAGTGTTTTGTTAAACGTTTGTGTTTTTGTTCAGTTGTGTGCAAAAATATAGTGTTTTGTTAAACGTTTGTGTTTTTGTTCAGTTGTGTGCAAAAATATAGTGTTTTGTTAAACGTTTGTGTTTTTGTTCAGTTGTACGCAAAAAATATAATGTTTTGTTAAACGTTTGTGTTTTTATTCAGTTGTGTGCAAAAAAATGTAGTGTTTTGTTAAACGTTTGTGTTTTTGTTCAATTGTGTGCACAAAAATATAGTGTTTTGTTAAACATTTGTGTTTTTGTTCAGTTGTGTGCAAAAAATATAATGTTTTGTTAAACGTTTGTGTTTTTGTTCAGTTGTGTGCAAAAAATATAATGTTTTGTTAAACGTTTGTGTTTTTGTTCAGTTGTATGCAAAAAATACAATGTTTTGTTTTCATTGTCCGTTAAACTTGGTGCGTTAACGGTTAAACGGAGTTTTTACTGCGAAATGAATGCGAGAAAGTTTGCGCAATGTTTTCGCACTATTTATTTCCGTTATTTACGTGCACCGACCGCAATTTGTTACAAAGGACTTGAAAACGTTGATCACTTTTATTCAACGGTTGAATTGTGTACCGGAAACGCCGTCGCTATCGCTTGTAAAGTTCGTAGTTACGCAATGGCGGAGTTAATACCTCTTTGCATCCAAACCGGAAGGAGTCTGGGAACGGCAGACGTACTTCCTATTCTCAAGGTCACAAGATCCGCCTACTGGACTGAACTGAACTGGTAATATTTGCTGAGATATCGTCAATACAGCATTACTTTATAAAAACCCGATTTAATATTGCGGAAAAAAACGGAGCAAAACGTTATTCACATTTTCTCTCGCTAAGCTTTCTAACTGAAAAAATGCGTTTCGTTAAACTACAAAACCGGTTCAGCAGAATTTGCTTTAATTGTTGTGCACGAAGTTTCAAAGCTCAATTTTGTTTGTTATTTTAAGGCGAAAATCACTTTGAGGCTATTATCGCCTCGCTGAATGTAAGTGTGAGTGTAAAGTGTTAAAGTCGTAAGTGTAGTGTTGTAAGTGTAAGTGTGTGTGTTAGACTCGGGTAACGCAAAGGATTTCTAAATCCTCTCAATACGCGCAGCTAGGCTGTACCCCTCTGCGGCGTTTCAAAACTCAAAAGTGTACCGATTTTTTTAAAGAAAAAAATTAACGGTTTGACATTAAATGGAACACAAACAAAATCGTAAACATTGCACAAACTTTCCAACATCCAAATTTATTGCCTTCCCACGAAAAAACTCGAAAATTGCATATTTCCTCAATTTTTTTATAGAAATGTTGGACGATTTTGTTGGGTAAAAAAAAAACATGTCCAAGCTGTATTACCGATACTGATTTGGGTGCCAAATTTTAATCAAATCGGACCAAAATTGCGAACCTGAGGGTGCTAAAACATGCCACACGCACGCACGCACGCACTCACTCACTCACTCACTCACTCACTCACTCACTCACTCACTCACTCACTCACTCACTCACCACTCACTCACCACTACTCACTCACTCAAACACGCACGCACGCACGCACGCACGCACGCACACGCACGCACGCACGCACACACGCACGCACACACACACACACACACACACACACACACACACACACACACACACACACACACACACACACACACACACACACACACACACACACACACACACACACACACACACACACACACACACACACACACACACACACACACACACACACACACACACACACACACACACACACACACACACACACACACACACACACACACACACACACACACACACACACACACACACACACACACACACACACACACACACACACACACACACACACACACACACACACACACACACACACACACACACACACACACACACACACACACACACACACACACACACACACACACACACACACACACACACACACACACACACACACACACACACACACACACACACACACACACACACACACAGGTCACTAGACATGGTGTTATGGCACTAGTTCAGAATATTTGCACTTAAAGGTACTGACCCTTACCAACAGAAATTACCTTTTGGTAAATGCAATGATTTGACGAGTGTAAATGCAGTGTGTATTCTTACGAACTATTTGACATGTATTGCACGCAAGTACTCATGCGTGTGACCCAATGTAAACACACCACAACATTGCCATTAATACGAACATATTCATACACTTACGTATATAAGAACAACGCATTATGTTTCGAGATAAGTATTATTCTCAAGTGTTGGAACATAAACTTAGCAGCCTAGCACATAAAAATACAATAAACACAGAAAAACCTTTCGTTTCACGTTGCTTATGGTTATCTTATCACGAGTAAGTCTTACAACCGTGTTCTAGAACGTTTCTTTAACGCTCCAATAGTGAAACGCTAGATTGACATAACGGCTGATTAAATTTTGCACTGTTTCTAGAAAATATTTACTCAAAGATTACCTAATCTCCAATTGACGTGTCATTAATTTTTAAAGAAAGATTAATCGCGCAAAAATGGCTATTTTCAAACATATGATCAACGTATACGGTAATTTTTAGGTTATGTTTGTTTTTAGCTATACATTTTTGAGTAGTCTAAGCTTTTACATTTTTTGAGATAAGTGTCACACGCCTAGCAATAATGTTGTCAGGCAGATACTTCGAAATTAGGTTTAAAATATAACCTTCTTACTGAATCTAACTTTAATCATGGATTCTTCATCCGAAAAATAATTAAATTAAATTACAGTTCTATTACTTAAATAACCCGATTCTGTTAATTATTCGTCTGAACATGATAATTCCTATACTCGTGAACTCGTTGCAAATAAGGCCTAAAATGATTTATCTTAACCTAACATAACCATAACCTAACCCATTTTTAGGTTTATATTTTTTATAACCTCCAAAACATATAGGTCTAATTTTGTATATGTAATTGTATAAGACCGGGTGTTCAAAGCGTAGGTTTTATAAACAATGGTGAACGAATCTTTAACAACGGGTCTTCAAAGCGTCGATTCCAAAAACAACGGTGTACGATCTTTAAAGTGTATGTTTTAAAAAGAACAGTGAACGGATCTTTAAGAACGGATCATCAAAGCGTCGGTTTTAAAACAACGGTGAAGGATCTTTAAGAACGGATCTTCAAAGCGTATGTTTTAAAAAACAGTGAGCGGAACGGATCTTTAAGGGCGGGTCTTCAAAGCGTAGATTTAAAAACAAAGGTGTACGGATCTTTAAAAACGGGTCTTCAAAGTGTCGATTTCCAAAACAACGGTGTACGGATCTTTAAGAACGGATCTTTAAAGCGTAGATTTTAAAAAGAACAGTGAACGGATCTTTAAGAACGAATCTTCAAAGCGTATGTTTTAAAAACAACGGTGAAAGGATCTTTAAGAACGGGTCTTCAAAGCGTATGTTTTAAAAACAACGGTGAGCGGATCTTTAAGAACGGGTCTTCAAAGCGTATGTTTTAAAAACAAAGGTCAGCGGAACGGATCTTTAGGAACGGGTCTTCAAAGCGTAGGTTTTATAAACAATAGAGAACGAATCTTTAACACCGGGTGTTCAAAGCGTAGATTTCAAAAACAACGTTATACGGATCTTTAAGGGCGAGTCTTCAAAGCTTAGATTTCAAAAACAAAGGTGTACGGATCTTTAAAAACGGATCTTCAAAGTATATGTTTTAAAAACAATGGTGAGCGAAACGGATCTTTAACAACGGGTCTTCAAAGTGTAGGTTTTATAAACAATGGTTTACGAATCTTTAACAACGGGTGTTCAAAGCATAGATTTCAAAAACAACGGTGTACGGGTCTTTAAGGGCGGGTCTTCAAAGCGTAGGTTTTATAAACAACGGTGTACGGGTCTTTAACAACGGGTGTTCAAAGCATAGATTTAAAAAACAACGGTGTACAGATCTTTAAGAAAGGATCTTCAAAGTTTACGTTTTAAAAAGAACGGTGAACGGATCTTTAAGAACGGATCTTCAAAGCGTAGGTTTTAAAAACAATGGTGTACGAATCTTTAACAACTGGTTTTCAAAGCGTAGGTTTTAAAAACAACGGTGTACGGATCATTAAGAATGGGTCTTCAAAGCGTAGGTTTTAAAAACAACGGTAAACGTATCTTTAACAACGGGTGTTCAAAGCGTAGGTTTTATAAACAATGGTGTACGAATCTTTAACAACTGGTGTTCAAAGCATAGATTCCAAAAACAACGGTGTACGGATCTTTAATGGCGAGTCTTCAAAGCGTAGATTTCAAAAAAAAAGTGTACGGATCTTTAAAAACGAATCTTTAAAGCGTAGGTTTTAAAAAGAACAATGAACGGATCTTTAAGAACGGATCTTCAAAGCGTAGGTTTTAATAACAACGGTGTACGGATCTTTAAGAATGGGTCTTTAAAGCGTAGGTTTTATAAACAATGGTGTACGAATCTTTAACAACGGATTTTCAAAACATAGATTTCAAAAACAACGGTGTACGGATCTTTAAGGGCGGGTCTTCAAAGCGTAAGTTTTATAAACAACGGTGTATGGATCTTTAGGAACGGGTCTTCAAAGCGTAGGTTTTTAAAAAAGCGGTTCATTATTTTGAAAGAATTTGTCCATCTCTAAATGTTAGGAAAAAGACCTAAATCCGTTCGTTAACTGGAAGAGTTCATTAAATTCACGTCAGAATGCAGCACGTACACCTACTTTCTTCCCGTGCGTTAACAATATTTCAGTTTACGCAGATTTTCTGCGGAGACATTCGTAAACATTGAAAACAGCTTTAGTATTCCATCACTAAGCAACCACTTTGAAAACCGATATAGATTTTACGTGTACAAATAGCGTCAGGTAATGCATGTTAGCACGCGTACGGTGGCGCCATATTGGAAGTGTCTGTAAAGTTAGAAGGCAATTAGCATGGCAAACACCTGCTGATATATTCATAACCATGCCCTAATTGTTAGCAGAGACATCGACACCGCACTCTCCCTCTTTGTCTGTCGAACACTTGCTGCGCTTTCTCCCTCTCTGTCAACTCGAATGTGACGTCATCCACATTAGCATAACTGTATTCACAGTCGCGAAGTTGACTCATCTCGGTTTTAGAAATTGCAAGATATTTTTTTAACGTCCATACTTTTGCAAGTTAGGCTATGAAGACGAGGGATAACGGTAACGGTAGTACCTGCGAAGTAAGAACCTTGACGTGCGCAGACTGACCAGTGCTTTAGCCACATCGACCACCGAGCCCTCCATATTACAAGAAGATTACATGGAATCAGTCCATTCTATGAAAGATTAATTATCCAAGAGGTGGCATGACTTCGCTTAGAATAGTATCCGCTGAAAGTGATCTTACAGATCGTGAGCGTTGTAGATTAACTTAAAGAAGCAGGGAAACACCTTATGTTTTTACTGGGCCCAGAAGGTTGTGAGTAATTACCTTGTTCTGAAACTCTTGTCAGAACGTGTTCAACATTGAAGAATACTCAATACTCAACTTAACGGTAATAAAACTAACAAAATGATTGCACAAACGTTTTAGAAATATCAGTAAAAGAATATCATTTGGGCTAAATGAGCAACGCAACTGAGAGATAAATTTAATTTACGAAATCCCATTGTGTGTGTGTGTGTGTGTGTGTGTGTGTGTGTGTGTGTGTGTGTGTGTGTGTGTGTGTGTGCGCGCGCGTGTCGTGTGTGTGTGTGTATTTGTGTGTGTGTATTCGTGTGTTTATGTGTGCGCGCGCGTTTGTGTGTGTTTGAGTATGTACGAGCGCGTGTGTGTTTGTGTGTGTGCGCGCTTGCGTGTTTGTGTGTGTGCATGCGCGCGTGTTTGTGTTTGTTTGTGTGTATGTGTGAGCGCAAGCGTGTGTGTTTGTGTGTGAGCGTGCGCGCGTGTTTGTGTGTGCGCGTGCGTGTTTGTGTGTGTGCATTGTGTGTGCGCGTGTTTGTGTTTGTTTGTGCTCGCACGCTTGTTTGTGTGTGTGTGTGTGCGTGCGTGCGCGCGCGCATCTGGGTGTGTGGAGAGAGAGAGAGAGAGAGAGAGAGAGAGAGAGAGAGCGCATTTGGTACTATGAGATTCAAACTAGGCACATACGTATATCGATTTCGCTAATACCTCGTGCCAGTTCTTTAGCTAGCAAAATTCGTTCAATCGTTTGAAAATGGCGACCATTCCAAATCCAAAAACTGTTTTGGACCAATCTGATTTCACCGTCGTAATCAGCGTTAAAATCTACATAAATTAGCATTTAAAACATTTTCTAATTCTACTGGAATACGAAAATGCAGACTTGACGGCGGTCAGGGTTCGTTTTGTCTTATCAATGTAATTTGAAAATCAAAAATGCTAATTTATGTACATTTAACGCTGACGGTGTTGGTGATATAATGTTACCAATAAAACGAATTTAAACAAATTATTATTTACTGAACACACAGTCCTCACTAGGTAAAAATTCATGACATCCTCGACAATTATAACACTAACATAGTTCCACAACAAAATTTTCCAGTGACATACGTTTCGCCGTAAGGCATCTTCAGAAAATAATTGTGGTGTTCGTATATATTAATACAGTTCAAGTTAAAACTGCAATGGAGAAGGTAAAGAAATGGAGGTATGACAGTCTAAAAAAGTCAGTGACTATTTTTAGGCAATATAAGTTACACAATTAAAAATTTAATATTAGATAAAACTAGTTATGTCAGCTGTTTACTTTACATCGAACTTAGGGAAGCACATTGTCATCAATAAGGGTAAAATAGATCTTTTACTAAACAGTGGCGTATATAAAGTTCTGTGAATACGTAGGACAGTCTGGAAGAGCTATAAAAACTTGTACTAAAGAAAATTACTCGAATATTGCGAAACGTTTATTAGAATTTTATTTTTTCAATTTAAACTACATTTAAACTACAAGAAAAGAAAATTGAGAAAATTACTCGAATATTGCGAAACGTTTATTAGAATATTATTTTTTCAATTTAAACTACATTTAAACTACAAGAAAAGAAAATTGAGAAAATTACTCGAATATTGCGAAACGTTTATTAGAATATTATTTTTTCAATTTAAACTACATTTAAACTACAAGAAAAGAAAATTGAGAAAATTACTTGAATATTGCGAAACGTTTATTAGAATTTTATTTTTTCAATTTAAACTACATTTAAACTACAAGAAAAGAAAATTGAGAAAATTACTCGAATATTGCGAAACGTTAATTAGAATTTTATTTTTTTAATTTAAACTACATTTAAACTACAAGAAAAGAAAATTGAGAAAATTACTCGAATATTGCGAAACGTTAATTAGAATTTTATTTTTTTAATTTAAACTACATTTAAACTACAAGAAAAGAAAATTGAGAAAATTACTTGAATATTGCGAAACGTTTATTAGAATTTTATTTTTTCAATTTAAACTACATGAAAAGAAAATTGAGAAAATTACTCGAATATTGCGAAACGTTTATTAGAATTTTATTTTTTCAATTTAAACTACATGAAAAGAAAATTGAGAAAATTACTTGAATATTGCGAAACGTTAATTAGAATTTTATTTTTTTAATTTAAACTACATTTAAACTACAAGAAAAGAAAATTGAGAAAATTACTTGAATATTGCGAAACGTTTATTAGAATTTTATTTTTTCAATTTAAACTACATGAAAAGAAAATTGAGAAAATTACTCGAATATTGCGAAACGTTTATTAGAATTTTATTTTTTCAATTTAAACTACATTTAAACTACAAGAAAAGAAAATTGAGAAAATTACTCGAATATTGCGAAACGTTTATTAGAATTTTATTTTTTCAATTTAAACTACATTTAAACTACAAGAAAAGAAAATTGAGAAAATTACTCGAATATTGCGAAACGTTTATTAGAATTTTATTTTTTCAATTTAAACTACATTTAAACTACAAGAAAAGAAAATTGAGAAAATTACTTGAATATTGCGAAACGTTTATTAGAATTTTATTTTTTCAATTTAAACTACATTTAAACTACAAGAAAAGAAAATTGAGAAAATTACTCGAATATTGCGAAACGTTTATTAGAATTTTATTTTTTCAATTTAAACTACATTTAAACTACAAGAAAAGAAAATTGAGAAAATTACTCGAATATTGCGAAACGTTTATTAGAATTTTATTTTTTCAATTTAAACTACAAAACTACAAGAAAAAAATTGAGAAAATTACTCGAATATTGCGAAACGTTTATTAGAATTTTATTTTTCAATTTAAACTACAAAACTAAAGAAAATTGAGAAAATTACTCGAATATTGCGAAACGTTTATTAGAATTTTATTTTTTCAATTTAAACTACATTTAAACTACAAGAAAAGAAAATTGAGAAAATTACTCGAATATTGCGAAACGTTTATTAGAATTTTATTTTTTCAATTTAAACTACAAGAAAAGAAAATTGAGAAAATTACTCGAATATTGCGAAACGTTTATTAGAATTTTATTTTTTCAATTTAAACTACAAGAAAAGAAAATTGAGAAAATTACTTGAATATTGCGAAACGTTTATTAGAATTTTATTTTTTCAATTTAAACTACATTTAAACTACAAGAAAAGAAAATTGAGAAAATTACTTGAATATTGCGAAACGTTTATTAGAATTTTATTTTTTCAATTTAAACTACATTTAAACTACAAGAAAAGAAAATTGAGAAAATTACTTGAATATTGCGAAACGTTTATTAGAATTTTATTTTTTAATTTAAACTACATTTAAACTACAAGAAAAGAAAATTGAGAAAATTTCGAATATTGCGAAACGTTTATTAGAATTTTATTTTTTCAATTTAAACTACATGAAAAGAAAATTGAGAAAATTACTTGAATATTGCGAAACGTTTATTAGAATTTTATTTTTTTAATTTAAACTACATTTAAACTACAAGAAAAGAAAATTGAGAAAATTACTCGAATATTGCGAAACGTTTATTAGAATTTTATTTTTTCAATTTAAACTACATCACTGTAAGCCATAAAAACCAAAAACGCGTAAAAATAATTTAGAAATTTTGGAAATATATAGATCTATTTGTAAAACCCCAAATTTTCAAATGGACACACCCACCTCTCCATTGCTCAACCCTATTGCTTACGGGGTTTGCCCAACCTAAAGGTCACTGACCTTACAAATTTGACCTCCTTTCTTTCTTTATCTTCCCCTTGCAATTTTAACATCAACTGTGTCAGTACACAAGTACAATATAATTTGTCTGAAGATGTCTCACGGTGAAACGTGTCACTGAATAAAAGAATTTTGTAAAAATACACGTGCACTAATTTTCCTTTAAAACAAATTATTGTCGAACGCTTCTATCACGTTACCGAGACAGCTATACGTTTTATTTTCCGACTTAACGTTTTCACGCTACAGCCGCGAGCGACAGACAGACAAGGGTGAGTAATGCGCCGGCGAGACCTGCAGTTAGTAATTGCTAATTAGAGAGGTAGTCTAATTAGCTGCAGTAATTTGCACGGCTCCAGTCGAGAAATGTACCATGGTTTCCACAGTGTATCGAAGGCGATAACCTTAACTACGCTCGGCTTTAACCTATAGCCATCACCGGTAGTTCCAAAGTATCTCACAGATGTCGTTATTTTGGGTAAATAAAAATAGCCAAGCCGCATGTTAAAACAAGTTCCTTAAGGCGCCTTTTATTGTTCTTGTAATATTAAATACCAGGGAGCCCGTGCGAAATTTTGCACTGTGAAAGTTTGAAGTAAACACAGCCTTTTGAATAAGTATTTCATTTTCTTTAATGAATACAAACATGTTAGTTGATTTAGTTACCCTTGAAAAGGCTACATACAATTGTCCGTGAGTAAAGACGACATTTGGTAAATACAATCCTGCTCTTTGAAGTGTTTGTCCCTGCGACTTGTTTATAGTGATAGCAAACGCAATTTTAATAGGTAACTGTCTTCTAGTCAATTGAAAAGGTATGTTTGATAACCTCTAACTGTATTTTGACATTTTAATTGTACTTCGTCTTTTATGATATCCGTATTAACAATAGATAAAAAAAAGCACGGTGGAAGGAGAAATTACAAATACATTTGTGTAAAAACAGTGTCCAAAACGTGTTTGGTATTCGAAATGTTTGTCCCTGCTTGTACGACGGCCGGGATAGGGGACTATCAGTAGAGCCACATAACCTGTAAGTTTAATGACTTTTAAGTAAATATTGAAATTGTTCTAAGCACGTTATGCAAAAAAGATACATTTTTAATGACATTGTCTATTCGTGATTAATAAGTTAGCTTCGTAAAATGTACAAAATATTGTATAATTTGTGATGCCGCGCATGCGCATCCATGATATACAATAAGTTTTAGAGCAAAATCGTTTTGCAATGTGAGAAGCCGGTTAAAAAATCCTTCTAAAGATACCTCATTTATGCCTGTACGAATAGTATGTGCTGATAAAAAGGAATGTTGACTCGAGAAATAATATATATGATAGACTATTAATATAATTAGGATTATGATCTATTTTTCCGTCTGGTCAATTTACTCACCTCGTAAAGGCTACCGCGGTTTCGAAACCTTACTGTTTCATCTCCAGACCGTAATACAAAATGTCAAATCCCTCTGTCGAGGTCATTA
The DNA here is from genome assembly GCA_022606455.1 of Callitettix versicolor. Lineage (NCBI taxonomy): Eukaryota > Metazoa > Arthropoda > Insecta > Hemiptera > Cercopidae > Callitettix > Callitettix versicolor. The sequence goes on from CM040185.1 coordinate 91,855,131, forward strand.
CAAAGTTACACAAAACATGAAACAAACACGTCACAAACACTAAACACAATTACACGATTAAAATACACACGATAAAATTTGGTTTGGCCAAAAGATACGTGCAACTCGTACGTCGTTACTTTCCAAACTCATACGAGTTGCACGTATCGTTTGGTCAAACCAAATTTTATCGTGTATTTTAATCGTGTAATTGTGTTTAGTGTTTGTGACGTGTGTTTTCAATGTTTCGTTTAACTTTGTGACGACCTCGACAGAGGGATTTGACATTTTGTATTACGTCCTGAAGATGGAACAGTAAGGTTTCGAAACCGCGGTAGCCTTTACCAATGAATAGACCAGACGGAAAAATAGCTCATAATCCGAATATTTGAATATGTGGTCCGGTGGCTATGATGAAATAATGACTATTGATAATAACTGAACATCTGACGTCCGTGTATTCTACACCGCCGCGACGCGGACTAGACCAGCCACTCGTACCCATAACGCGGACAGTAACGTACAACTTGAAACGAATTTCACGCCCAAATGTAAATATTGCAGAAATTCAGACTTAAGCGTTAACGTTAGCGATAATTAGCACATAAAACTAGCGTAGATTTCAGTGAAAATACGAAAGCGAACCTGACGATAGCGTCATCATAGTAAGACCCAGACCCGTAACCTTGACATGAGCGCCGATCCGGAAATACATAACAATTTTTGGGTTATCGTTAAAACTTTGTGTGTGTGTGTGTGTGTGTGTGTGTGTGTGTGTGTGTGTGTGTGTGTGCGCGCGCGCGCGTGCGTAAATCGAAAATATTCTCATTCACTTCCGTTTCAAAATGGCGGCCTCTGTTTTAACGATGCCTATCGCAGATTGCTGGCTGTCCTGTAATACTGGGTGAACGGCAAGACCTATCATAATTTTGACCGGATTATTGGGAAAGAGCATACAATTTCCAATGAAGGTGGTGCAGTAACATTTTCCTTAAATATTACGGTAACCGGTTAAATTGGCGGGAATTTGTATTAATTACAAATTAATTGGTTCTGTGTATTAATTACAAATTAATTAGTTCGGTGTATTAATTACAAATTAATTGGTTCTGTGTATTCATTACAAATTAATTGGTTCTGTATATCAATTACAAATTAATTGGTTCGGTGTATTAATTACAATTAATTGTTTCTGTTATTAATTACAAATTAATTGGTTCTGTGTATTAATTACAAATTAATTGGTTCTGTGTATTAATTACAGTTAATTGTTTCTGTTATTAATTACAAATTAATTGGTTCTGTGTATAAATTACAAATTAATTGGTTCTGTGTATAAATTACAAATTAATTGGTTCTGTGTATTAATTACAAATTAATAGGTTCTGTGTATTAATTACAAATTAATTGGTTCTGTGTATTAATTACAAATTAATTGGTTCTGTGCATTCATTACAAATTAATTGGTTCTGTGTATTAATTACAAATTAATTGGTTCTGTGTATTAATTACAAATTAATTGGTTCTGTGTAATAATTACAGAGTAATTGGTTCTGTGTATTAATTACAAATTAATTGATTTTGTGTATTAATTACAAATTAATTGGCTCTGTGTATTAATTACAAATGTATTGCGATGTATACAGTTCTTTTATCCACCAGTAAAGTTTTATGAAATATTAGAAATATGCTGAAAAATACGTTAGCGCGACAGTTGCGTGCTGCGGTTAACATATACATAACAGACGCGCAACAACCAATAAGAAGAGGAAATACGAAACTATACGCAATTAAAATGGATTTATTCGAAAAATGCAAATTTGACCCCAGACAGATAAACAGCGAGAAGATGAACAAGAATAATTATGTTATTCCTGTAGCATTCAGGACTGGAAGAGGCAACGTAAATTGTGAAGTCGTGCCACTTGCTTCGCTTGTCTGTCCATGACCTAGCCAAGGTTGTCATGGTAACCATCCAGCGCGTCAGCACCGACAAGGTTGTTTACGGCAGTCGAACATTGCGTTAATAATCTTTTATTTACGGACGAAAAGAGACGCAGCAACGCCGTCAAACAGTTATTGTAAATAATGGCGGCACGCGTATGTCTCGCTCACGTGATGGGAGGGAATTTCACGAACTATTTTCTTGTCTCACCTGTTTTTGAAGCGCTAGCTCTTATACCGCGTTGTGCACTTTGTATTTGTCACCATGGAGTGATTCGGTTTCATCGAGTAATCTTACGAAGCGTAAGTAACGCGAGTAGGGGAAGTATTACACAGACCTCCAGTTCTCAGCTCTTCCCCTTTCTTTCGTCTGCCGATTCCGACTGAGTCGGTCGTGCGTAAGTATGTTTTGTGCCTGTATGTACATACAACGTGCATGCTCTCTCTCTCTCTCTCTCTCTCTCTCTCTCTCTTTCTCTTCACTTTTCTTCTTCTCATGTTCTCGTCGCGCGCGCATGTAATGATGTGTACTACATTGTGTATATTGCCAGCAGCAAGAGTTCAATGGTATACGGTTTATATTCAGTAATAACACGTGCGTTTTATTTTATTTTTCTTATATTCTCGAGACGTTATACATTATATATATATATATATATATATATATATATATATATATATATATATATATATAAAAATATATAAAAAAATAAAATCAATCGCACGTGTTATTACAGAATATTAACCGTATACCATTGAACTGTTGCTGCTGGCAATATACACAATGCGTGGCAATATATACAATGGCAATATACGTCATTACATGCGCGCGCGCGAGAACATGAGAAGAAGATGAAAAGAGAGAGAGAGAGAGAGAGAGAGAGAGAGAGAGAGAGAGAGAGAGAGAGAGAGAGAGAAGATAGATAGAGAGAGATAGAGAGAGATAGAGAGAGAGAGAGAGAGAGAGAGAGAGAGAGAGAGAGAGAGAGAGAGAGAGCATGAACGTTGTATATATACATATATATATATATATATATATATATATATATATATATATATATATATATAAGAAGCTAACGTTTCTGCCGACAGTCCCAATGACTATACCATTTTATTTTAAATTCCGATTTTTTAAAATTGTAATCGGCATTAAAATGTGCATACATTGGCATTTAACCTTTCAAATTACATTGCTAGTATGAAAATGACGTCAGACACTGCCAAACTGACTTTCGTATTAAATGGGTTTTGAAAATTCCAAATTTATGCAGTAATTAACGCTTAAGGTGATGAAATATTCGAGGTAGGCTACATATCTTGCAAAGGTTTCAATATTTGAAGTAGCACGAATGCAAGCACACACACACATCCACACATGTACCCACACATACACATACGCGCACACACACTCACACCCACCAATCACGCACGCATCCACACACACGCGCACGCGCATACACACACAGCTAAACATGTGTAAAGATCGGTGTTCACTTTAAAATTCCAGGTATGGGTCTCATAATGACGACGGTTCTATAGCTCTTTTTCAAATATAAAATTATGACCGCCAGCGTTTATTTCCGGTTACGCCCGAAGTCACTTTAAATTCCATTTATTTCAAATTTGCACTAAATGATAAATGTTTTAAATAAACGATAACCAAAACTAATCAGAATGTGTGTGTGGGGGGAGCGAACCTAAAATTTGATAGAATATTTTTATATTGGCAGAGAGTCTATGACCCAAGTTTCAGTTCATTTTATATCGGCAGAGGGTCTATGCGCCAAGTTTCAGTTCGTTTTATATTGGCAGAGAGTCTATGCGCCAAGTTTCAGTTCGTTTTATATTGGCAGAGGGTCTATGCGCCAAGTTTCAGTTCGTTTTATTTCTATGCGCCAAGTTTCATATGCGCCAAGTTTCAGTTCGTTTTATATTGGCAGCAGTTCGTTTTATATTGGCAGAGGGTCTATGCGCCAAGTTTCAGTTCGTTTTATATTGGCAGAGTTTCAGTTCGTTCTATATTGGCAGAGGGTCTATGCGCCAAGTTTCAGTTCGTTTTATATTGGCAGAGGGTCTATGCGCCAAGTTTCAGTTCGTTTTATATTGGCAGAGGGTCTATGCGCCAAGTTTCAGTTCGTTTTATATTGGCAGAGAGTCCATGCACCAAGTTTCAGTTCGTTTTATATTGGCAGAGAGTCCATGCACCAAGTTTCAGTTCGTTTTATATTGGCAGAGAGTCCATGCACCAAGTTTCAGTTCGTTTTATATTGGCAGAGAGTCCATGCACCAAGTTTCAGTTCGTTTTATATTGGCAGAGAGTCTATGCGCCAAGTTTCAGTTCGTTTTATATTGGCAGAGGGTTTATGCGCCAAGTTTCAGTTCGTTTTATATTGACAGAGGGTTTATGCGTCAAGTTTCAGTTCGTTTTATATTGGCAGATAGTCTATGCGCCAAGCTTCGTTTCGTTTTATATTGGCAGATGGTCTATGCGCCAAGTTTCAGTTCGTTTTATATTGGCAGAGGATCTATGCGCCAAATTTCAGTTCGTTTTATATTGGCAGAGGGTCTATGCGCCAAGTTTCAGCTCGTTTTATATTGGAAGATGGTCTATGCGCCAAGTTTCAGTTCGATTGAAAGTCTGGAAGAGCCTTACAAGATTTAAAGTTTGAAAAAAATCGAAACTAAAATAGATAATAGAAAATTTACGTCTATATAAACACAAAACTAACCACATAAAAATCTGACGACAGTTTGACGGAAAACTTTCCAAAATAAATCCTCACTTGAGTACAACAACGGAACATTTGACAAACACATTACAACGGGTTTATTTGTGTCCGGGAATGATTAATACAGGACTTGGAAAAATAATATTTCATATGGCGGAACAACGGTGACAAACACGGGATCGAAAAGATTAATATAAAGGTGGAAAGAGTTAGGGGATGGGGGTTGTTGCGTGTTGGACGTTATAAGGGTGAAATAATTGCAACACGTAGATGTTTTGCCGACGTGAAAAAGCGAATTTTCAACAATTAAGCGCGTCGAATGACTTTTACAACGTGCGATTTCAACAATCGTACTGTATTTAGTCATTTCTATTTTATGACGTAACGAATAATTGAAATACAATATTTTAAAGCTGGTACATATAAAGATAAGGCGATTTAATGCTAATTATGTAGAAATACGTTACTGTTAATTTATGTAGAAATAAGACAAGTTAATGTAGAAATAAAATAAGTACTAGTTTATGTAGAAAAACGTTACTGCTACTCTATGTAGAATTTTTTTTTTTTTTTTTTTAAAGTCCGACTATTATGCACACTTGGGCTAATGCAGACGAATATGTAGAAATAAAATGAGTTATAATGTTAGTTTATGCAGAAATACGTTACAGCTAGTTTATGTGGAAATGAGATAAGTTAATGCTAGTTATTCAAAAATAACACAACTTAATGCTAATTTATGTAGAAATAAAATAAGTACTAGTTTACGTAAAAACCCTTATTGCTACTCTATGTAGAAATAAAATAAGTTATAATGTTAATTTATGCAAAAATACATTATTGCTAGTTTATGTAGAAATAAGATAAGTTAATACTGATTATGCAAAATTAACACAAGTTATTGCTAGTTTATGTAGAAATAAAATAAGTACTAGTTTACGTAAAAACCCTTACAACTACTCTATGTAGAAATAAAATAATGTTATAATGTTAATTTATGCAGAAATACGTTACTGTTAGTTTATGTAGAAATAAGGTAAGTTAATTATAGTTATGCAAAAATAACAGAAGTTAATGCTAGTTTACTTATACATACGTTACTGCTAATTTATATAAAAATAAGTTACGTTAATGCAATAAGGTAGGTTAAAGCTAGTTTACGTAGAAATACGTTACTGCTAATTTATCTAGAAATAAGTTAATGCTAGTTTATGTAGAAATAAGACAAGTTAATGCTAGTATATGTAAAAAATAAAATAAAAACTAGTTTACGTAAAAAAACTTACTGCTACTTAAAGTAGAAATAAATTAAGTTATAAGGTTAATTTATGCAGAAATACGTTACTGCTAGTTTACGTAGAAATAAGATAACTTAATGCTTATTATGCAAAAATAACACAAGTTAATGCTAGTTTACTTAGACATACGTTACTGGTAATTTATGTAGAAATAAGTTAAGTTAATACTAGTTTATGCAATAAGATAGGTTAATGCTAGTTTATGTAGAAATACGTTACTGCTAGTTTATGTAGAAACATGTTACTGCTAGGTTATGTAGAAATAGTATGTTATGTATATGCTGATTAGTACGGTGTAAATTGTGCAAAACAATTTGTATAAACTTTCTCGCATAACGTTAAACTTAACTTATTTTAAAGTTATAAACAATTTATCGATAATGTAAGAGTTAAGATTTGATTAATCTACATTCCGGATTAATCCAAAATTAATAAAACGTTAATCTAAAAACCGGTTTGAAATTTTCGACAAAGAAAATCGGAATACTCATTTCCCGAGTATTTTCATTTACTGTGAAAATTGAAAAGTATTTAAAATCGCCATTTCACTGATTTTAGTGATACAACACATTTTCTCAAAATCAACTCGAACTGTTTTAATAAAATTTTGGAATAAACGTACTGCATAATTACCCGACCATAACGTATGTTGTCCTAAATAATTCGGTTCCGTAGCTATGGAAAAACAGTTTAAAAATCGGTTGGTCAGATTTTGCTCAAATTTTTTAATAATTCGGTTCCGTAGCTATGGAAAAACAGTTTAAAAATCGGTTGGTCAGATTTTGCTCAAATTTTAGTCATATCGCTAATCACTACGTAAAAGAGGATAGAAAATTTGAAATAAAATATATTTACAATCGGAGAGTAAATCGAAGAAAAAAAAAAAAAAAATAAACCTTGAACGCAGACGGATTTTTTCCAATTTACTTTAAAACGTAAATTTCAATATAGAACAGTGACGAAATTTTCTGATTATCTGTGCAAAATCGAAACAGTGCAAAATCTGATTATGACAAATTACAACGATTTTTCTGTAGCATTCGAATCGATTTTTTCGAGTAATTAACTGTATGCGAGAAAGTTTGTGCACTGTTCAAAGTTTGTGCAGCATTTAAAGTTTACGTTTGAACTATTGATCGTAAAACAGTACATTAAGTCTCTTGAATTATTGAATTAAAGAACTGTAGTGCATAAGCCCCTTCAATTTACACAATAGGCAAAGAGCTGAACAGACACACTAGTTGCATATAACACAGGCGCTAGAGAGTTCAGCAAATCATGTACAGTGGTTAGAATTTTTGTCATAATTAGAACAAAATTATCAGTGCCACGTTTACTACTACCGAGTCACGAGTTCACCTTCTAGAACTGACCCAGTTTTATTCGGAAACGTTTAAACTAATTCTGAAAAAACAAAGCACAAACTTTCTACAATAAATGATTTTGTGAATTAGCTTAGGGCTAGTGCTATTCTTCGTTTATCTGACAATGTTTTGCTGATGACAAGTAAATTTTAACTTTATTATTAACCGCTCATAATATCAGCTTAGAGCCTTTGTTCCACACACACACACACACACACACACACACACACACACACACACACACACACACACACACACACACACACACACACACACACACACACACACACACACACACACACACACACATATATATAATATTTTAAGGATCCTTTAATATATAAATACTACTTCAATAAATAAGTAACATTTTAAAAATCAGAACTGAATTATTTCTACAAAAAATACGACTGAAAGTCACACGATCGATTAAGAGAGAAGACAATTTTTGTAAAAAAAAGATTATTGAATATCGATTATGATATATACCGCCTATTTTTAGTATATCGGATTGATGCCGATCAGGATGAAAATGGAACTCGTATACTGTATTTCGAAGAACGATTTGTTTTTTTCTTTTGTTATTTTAAGACGAAAAGTACATTGAGCTATTATCGACGCCCTAAATATAAGTGTGAGTATAAAGTGTTAAAGTCGTAAGTGTAGTGTTGTAAGTGTAAGTGTGTGTTAGACTCGGGTACCGCGAGGGACGTCTAAATCCTCTCAATAGGTGCAGCTAGCCTGCACCACTGCGGGGCAAATAATGTTTAGGTATGGACTACAATGTAATCAGCGACAAAATCTGTATAAATCAGCATTTTTGAAATACGAAAATGAACCGTTACCACAATTTTCATGATTTAACGGAGTTTAAAAATTGGAAATGCTAATGTAGATTTTTTTAGTACTTATATCGGTAAAAGTAGGATAAATTATTTTTTTTCTGAAGCAGCCGGTATTTTGAAACTTTTACGGAATTCGCTGGGTAACGAACTTGTCCATTCTATTTCCAAAATTGATTTTTGTACCAAGGTTCAATCAAATCGGATCAAAATAGTAAAAGTTGAGTGAAAAACACATTCAACTTCTAACCTAAACACTTTAAAAAGTGATCTAAAGGTCAGGATCGGTGTTTATTTTAAGTTCTCTGACCGTGATAGGAGCACAAAAATGGCTTATTTCCAGTGAGAATTCGGTAATAGTTTATATTTCTGATAGAAATGTCGTTAATGTGTTGAGTAGGTTTTCCCATCTTTTCTAGTTTTTTTTCAGATTTACATTGGTCGGTGTGTTTCGGATGACCACCATCTTTAAAACGCGAGTACAACAATACGTTTGACTGAACTAATGCAAACGTGAAAACGGTAGAACGATGTATTCAATAATTAAATTCGGCCTAACTTATCAATATATATTTTCTGGATGAAAAACTCCGTGCAACTTTGTGTATAGGATGTATGTGTGTTTGTGTGAAGAGTGTGTGAATTTGCGATTTTGTGTGTGTGATTTGTGTTAGTTCGTGCGTGTTTGGTGTTGGTTGTGAGGTTGTTTACAGTGGGTTGTGTGAAGTTTGTGAGCAAGTTTGTGTTTGTGTATGTCTGCGTATGCAAGTACACACTTTCATACTTTATTGCTGGATTATGTGAGGAAGTTTGTGTGTGTAAGTTTATTGTTGGATTGTGTGAGAAAGTTTGTGTGTGTAAGTTTATTGTTGGATTGTGTGAGCAAGTTAGTGTGCGCAAGTTTCTTGTTGGATTGTGTGAGGAAGTTAGTGTGCGCAAGTTTCTTGTTGGATTGTGTGAGGATGTTTGTGTGTGTAAGTTTATTGTTGGATTGTGTGAGGAAGTTTGTGTGTGCAAGTTTATTGTTGGATTGTGTGAGCAAGTTAGTGTGCGCAAGTTTCTTGTTGGACTGTGTGAGGAAGTTAGTGTGCGCAAGTTTCTTGTTGGATTGTGTGAGGATGTTTGTGTGTGTAAGTTTATTGTTAGATTGTGTGAGGAAGTTTGTTTGCGCAAGTTTGATTGCGCAAGTTTATTGTTGGATTGTGTGAGGAAGTTTGTGTTCACAAGTTTATTGTTGGATTGTGTGAGGAAGTTTGTTTGCGCAAGTTTATTGTTGGATTGTGTGCGCAAGTTTCTTGTTGGATTGTGTGAGGACGTCTGTGTGTATAAGTTTATTGTTGGATTGTGTGAGGAAGATTGTGTTCGCAAGTTTCTTGTTGGATTGTGTGAGGACGTTTATGTGTGTAAGTTTATTGTTGGATAGTGTGAGGAAGATTGTGTTCGCAAGTTTCTTGTTAGATTGTGTGAGGACGTTTGTGTGTATAAGTTTATTGTTGGATTGTGTGAGGAAGTTCGTTTGCGCAAGTTTATTGTTGGATTGTGTGAGGAAGTTTGTTTGCGCAAGTTTCTTGTTGGATTGTGTGAGGAAGTTTGTATTCACAAGTTTATTGTTGGATTGTGTGAGGACGTTTGTTTGCGCAAGTTTATTGTTGGATTGTGTGAGGAAGTTTGTATTCACAAGTTTATTGTTGGATTGTGTGAGGAAGTTTGTGTGCGCAAGTTTCTTGTTGGATTGTGTGAGGACTTTTGTTTGCGCAAGTTTATTGTTGGATTGTGTGAGGAAGTTTGTTTGCGCAAGTTTCTTGTTGGATTGTGTGAGGAAGTTTGTTTGCGCAAGTTTATTGTTGGATTGTGTGAGGAAGTTTGTGTGTGTAAGTTTATTGTTGGATTGTGTGAGGCAGTTTGTTTGCGCAAGTTTATTGTTGGATTGTGTGAAGACGTTTGTTTGCGCAAGTTTATTGTTGGATTGTGTGAGGCAGTTTGTTTGCGCAAGTTTATTGTTGGATTGTGTGAAGACGTTTGTTTGCGCAAGTTTATTGTTGGATTGTGTGAGGAAGTTTGTTTGCGCAAGTTTCCTTAATATATTTAATAAATTTTTTTAAAAGGACCTTTATTGTTATTACCAAAGAAGGAATCCAAGTCTTCTCTTATTGTCAAACTTCTTCGTCTGATTCAGTAACAGTGAATCAGTACTGCTTACAAGAGAAATAACAAAGTAATATATTGCGTTCATTGGTTATTAGTTGCCATGACAACGCAGCTAACAAGGCGCGCAAATAAATACGGTCGCCACGGCAACGCTGAGAAGCCAATAAATCCGAAATCACATAATTTGCTCTGCTTTATGATTTGTTTTCAATAGCCAAGGTTGTTAAATTTACTGCCGCATTTGATGGCTGCAGTGTTTACACAATATATAATCACGGCATACAATTGTCTCGCTGGCGTGATGGAAGCGAATTACTTCCAAAGTTATTTGTGTCACATGATCATCTGAAAAACTGTTTATCACCACCATAATCAGCATTATATCTGCTTAAATTAGCTCTTTAAAATTTATAATTATATTAAAATTGTTTCCAGATTAGATATATCGACAAATGGATTTTTTAAATTTCAGTGAATTCTGTTAATTTTACGAATAGAAAATATGAACCATCACCAATAATATTAAACGAAAGGAGTATAACATATGCAAACAGTGCTAAATATCTAGGAATGACACTCGATGCAAAGCTCCGATGGAAGGTGCATGTAAAAAAGAAAAAAAGAGGAGCTACAGCTCAAATTCAATAAAATGTTTTGGCTTATTGGAAGAAATTCAGAACTTTCGACTGCTATACAAGCAAGTTCTAAGACCAATATGGACCTATGGTGCACCACTCTGGGGATGTACAAGAAAAAGCAATAGTACAATTATTCAAGTTTTTCAAAATAAAGTATTGAGAACGATTGTCAACGCCCCTTGGTATGTGAGAAATGAAAACATACATAGGGACCTAGGTGTTGAATCTGTTCAGGAAGTCATTAAAAAACTCTCGGTTAAGCATTATTGCAGGTTAGAACAGCATAATAATACACAGATTGTCCAACTACTATGCCGCAGTGACAACATCACAAGAAGGCTGAAGAGGATCAAGCCAATTGACCTCTCCAGGCCGTAAACACATTGGGACCAGCCGTCGGACTGCACCCCAGCACACAGTGAACACAATGATAAAGAAAATTACTAGATGGGGACGCCTCATCAGTTGTAATTAAAAAAAAAAAAATTAATTCTGAAGATTAAAAATCCAAATTTTAACGCTGGATCACGTTTGTGAAATCGGATTTTCAAAAAAGCATAAAATAAAAAGATTATTTAGATTTGAAATGGCCGTAATTTTGAAGTGTTAAATGGATTTTCTAGGTAAGGCAGTAGTCAAAGCTATTATTAATATCTATTTTTGTGAGATATTTGAATAGAATCTGACCAAAATTAGAAGCGCGCGCGCACACACACACACACACACACACACACAAAAGCATGTGTATTTAACATTGTAAACGACTACTCAAAACGTGTTTTTAAATTTTTGTCTTATTATAAAATATGATTATTTTGAATATTGAAATGTTTATTTTTTGGAATTTTGTTTTCATCATATTAACGAAATATGTGTTTGCGATTATTATTGACGTATACTCACTGATACGAGAGAAAATGAACTGCGACTGAAGATTTTTTTTGAACAATTTTTTTACGCGCCGTCAGTAACATAGGTAAACTACTTTTAAGCTTAAAACTCAACCGGTACGTTAGAAATGGTTAACAGTTTTATTCCTTTACGTGAGGCCTGTCTAAAAAGTATCTGATCTTCGGCCGGAAAAAATATATTACGTACATAGCTAGTTTTTAAAAACATATCAGCTGTTCAGTGAAATCAGCTGATCGTTACGAATTAATATAAAACTACTGATATTTTTCTGTAACAGAGCTATTTTTTAACATAACCTAAAGCGTATTATAGCCTATTAGCTGTTCAAGGAAATCAGCTGATCGTTACGAATTAATATAAAACTGATCTTTTACTGTAACAGAGCTATTTTTTAACAACATAACCTAAAACGTATTATAGCCTATCAGCTGTTCAATAAAATCAGCTGATCGTTACGAATTAGTATAAAGCAACTGATCTTTTACCGTAACAGAGCTATTTTTTAACAACATAACCTAAAACTTATTACAGCCTATCAGGTGTTCAATGAAATGAGTTTATCGTTACGAATTAGTATAAAGCAACTGATCTTTTACCGTAACAGAGCTATTTTTTAACAACATAACCTAAAACTTATTACAGCCTAGCAGGTGTTCAATGAAATGAGTTTATCGTTACGAATTAATAAAAAACAACTAATCCTTTCCTGTAACAGAGCTATCTTTAACAACATAACCTAAAACTTATTATAGCCTATCAGCTGTTCAATAAAATAAGCTGATCGTTACGAATTAGTATAAAGCAACTGATCTTTTACCGTAACAGAGCTATTTTTTAACAACATAACCTAAAACTTATTACAGCCTATCAGGTGTTCAATGAAATGAGTTTATCGTTACGAATTAATATAAAACAACTGATCTTTTATTGTAACAGAGCTATTTTTAACAACATCACCTAAAACTTATTACAGCCTATCAGAGTTTATCGTTACGAATTAATATAAAACAACTGATCCTTTCCTGTAACAGAGCTATTTTTAACAACATAACCTAAAACGTATTATAGTCTATCAGCTGTTCAATAAAATCAGCTGATCGTTACGAATTAATACAAAACAACTGATCTTTTACCGTAACAGAGCTATTTTTTAACAACATAACCTAAAACGTATTATAGCCTATCAGCTGTTCACGGAAATCAGCTGATAAAACCACTGATATTTTTCTGTAACAGAGCTATTTTTTAACAACATAACCTAAAACGTATTACAGCCTATCAGCTGTTCAATAAAATCAGCTGATCGTTACGAATTAATAAAAAACAACTGATATTTTACTGTAGCAGACATTTTTCAACAACATAACCTAAAGCGTATTATAGCCAATCAGCTGTTCAATGAAATCAGCTGATCGTTACGAATTAATATAAAACTAATATTTTACTGTAACAGAGCTATTTTTTAACAACATAACCTAAAACGTATTCTAACCTATCAGCTGTTCAATAAAATCAGCTGATCGTTACGAATTAATATAAAACTATTGAACATTTACTATAACTACCCGTATAAATGTATGCACTCTCACCACGCGACACGCAAAATCAGCCCTAAAAATGTTAAAATTGCGGATAATTGACAAAAAAAAGGTTCCAAAAATGCGTGTAAAGTAACTTTCTTTTAACCTATATAACTTACTGAAATAGTATTAAGTAGTGTAAAGGTGTTTCGCCTCTTCTTTCACACAGTTGGGAAACGTTTGTTCGTCATTTACCTATCAAGGACACGGAAGTTCAGAACGCCGATCCTTCAAGTCCTTACGACAACGTTGACAAGCACGTAAAGTTCTTTTATGCCGAAGAATGATGGATTTGATGTTTGCAAAATAAAATTATGACACGTGCAGATTAATGATGGGGTAGGTAAGGTGGGGTTAATACATGTAATAGACGGCGGTCGCGTGTTAAGTAGCTAGGGACAGGATTATTAAAAACTTAACTTTGCGTGCTGCCGTAAAGAGATGTTGACAATGTTTAATAAAAAGTAATAAAACATTCTGTAAAAAGTCTGTTTTTGAACTAAAAATAAAAATCATGATCATGTTTTCTTTTCCCGTTTTTATCGTAACTTTCAAACGATATTTTATTCTAAAACACGACAATTAACATAGCTAGTTTCTAACATAGCCTGAAAATTATTATAGCCTATCAGCTGATCGTTGCGAATTAAAATAAAACAACTGATCTTTTAATATAACTACCAAAATTAAATTAACGATTTATTTTATATTTTTAAATCTGTCAAATTTCTTCGCAGTTTCCGTAGTGTCGTGGTTGTTGCGTGCATATATGGGAAGTACCCGGTTTGATCCCGGACGAAAACAGAATTTTTTAATTATAATTAATTTAACACGTGACTTGCGACGCGCAAAATATACTGTTATATATCAGTATAAACATGTTCCTCGTATCACGCGTACCGCAAAATCCAACAACCAGCCCTAAAACACTGAAATACTATAGACTAGAGATACGCGAGCATTGCGAACCAGTTAGGTTGATGGCAGAACTGTATAGGTTCGCAGGCGTAGGCTGTTTCAAAGCCGGAAGAGAAGTGCGGGATTTTAGCGTGGTTGTTTAGGTGTCAGTAAGCGGAACTAGGTTGTGTAACTCAGTTCCTGTGTTGTTTAGGCGATGACAAAACTCGAATATCCCAAACTCGTCTGTAATGAGTATTTGGTTAAAGAAAATTCAAATGAAACTCATAATTAGCCTACCGAAAAAAAAAAAAATTTAATATTTAGAAGGTCTAGGTCTCTGTACCAGGTAGCCTACTGTTTCCTGGGTTTTTATCAACCTCAGGTTTTTATAGAACCGTGAGATTTTTTTGTGACGTGAATGACGTTCTGTTTCTTCGACTGTCCTCCACTCCGTAGAATGAGTAAGGACTGAAAACGATTTCTTACCAAAGGTGGACAATTATGTTATGTACTGAACTACGTCCTCAGCTGCACCACGATTTCTTACATAGATTTGGTATTTGAAATTCTACTTTGTGTAGATAACAGCGGAACACGCAGTGACCAGTCAGAAATCCAGTCACTCTCTTTAAGAGACCTTGTTGTGTAAAGTAGAAGTTAGTCCAAGTAACAGGATCAGTGCTGAAAATAAGGCATTCAACAGAACGGTAGATTTTATTTACAGGTTACACGCTCTATTGGAGGACCAATCTGGTTACAGATATTAATTTTGAACAGTCAAAATCTTATAGACTAGCTGACCTATTTGGCAAAATATCCTGGATGTCCTTGCGTACTGTACAGTAGATGGTGTTTGTTCGCTGCGGTCAGAAAGGTCACTGCCATTAAGCTACAGATCTTGACTGATCACTCTGATAGACCGTAAAAAAAGGAAAAGTGTTTTAGTTTTAAAAATACCGAACTGGTGGTTGGATTTAGTGGAAAGTTTATCTCTAGCCTCTGCAGTGGAAACTAGAGACAGCTGTTTCCGAAAAAAGCACTGACGCGGCGAAACCGCGCGGACTTTTCACTACTCACTGCTGGACTAGTTGCTGTGCTAGTTGAGAAGTGAGCCAGACGGTTAGTATAATAGGCCCTTAGACCCGTCCTGGCTGATTTAAATGTTTAATCTTAGATGTTTCTTATTTTCTTTATTTGTTTCACCCAACTTTAGCAAATTCAAATTTGCTACGATTACTAACTTACGAAGCTTCGGTAGACAGAATCTGATATATTACATTTATTTATCTTACAGAGGTGAAGTTAGGACCGTAAGGTCCTCTCTTCCACTTAACCATTATACATTTTATAATACATACATTTTTATACATTAAAATTATACATTTATAACAATGTAATAAAGAAATCGTGAATTAAGATGAATCGATATTAAGAAATTAGATCGATTCGATATTTTATATCGATATTGTTTACTAATTAGTCTTTGTTAAACCAAATATACAGTACTACCTATTATTTTGCTACAATGTTTTTATTTTTCGTTTCAGGTATGTGTTAAAAAAACCCAGTCATCCCAGATATCCTAACACCACTTGGTAAGTTGTCTGGTCTGCTTAGAACCACACCGTCGTGCGTAATATAAAGAAAATTGAAATTCATTTCAAAATGGCGTTAAAATATATTCTGGTAATGCCAACTACAGTTTTGATATGGATAAGCGATACTACTAGTGGTACAAAAAGTTGGGGTAATTTTCGTAATAAAAAGTAGAAACGGTGAGAAGTCGTTTTCGGTGGTATTTTTGTCTCACTGTACAAAGTACTTAGCAGATTTTGTGATCGGGCAAAATATTTTTTTTTGGTTTTGATTGTTTTAAATTTTTTAATAATAATAATGTAATATTTTTATCTCTTTATTTGTTTCACCCAACTTTGGGGTACACCAAATCAATCACTTTTTAATGTTCTGTGCCTTCCTCGTAGCCCAGTATTGTTTCATACGTTGTGATCTTGCTTTTCTTTCATCGTCAGAGATTTGGATCGTTCGCTTGGATTTGACTTTGCCTTGGAACCGTTGCTTCTTGTCCTTGGTTATTGTTTTGGCTGTTCTGTCCATGAGCATAGTATCAGTGATCTGCAGTTCTGTTATGTCTTTCTCCGTTTCTCTAAACCAAAGTGGTTTGGCTCTTCTACTGCGAAAGTAGTCAAATATTTTTTTTTGGTTAGTCTATTTTTGTCCATTCGGAGGATGTGCCCATAAAAATCAATTCTCCTTTTTCTTATTGTGTCTGATAGTGTTTCAGTTTTTTGGTAAAGAGTTTCATTACTGATGTGGAGTAATTGGTTGTTACGGAATTTGGGGCCTAAGATTTTTCGTAATATCTTTCTTTCTTTGATATCCAGCCTTTCAAGTGGGCCCTGGGTTGTGAGAGATAATGTTTCTTATTTATTATTATTATTTTTTTTATTATTATTTTAAGGTGAAAAGCACATTGAGGCTATTATCGCCTCCCTAAATGTAAGTGTGAGTGTGAAGTGTTAAAGTCGCAAGTGTAGTGTTGTAAGTGTAAGTGTGTGTTAGATTCGGGTACCGCGAGGGACGTCTAAATCCTCTCAATAGGTGCAGCTAGTCTAGTTAGTAGATGTTTTTTAAAGAAACAATTAAGTTCCTTTACGTAACAGACCTTAAGGGGCCTTTAAGCTCCCTCTTTGACTGTACAAGGCCTTCCGTTCTCACCCAAATTTGGGGTTCCTTACAGAGAACTCATTCATTAAGAGAAGTGCCTGCACCCTATAAGCACGTTCTGGGTCAATGGGCTTTCGGCTCCTATTCTTCCACACCGTTACGCTTTTCCCGGACTCTTTTTTCCGTTACGCTGATCCTGGGTCGTACCACTTTGTTGGTTTTCAGTGGTTAAATGACAATTGCACAATACCATAGTTTTTTTGTCTTCAACTGTACAAGTAGGTCGGTTTTCAAGTATTTTCTGTCGTTTCAAAACCGGTTTTTCCCGGGTTTTACATACCAATATGTGATTACGTTTTGTAAAAATGTACTGAAATTATTCTGTTAGTTTTGTACCTGATACTAAAAAACTATAGACTGTATAGTAGGGATTTGTGAGGCTCTTGCTAGTAGGAGGCTAGGGGATTGATTTCTAAGACCCTAGGGATCTTCAGCAGTGTAAGCTAGTCAGTGGGTTGTTGGAACTTATTAGGGACACCAATCTGCTGAACTAGGTATTTTAAGAGGTAAGTTGCACAATAGGTGAGTTGATTGCAGTGCCTGGGGTTGAACAAACCCTTCCTCTAGAATATAATCTAATCTAATCTAATAGTAGAGTTTATGAATATGCACTTCTTAATAAACAAAACTATCCGCAAGTATATATTTTTCTTAGTACAAAATTAGTTTAGAAAATAATCAACTTACAATATTCTCCAACACGATTTCTTGCCGATCAAACATACCTGAAACACAGAATAACATTAATATTAACCCTGTTAATCGTATTTAATAAAATAAATCGTTAATTTAATTTTGTTAGTTATATTAAAAGATCAGTTGTTTCATTTTAATTCGTAACGATCAGCTGATTTCATTGAACAGCTGATAGGCTATAATAATTTTCACGTTATGTTGTCAAAAACTATGTTAATTGTCGTGTTTTCGAACAAATTATGGCCGCTTGTCTTCGAGGCCAACAACTCTATAATAGTCCAGTCAAAACACTCCAAAATTAGCTTAAAGGTTTTTTCTGAAAAAATACAATACCATCGCCCCGCACCATCTTAGCGTTACAATTTTTGCCGCTGCCACACTCGTCAGCTTTCAATTTTCACAAATACTGAGATTTTACCGACCCAATTCATGTGTAGCCTTTATCGACAAAATGAGCTTACTCAAACATTTGATTCCTAAATGTAAGTGTGAGTGTACAGTGTTGAAGTCGTAGGTTGTGTTAGACTCGGGTACTGCAAGGGACGTCTAAATCATCTCAATAGGTGCTGCTATTCTGCATCCCACATAAACTAATTGTTTGAAGTGATTGCGCGCATGCGCAGAACGCTCGTAATCGAAACAATATTCAGAATCAGATTCAGATCCCACGTTTGGATTTGGTGAAGTCCGAATACAGTGCTGCACAGTTGTTCCGAATTGGAATTGTTATTCCGAATATATAACTCGTTCGACCCTGAAGTTCCCGTTCATAATATCTTTATCAACGACTTCATAAGTCTGTTCCGAATAGGAATTGTTATTCCGAATATATAACTCGTTCGACCCTGAAGTTCCCGTTCATAATATCTTTATCAACGACTTCATAAGTCTGTTCCGAATAGGAATTGTTATTCCGAATATATAACTCGTTCGACCCTGAAGTTCCCGTTCATAATAGCTTTATCAACGACTTCATAAGTCTACTTAGACTAGTGGTGGGGCAGAAAACACCAAACTGTTAAAAAAAACTGTTTTTCTATAAACGACAAACGAACTGCTTTTTCAAACGGAAACAAGCAGTTGGATTTTGACTGGTTTATGATTTGTTAAACAAGGAACGGCTTTCCGCACTACCACACGTTCTATTCAACGTTGCCGCAAGCGCTAAAACTGTTTTTTCATGCTAACTGCTTTTCTTTTCTTACTTGCTTTTATGCTTTTTCCCTTTATTTCAAAGTTGCTTGTTGCTTGTAGTGAAGTAAGAACTGTTTGGTCAATGTCAACGTTTATCTCTATTTTGTTGCGAGTTGTAGTAACAACCTCTCACATTTTGTAGATACAGAGCCTAATTTTATTTAAACATATTTTTTATATTTATTATCAATCATCAATATTTTTTAATCAACTAAAAATATGCAAAGGACTATTTAATTTTTAAGTAAAAAAAAGAATGCTTCTATTAGAAATTCATCGCATTTTGTACATAAAATGGCTTACGTAATTATTACGTTTTGAGAATGTAATTTAATTATTACTACACTTGTAAGGTTTGTTTATCCTTTCTAAATGCTTTATACCCAAAAACAGTTAAGGACATGGTGGCAGTGGGAATGAAAAAGTAGTCTTAGAAAACTGAACGTACGTGCTTTATGTTTTAGCTGCTAATATAACCTTGAGTTTCAGTTTTCTAAACCTGTTTTTTTCCAACTGTTTTAAAAAAACAGTTTGTTGACGTTTTATAAAAATATCAGAAACGCCCACCTGTAATTTAGACTGCTTGCAATAACGCTTACGGACATAAAATACGAACAAATTAAACAGCACACGTTTGCACAACAAACGTCACGATAATTGTATAAATATTTTGCCGATAAAATTATCTAAAAGCGTCAAACGGAAAATGGTTTCCTTTTTTCTCGCTAATATTGCTAAAGTACAAATTGCAACTAAAATACGAAGATTGCAAATACGGAATACCGGAGATTGTCTTCAATTTTCAATAAGGAGATTGTCTCCCTTCTAATCCCGGAGACTTGGCAAATCTGCTCTGCATATTAGACTTTGTGCTTTTATATTATATTGTGTAGGCCTCTCTCTCTCTCTCTCTCTCTCTCTCTCTCTCTCTCTATATATATATATATATATATATATATATATATATATATATATATATATATATATATAATACAGAGTGCTCCACGACAGCGCTCGTATATTTTCGAAAATATTTCTGGACAAAATTATTTGGAAATTTTCTGGTCTTTCCCCGTGAAGTGGTCAAAATTACGAAAGGTTTTGCTATTCAGCTAGTATGTTTCCCAAGCTTTCGATAAGGTGTGGCATCGAGAATTGGAATACAAAATGGAAAAATACTTGCCAAAACAACACAGTCAATTGCTGAAGTCCTATATTTCAGGAAGGCACTTTCGAATCAAGTATGAAGATAGTTACTCTGATTTGAAGCGGATATCTGCCGGAGTTCCACAAGGAAGTGTGTTGGGGCACTTCTTATACTTGCTTTATACAAGTGATATTCCAGTCTGTGATGAGGCCATCGTTGCTACATTCGCGGATGATACTGCTGTTATCTCAGAAGGAAATAGCATTGAGGAGTCTACTCGAAGGCTGCAGATAGCTGTCAATGGAATTTGTGACGACTAAAAATGGCGAATAAAGCTGAATGAGATAAAATCTGTTCATGTTATTTTTACTAACAGAAAATTCAATTATCTTCCCGCGGTTATCAATCAACAAGTGATCCCACAAGATAATAATGCAAAATACTTGGACATGACACTGGACGCACGACTGCGCTGGAAGGTACATGTCAAAAAGAAACGTAATGAACTGAAACTAAGGAAAATGCATTGGCTTCTTGGGCGACATTCTGAGTTGTCAGTGCACAATAAACTATTACTTTATAAACAAGTCCTAAAACCCATCTGGACATATGGTGTGCAGCTTTGGGGCTGCACGAAAAGAAGCAATATTAAAATTATTAAAACGTTTCAAAATAAAGTACTGAGAGGGATTGTTAATGCCCCATGGTACATACGCGATGATTATCTTCATAAGGATTTACAAATTGCTACAGTTCATGAAGAGGTTCGGCGATTTGCTAGGAAGCATGAAGTAAGACTGCATAAGCATCATAACATCGAGATGCTACAAGTTCTCGACAATTCAGTACAAGTTCGGCGGTTGGACAGGATAAAGCCGATTGATTTGGGCTAAGACAAGATTAATACAACTGTCACAAGATCAAGTGATTTTTGGATTTTGGAGTGCGTCATAGGGTGTGCAACCAACTAACGCTTTAATTTCATAGATGTATTGATAGATGGACTAATATTCAGTTTAAATTGTAATAAAATAAAACAAAAAATAAAAATTCAGCTACTATTACAAGAAATAACCAGCCACTACACTCTCAACGTACACAGCCTTTCGGGCTTTGTACAAGGCTTCGTACCTAATTTCAAAACAAATGCGTTCGATTAAAATTGCGTTCACTCGTCACCGTTAAATGAGAGGCCGCCATTTTGAAACTGAACAGGAGAAAAATTATACATACGCCATTTGGGCTTTATACAAGATGTCTTCTTGTCAAATTTCAAAACAATCGGTCAATGTATATCGTTCGATCGTTAAATCGGAAGCCGCCATCTTGAAACAAAATGGGGAAAATCTTACGCATACATCATTTGGGTTTTACACAATGTACCTTCGTATAAAATTTCATACAAATCGGTCAAACAAATCGTTTGGCTAAAACTGCGTAACAAACACACAACCAAATACCAAACGGTAAAGTTGACAGAGACTTCGCTTCGCTCGGTCAATTATATATATATATATATATATATATATATATATATATATATATATATATCTTTCACACCATTTTGTAAATTATTATTTTTGTAACACTTTTTGGCCTATGGCAATACATCACTGATATTACCTGTACAGATAGTACCACTACTAGGTCATTAACCATTTAGATGAGCGCCATCATGGTACGACCCACGTCTAAGACAACTATTTTCGTTACCCAACGAAATCAGCTCAATCTTTCAAAAATTGCCGCTGTTCTAAATTTTAAATCTTTTTATATTTAGAAAATCCGATTCCAGTACAGGTGAAAACTGGTCAAATTAGCATTTTAATCTTTCAAATTCCATTGAAATTACAAAAATACATTCAATAGTTTATTTCAGAGGTTATATTTTCGAATTTTCAACTTAATTTTAAAGTTATTTGTGTAGATTTTTATGTTAATTAAACGTTCAAATGAGTTCTCAAAAAATCAAAAAACAAAATATATTATGTGATTTGATACTGTTACATTTTTGTAATTTACGACAGCTGGATAAAGCGATTATTAGATCATTAAAAACAATCGCCAGATGTTGCAAAGACATTTACAACTCGAACAAGACAAACTGTAACGCCACAGTTTAGATTCAAGTCGGCGACAAAGATACATTATAGAAAGACATACGTACAGCTTAAGTTCTGAAAGCGAAAGGAGACCGAGTTGTCACAACTTTGCCGAGTCGGCAAACTTTCCGACGAGTGACGTTTTCAAATTGGCTCTACTCGACGAGATGCCGAATTTAAAAAGTTTCGAAACTCTATAAAGTTCCGCATGTTTTACTGCACCTCGGATAATACAGTGAACTGGTTATGCAAAGAATTGCGAAGAGATTAAATTTATTCCGTTATTTTTTATTTAAAGCAAACATAAGAGTTACAATATTACTGATTACAATACTACTGATGTTTTTAGACGCACAGTGGAGGTATTTTCTGGGTGACGAACAGGTTCGTCCTTCACGCTTAGAAGAGAAACACTCGTTCGGGTATTTTCGGAAGAAGAGACGAATTCAGCCGAACGAGAGAACACAAATAATAATAATACTAATAAATATTTCGAAAGCTAAAGAAGTTTTCACTTTTTTATGGCCTTGAGAACACTTAAAAAATATTAATATGTATCATGTTTAAGGGATGTTTTTCAAGTTGGATTTTGCGTGATTTGAGATGTGTAATGGGAATAACATGCTTATATTCCTCATGTTTTATATATATATATATATATATATATATATATATATACACACACACACACACACACACACACACACACACACACACGAGATGTGTTCAGAAAGTAACGAGAATTTTTAAATTTCGCGAGCTTGGAGAGTGCGATTGTCAAACATTTTTATTTATTATGTTGGTATACATGTCCTTCAAGTATGATAAAACTTTCAGCTGTTTTCATTGTTGACTTTGTCTGTGACAGCCACTAATGTCAGACGTGTTTCTATGAGCTCGGCGATTTTCGTTTGTTAAAAGAAATGGGTCAAAGAATTTGTATCAAATTTTGCGTAAAAAATGGAATAAAGTATAACAACGTGTGTGAAATGTTAACAAAGGCCTATGGTGAGTCTTCTATGAGAAAAGCAAGAGTTTACGAGTGGTATAAGCGTTTCCAAAAAGGCCGTGAAGACGTTGAAGATGACGAACACCCTGGACGCCCCAGCACATCAACAACCGATGAAAACGTGAAAAAAGTGAAAGAAATGATTATGAACAATCGCCGAATCACAATTAGAGAGGTCACTGATGATGTTGGCATATCGATTGGATCATGTCATGACATTGTTTTCAATGTTTTGTGTATGAAACGCGTGGCAGCAAAATTCGTTTCAAAATTGTTGAATTTTGAACAAAAACAGCGGCGAATGGAAGTTGCTCAGGAGTCACTAAATGAAGTCAACGACAATGAAGAATTACTGAAACGTATTATGACAGGTGACGAAACATGGGTTTACGGATATGACGTCGAAACTAAGGCTCAATCATCCCAGTGGAGGCATTCTGGCATATGAATATTAATGGCATAGCGCATCATGAATTCCTGCCACCAGGTGAAACGGTCAATAAGGAGTACTACCTACAAGTTCAACTTGCTTATAGGTGAAGCAATCCGAAAAAAACGCCCGGATCTGTGGAAAAACAATTCATGGCTTTTACACCACGATAATGCACCAGCTCACACTTCATTGCTTGTTCGTGAATTTTTGGCCAAAAACAATACTGTAACGATACCCCAGCCTCCATATCGCCAGACATGGCTCCGTGTGAATTTTCCTATTTCGAAAAATAAAGAAAACCTTAAAGGGCCGTCGTTTTAAAGCCGTAGATGACATTAAAAGCGAATCGCTGAAAGAACTAAAGGCTATATCAAAGATCGAGTTTGAGAAGTGTTTCGAGGATTGGAAGAAGCGCTGGCACAAGTGCATAATCTCCATTGAGGACTATCTTGAAGGCGACAACATCAATGTACAAGAATAAATAAATATTTTGTTAAAAAAATTAAAATTCTCGTTACTTTCTGAACACACCTGTGTGTGTGTGTGTGTGTGTGTGTGTGTGTGTGTGTGTGTGTGTGTGTGTGTGTGTGCGCGCGCGCGCGCGCGTGTATAGAATACAGCTGATCGGCAACATTCCAACCACCTTTACAATGGATTTAACACTGAAGGATATTAATATGGTAATGAAATATGTTTGTAACACATAATACCGAAGTCAAAAGACAGTTTAATTGAGTAACAAATTAGAACTGTAATCAAAGTTAATTGTAAATAATCAAAACAGTTCAATTAAAGATTCATCAATTCCCGTTTATATAAATATCAATTAAACCAACGGAATGTAAATAACAATGCAATTAGTATTATCGAACTATACTCATAACGGTCAATGACTCGCGTAGTAGGGGATTTAAACCAGGCAAACCGTAAATATATTTTGTAAAAAAGTTTTAAATAGGGAAAGTATAATGTAAAGTAATCGGATATCGACCAATCAGCGTCGAAATGAGGCAGGACTTATGTCCGGTGAAAACCTCCGGCAAAACGTTACCAAAAAAAAAAAAAATTTTTTTAATTATTAATAAACGAAAAGACTATTTTTGAAAAGTGGAATGATTTCCTGTATTCGGACTATATCTTCCAAATCGTTAATGAATAAAAAAAAAGAATAATGACATCTAGAACAATATATCAAACTAATAGAAGGTAATATTAAAACTGAATATTCCCCGCAGGGGGTGCAGACTAGCTCAATAGGTGCTATTGAGGATTTAGACGTCCTTCGCGGTACCCGAGTCTAACACACACTTACATTTACGACAATACACTTACGACCTTAACACTTTACAGTCACACTTACATTTAGGGAGGCGATAATAGCCTCAATGTGCTTTTCACCTTAAAATAAAACAAAAACAAATACACATATTGAAGTGAATATATAGGCTATGTACTTTTCTGGCAGGCCTCATTGTGTAAGGGAAAAATTTTTGCTGTCACGTCAGAATCATATATATATATATATATATATATATATATATATATATATATATATGTTTAACGTCCGACTATTGTGCACACTTGGGCTAATGCAGACGATAGGATGATTTATAGCGTATGAAAATGCCAAGCCGCGGGGTGAAAGCCCAGTACACTATCAACTAGGCCACCTGAGGCAGCCTATATATATATATATATATATATATATATATATATATATATATATATATATATATATATATTATTATTATTATTTGCGCATAGACCCTGTTGGATCACGCAAAGCACTGCGACTCATCTCTTGTTCCTTCTAATCATCCACACCTCCCTCATCCTGTCCCCATGGATCCTCTTCCGCTCCTCCGTCCATTTTGCCCCTGCTCTCTTTGGGATTTCATTCACTGGGACCTTCCAACCGGGCATCTTTCTCCTGTATGCGCGCCTGTCTTCAACATCTGTTGAGTCTATTCCTGCGTCATGTAGGTCTATTCTGACTTGTGCGATCCACGACGTTGTTGATTTGACACCTTGTATATACTTAAGGATTCTGTTGGCACGTCTCGTTGTTGGGAGTCTACTGATGTGTCCATAGAACCGAAGCCTCCTTCTTCTGATATCTGCTGCCAGGTTCGATATCTTCTCTGTGGTCTTCCGGGAGTGCAACCTGTATCCATCTTCTGTTAATCTCGGGCCAAGGATCTTCCTCAAGATTTTGCGTTCTTCCTTCAAAATACCCTCCATGGAAGCTTTTGTGTGGAGTGCTAGCGTCTCGCTTGCATATAATACCTCCGGTTTTATGACTGTGTTGTAGTGTCTGTTATATATAAAACGA
>CM040185.1:91888622-92036122 GCA_022606455.1 Callitettix versicolor
AGCAGCTAAAATAGGTCTAAACATATCTTTTGAAAAGACCAAAATCATGACAAACAACAAATACCCAAATAAATACCTTAAAATCCAAGAACAGAAAATAGAAATTGTAAAAGAGTTCAAATATCTTGGTGAATGGATTAGTTGGAATGCAGATGAGGGCAAGGCAATGGAATCCAGGAAAAACAAACTTGAATTGGCCTTCCAATTGACGAAAGAAACATACAATAAGAAATCCCTTTCATGGGGGTCCAAAATTAAACATTATAAAACAGTGATCAAGCCGGAAGCACTGTACGCAGCAGAAACATTAACCATGAATCGCATAGGCCAGATAGAAAAGCTTGAAATAACGGAAAGGAAAATCTTAAGAAAAATTATAGGAACAAAATTTCAGGATAAGGTAGTATATATAAGAAATGAAGCTCTCTACAAGAAAATTGAAAAACTGTCAGATACTATGAGAAAAGGGAGAACAAATTTTTACGGCCATCTTCTTAGAATGAATTCTAATAGATTAACGAAACAAGTGTTTGATTTTTTCCATAATCGTAAAACAAAATCGAACTGGTTTAAAGAAATTGAAAAAGACCTAATAGAATTAAAAATTACAGAAAATTCACTGCTTGACCAAACTGCTAAGATAATTACCAAAGACGAAAGAATAAGATTCCAAAATAAAACCTAAACCTATCATTTCAGAAGAGGAGAGGAAAAGAAGATCAGAAAGAATGAAGAGCTACTGGGAACAAAGAAAAGTACAGCGCGCAAGAAATGATTAATTCAGCGTACCCCAAAGAGGGTGAAACGAAAAGAAAAAAAAATAGACATAACCTTAAATTTTATTATTTTTAATCACACGATTGTTGTAATTACCTGCGCATAAATGATTTCGTTCTTAAGTGGCAACTAAGAACATAAAAACTAGAACAGAAGCCTTCATAGACCTTTTTTTAAGGCGAAAAGCACATTGAGGCTATTATCGCCTCCCTTAATGTAAGTGTGAGTTTAAAGTGTTAAAGTCGTAAGTGTAAGTGTGTGTTATCGACTCACACGATATTTTCTTGAGTACTGTGCACGATGACAATGAAGTCAGCTGATCCATTTTTGTTATTAGTTTATATTTGATATAAATAATTTTAAACAACAAGGTACACGTACTTATTTTAGTATGTATTTTAGATGTATGCAATTTACAAGGCTGAGAAACAAGGCCTTAAATTATGTTCTTCTGTAGTCTTAAGATTTTTGATGTAGGATCTATTTTTGAGTTTTGTTACCAGAAGAAACTAATATTAGTCTTTGTAATTATATTTTAAAATCTGCTTTTTTCTTCAACTGCTTGTTTATACTTAAGAAAATTTGACTTTTAAAAAATATATATTTTAATGTTTTTATGATCATGTTTTTTGTTGTTTGTATATTTTTATAAATTGCTTCGTACTGTTTGTGCTTATATTTAGTCTGCAGCTTATAATGCAGCTTATATAAGTTGCATTAAGTTATATGTTGCTATGGCTGCTAGATGTAATGATGAACTAAAATTTGAACACATTTTTTTCTTTCAACACATTCCAAGGAAAGATTATATAGTATCATATTATACTGAACTATATTATTGATTATAAAAAAAATAAAAAATATGATACCCAGTGCCTCAGTATCTTGACCATTTCATTGTCGATAAATACAAACGTAATTTTTATTTTGATACTTAAGCACGATTATGAAAGTTCCTTTAATTTAACTTTGTAAATTAACTTTCTGAAACGATAGGAAAACAGATTGCATAATTGTATGAATAAATTTTACACAAAGGTTAGCGTTGTTTCCATTCAGGTTATGTTGAACTAAACTTGAACTGTGTTCCACAAATCCGTACAGGTAACGGCGTAATCACACTGTCAACACTCCTGAACCAGCTCAAACAGCAAGTCAAACTCTAAACCACTTTTGCCAACTTACACAGTCGTAACTAGAAATATCCCGCAACTTTGCAACGTACGTAAAATCCCTTCAAGCTTGCGGCGTATCTTTGTCAAAAGTTAAATAAAGTATCAGCTTTGCGGAAATGATCTCGTGTAACTTTGCCGATAGGATTCCAGCAAGAAACTTTGCGTAAAGCGAAGTTTGTTACCGGCAAATAGTTGCTTGCAAGTTGCTCCGTGTGAGCAGTACTGAGGTAATCAGGGTTTAAAGTTCAAGCCACTCGGTAATATGATTGAAAGTTAAAAATAATTGCACAAAAAGTACCTGCTTGGATTTAGCGTTGCTCGAGTGAATATACTTTCACGTAAAGGAAGTAAGTCCCTTCGAAGACCATTAAGGAAACTTACCCGTACAGGAAATAAAATCTCCTTGGTGAACACTTCCTTGCACACCGAATATTCCTTAATGTAAACCAAATAAGCCTGGTCGTACATCATTAAGTGAACTTCGTCGTGCAGGAAATACAATTCAAGTGGTGTACACTTCCTTGCACACCAAATATTCCTTAATGTAAACCAAATAAGCCTGGTCGTACATCATTAAGTGAACTTCGTCGTGCAGGAAATACAATTCAAGTGGTGTACACTTCCTTGCACACCAAATATTCCTTAATGTAAACCAAATAAGCCTGGTCGTACATCCTTAAGTGAACTTCGTCGTGCAGGAAATACAATTCAAGTGGTGTACACTTCCTTGCACACCAAATATTCCTTAATGTAAACCAAATAAGCCTGGTCGTACATCCTTAAGTGAACTTCGTCGTGCAGGAAATACAATTCAAGTGGTGTACACTTCCTTGCACACCAAATATTCCTTAATGTAAACCAAATAAGCCTGGTCGTACATCCTTAAGTGAACTTCGTCGTGCAGGAAATACAATTCAAGTGGTGTACACTTCCTTGCACACCAAATATTCCTTAATGTAAACCAAATAAGCCTGGTCGTACATCATTAAGTGAACTTCGTCGTGCAGGAAATACAATTCAAGTGGTGTACACTTCCTTGCACACCAAATATTCCTTAATGTAAACCAAATAAGCCTGGTCGTACATCCTTAAGTGAAATTCGTCGTGCAGGAAATACAATTCAAGTGGTGTACACTTCCTTGCACACCAAATATTCCTTAATGTAAACCAAATAGGCCTGGTCGTACATCCTTAAGTGAACTTCGTCGTGCAGGAAATACAATTCAAGTGGTGTACACTTCCTTGCACACCAAATATTCCTTAATGTAAACCAAATAAGCCTGGTCGTACATCCTTAAGTGAACTTCGTCGTGCAGCAAATACAATTCAAGTGGTGTACACTTCCTTGCACACCAAATATTCCTTAATGTAAACCAAATAAGCCTGGTCGTACATCCTTAAGTGAACTTCGTCGTGCAGGAAATACAATTCAAGTGGTGTACACTTCCTTGCACACCAAATATTCCTTAATGTAAACCAAATAAGCCTGGTCGTACATCCTGAAGTGAACTTCGTCGTGCAGCAAATACAATTCAAGTGGTGTACACTTCCTTGCACACCAAATATTCCTTAATGTAAACCAAATAAGCCTGGTCGTACATCCTTAAGTGAACTTCGTCGTGCAGCAAATACAATTCAAGTGGTGTACACTTCCTTGCACACCAAATATTCCTTAATGTAAACCAAATAAGCCTGGTCGTACATCCTTAAGTGAACTTCGTCGTGCAGCAAATACAATTCAAATGGTGTAAACTTCCCTGCACACCAAATATTCCTTAATGTAAACCAAATAAGCTTCATCTTATATAATTAAGTGAACTTCGTCGTGCAGGAAATACAATTCCCTTAGTGTATACTTCTTTGTACACCACATATTCTTCAATGTAAACCAAATAAGTCAATTCGAACATCATTTAGTAAACTTCGTCATACAGGAAATACATTTCAAGTGGTGTACACTTCCTTGTACACCAAATATTCTAATAATGTAAACCAAAAAAGTCTCTTCAAACATCATTTAGTAAACTTCGTCGTACAGGAAATACAATTCAAGTGGTGTACACTTCCTTGTACACCAAATATTCTTTAATATAAACCAAATAAGTCTCTTAGAACTTCATTTAGCAAACTTCGTTGTACAGGAAATACAATTCATGGTGTACACTTCCTTGTACACCTAATATTCTTTAATGTAAACCAAATAAGTCTCTTCGAACATCATTTAGTAAACTTCGTCGTAAAGGAGATACAATCCAAGTGGTGTACACTTCCTTGTACACCAAATATTCTAATAATGTAAACCAAATAAGTCTCTTCGAACATCATTTAGTACACTTCGTTGTACAGGAAATACATTTCAAGTGATGTACACTTCCTTGTACACCAAATATTCTTTAATGTAAACCAAACAAGTCTCTTCGAACATCATTTAGTAAACTTCTTCGTAAAGGAGATACAATCCAAGTGGTGTACACTTCCTTGTACACAAAATATTCTTTAATGTAAACCAAATAAGTCTCTTCGAACATCATTTAGTAAACTTCTTCGTAAAGGAGATACAATCCAAGTGGTGTACACTTTTTTGTACACAAAATATTCTTTAATGTAAACCAAATAAGTCTGTACGAACATCATTTAGTAAACTTCGTCGTACAGGAAATACGTTTCAAGTAGTGCATAATTTCTTGTACACCAAATATT
The DNA here is from genome assembly GCA_022606455.1 of Callitettix versicolor. Classification (NCBI taxonomy): domain Eukaryota; kingdom Metazoa; phylum Arthropoda; class Insecta; order Hemiptera; family Cercopidae; genus Callitettix; species Callitettix versicolor. Next base: position 91,893,275 of record CM040185.1, read on the forward strand.
CTTTAATGTAAACCAAAAAAGTCTCTTCGAACATCATTTAGTAAACTCCGTCGTACAGGAGATACAATCCAAGTGGTGTACACTTTTTTGTACACCAAATATTCTTTAATGTAAACCAAATAAGTCTCTTCTAACATCATTTAGTAAACTCCGTTGTACAGGAGATACAATCCAAGTGGTGTACACTTCCTTGTACACAAAATATTCTTTAATGTAAACCAAATAAGACCCTTCGAACATCATTTAGTAAACGTCGTCGTACACGAAATATAATCCACGTGGTGTACACTTCCTTTTACACTAAATATTCCTTCCTGTAGACCAATAATGCCTCATCGTACATCATATATACTTCTTCGTAAAGGAAATACACTTCCACGTACACAAAAAAAAGAAGTATACTTCCTACATCGAACACAAAAAATATAAACCAAATCAGCATTTCCGTACATCAAAAACGTACTTCATCTACGTAACACAAACTTCTTTGTACACGAAATACATTTCCAATTGTACTAAATTCAATGTCTCGCATACAAAATACACTTTCATCTTACACCAAATACATTTTTCCGAACAACAAATACTCTTCCACGTATATCAAAATACACTTCCGTACGAAATACATTTTCTTGCACTAGTCTGTATAACGCATCAAACCCAGCTTCTACAAGTACTTCCGTAGCTTATTTCCTGTTTAAATTCACTGATAAGTCATAAATAAATCATACGCATACTTTACGTTACACTGTTAATTACATTTGCGGCGATAATTGATCCTTGATTCGCTTAGTCTCCCCTTAATGTCTGTCACACAAGACCTACAAACACACTCATTCGATTAATCGAATCATACAGTCGACTTGCGTTTCATTTAGTGTACGACACTGGAGGACTTTATCATCCGTTTCAGGTAGTGCTGCAGTGAACATTTCCATGTCTAGAAAATCGTGTCATGTGACTGACTCGCTGACGTAATGGAAGCTCATTTTCAAAAAATGTTATTTGTTTAATCTTACAGTATATATTTAGAGTGCTTTATTTGGTGAAAATAGTACAGCAATCATTTATAAACACAAAAATAATAAAACTATAAACACAAATAAAATGAACTAAATTGTTTCAAGTATGCGGCACATTTCTCATGGCCGTAAATCGTCCCATTAGGTGCCGACTTTTTTAATACAAAACTTAACAAAAAGGAAAATATTCAGAATAAAAATAAATGGTACAGTCATTGGGACTGTCGGCAGAAGCGTTAGCTTCTTTAAATTTATATATATATATATATATATATATATATATATATATATATATATATATATATATATATATATAACATAAATAGCCTGTCCATTTTACCCCTGATATTTAACGTTTCGAGAATATAAGAAAAATAAAATCAAACGCACGTGTTATTACTGAATATGAACCGTATACCATTGAACTGTTGCTGACAATCTACACAATGTACACAACAACATTACATGCGAGCGCGACGAGAACATAAGAAGAAAAAATGGAGAGAGAGAGAAAAGAAAGAGATAGAGAGAAGCATGCACGTTGTATGTACATACATGCACAAAACATACATACGCGCGCAACCAACTCATTCGGAACCGGCAGACGAAAGAAAGGAGAAGCTGCTGAGAACTGGAGGGGGTCTGTGTTCCCCTACTCCCCCTACTCGCGTTACTTACGCTTCGTAAGCCTACTCGATGAAACCGAATCACTCCATGGTGACAAATACAAAATGCACAACGCGCTTCGATAATAATTAAATTCCTCAATTAACTGAAAACGACACTGCCAGGCCGCCTTGCTTTGCAGTTATTACATTGTTACAAATGGACCCTGCAGGGAGTGCAGACTAGCACCTATTGAGAGGATTTAGACGTTCTTCGCGGTACCCGAGTCTAACACACACACTTGCAACACTACACTTACGACTTTAACACTTTACACTCTCACTTACATGTAGGGAGGCGGTAATAGCCTTAATGTGCTTTTCGCCTTAAAATAAAAAAAAAATGTTACAAATGGATTTCCTCAGCGAAATCCAGTGCCTAACATTAAAAAATCTACAACTTCTGACAAACTAAGTTCAATTTTTGGAAATAAATCGTTCTTCATCGTTCAGAACCGGACAAACTCTACAAAATGTACGTCTTCCTCCGTTTTGTTACGCAATGAGCACATCCGTGATACACACCTGTATGAGTACTTGTTCAGGTAAATGAGTTCAGTTCTTGCTTTCACGAACAAGTTTATCAGAGTCCACGTTACACGTAGTCCACGCCAGAACCGAGTCTCTGTACTGCGTTTTTGACTTCCACCCGTTTCTAGTTTCCAGTTTTTCTTCAGGTTTATACTGTTGACACTACAGCTCATCAACACAAAGGTTTTTAAGTCAATACGGACCACGTCAAGTATATTTCACAATGTTTGTTGAAATACATTCTTTTATTAATTACTTTTCTCAACAAAACATCTGGAGATATATTTGAAGATTGTTGAAAAACACTGTATATATTTTAAATGCAAGGGCATCGTGTATGAGAATATAGAATACCATTTGGAACATGAAAGACTGGGCAATAAGTTGGAGATTTTTTTGTTGATAAATTGAAAACAGTTTACTTAAAAACCGTCAAAAGCAAATTTTTACGACGGAAAAATCAGACTTTCAAACAAATATTACGCTTCAAAAAGTAACCTAAGATATCAGAATCGGTGCTCATTTCAAGTAATAACACATTTTTCAATGCAATTCAAATAAAAAATATAAAATGCAACGGGAAAATTGTTGTACAATGATGATGCATGGGGAGGGGTTAATGTTAACCTAAACAGCTGATTTTGCTTCTCAGCTGTTCCTCCGATAATTTTTTAAAAATTTTGGCGAAAAGCACATTAAGGCTATCATCGCCGCCCAGCAAAATATCTTACAGGGAGAAGAAACTAAATCTAAATATTGTTAATAACATACTAAATCTAAACACTATAATTAAATAACATTATTAAAATATATAAACTTATTGAAGAATGATTAACAAGAATAAAAATGTGAAAAACAAAACAATATAACAACAAAAATGTGCGACTAATTATAAAGAAAAATTATGTATAATTTAAATTTTAAATTAACATAATTACGCTGGTTCCTTCGATAATACAGTTTCAAATGGGGTTATTAAATTCCATGAATATAAATGAAATCATTAATCACTGCATTTTAATTGTTGATATTAAAACAATTACGTATGTAATACAAACAACTTATGTTACTAATGAAGTTAAATGTTTTATGGAAATGCCAGTAATTACAACGTATATCAAAAGCCGAATAAGCCGGTCCCAAGCCCGGGCCTGTCTTTGAAAGATGGGGAAGTGTGGAGGGGGAGGAGTAACAACCTCGTAAAAAAACCAGGGTCCATCTTGCTTCGGATGGTAGCACCCTGTGATAGAGCCCCTGCCTAGGGTTACTAGGTGAAAACCGGCCAACGGTCTCAATGGCGGACGAGGAAATGAATTTCCCAACGGCGGAGAGAGCGGAAGAGCTACCTCCAGGATTTACAATCTTGGTTGTATCACTGTGATCTTTGGGTCACTCAAAATATAACTTTCATTATTCATGGAAATGTGTGATGTGAAATTTGCCCCAGGTGGACGATCCACCGTACATAAGTACGTCAGCAGACGCTCGGAGTCTGGGGAGTCTGCAACACCACACAAAGACAAGTCGGAGTGTCTTGGAATCTCACGTAAAATTAAATATAAACAACCAACATACTTAGCAACCTTCAATGTAAACTCATTATTAAAAACAGGAAAACTCAAACACTTGACAGATACTTATGAGAAAAAGGAGAATAAATTTTTACGGCCATCTTCTTAGAATGAACTCCAATAGATTGACGAAACAGGTGTTTGATTTTTTCAATAATCGTAAAACAAAACCGAACTGGTTTAAAGAAATTGAAAAAGACCTAATAGAATTAAAAATTACAGAAAATTCACTGCTTGACCAAACTGCTAAGATAAGTACCAAGGACGAAAGAATAAGATTCCAAGATAAAACCAAAATAAGACCTAAACCTGTCATTTCGGAAGAGGAGAGGAAAAGAAGATCGGAAAGAATGAAGAGCTACTGGGGACAAAGAAAAGTACAGCGCGCAAGAAATGATTGATTCAGCGTACCCCAAAGAGGGTGAAACGAAAAGAAGAAGAAAAGCCGAATAGGACAGAACCATCTAGTATTTTATAATATACAGAACAATTTTTAAAGACCATTAAATATGTTCGAAGATTTAGGATCGGTGCACATTTCTTTCCGTTATCTTACCAATATATCTGCCCCGATAGTTCATTTTCCAATTAGCACATAGTTTCCTATTATGCACATACCATGCAGTACTGTACACAGACATTCCTGTCTTACGGTACACTAAAGGATTTATCTTCCCTTAATATTAACCGAGGCTAATTTACTGAAATGTTACAGCTCTAGTTTTGCACTGGTAACATACATACAGTGTTACGCTTTGGTAAACATTATCTGTAATACATTTCGTAATAATTACAACACACAAATCTCTCAATGACGTCACACTTATTTGAAAATCAGTTTTCACCATCATAATGAGCATTAAAGTCTCCGTAAATATGCATTTCAAAATGCCGTCAAGTTTATATTCGATTTTTCAGTAAAATTTGAAATGCTTATTTATGTAGATTTTAACGCTAAATACGACGGTAAAATTGGCTTCTCAAAAAAATGTAACAAAAAAAGTTATGATTTTTTTTTTATCAAATTAGACTTTGTGCTAAGTAAGCATGAATCTGATCGGACCACATTTTTTCAAGGGCCAAAAAATTTGAAGTGCTGAAACACAAACCCACTCTCTCTCTCTCTCTCTCTCCCTGCCTCACCCCGCAGACCAGCTGCACCTACTGAGAGGATTCAGACGTCCCTCGCGGTACCCGAGTCTTAACACACACACTATATACGACTTTAACACTTTACACTCACACTTACATTTACGGAAGCGATAATAGCCTCAATGTGCTTTTCGTCTTAAAATAACAACAAAAAATCTCTCTCTCTCTCTCTCTCGCACGCACGCACGCACACAAACAAACAAACATTTTCATGAAACGTTAACAAAAATGTCTGTTACTGAACCAAAACCAAACTGTATCGTGTTTTCTCTTGCTTTTTATTTTAATTAAGTTAATCTATTCTAAAACACGACAAATTACCACAGCTAGTTTTTACCAACCCTGAAACTTATTACAGCCTATCAGCTGTTCAATGAAATCAGCAAATCGTTACGAATTAATAGAAAACAACTGATCTTTTAATATAACTACTTGAATTAAATGAACGATTTATTTCATTCATTTACATCGGCCAAACTTCTTCGTAGTTTCCGTAGTGTATTGGTTATCACGTGCGCCTCACACGCACAATGTCCCCGTTTCGACACCGGGCGGAAACACGGACAATTTTAATTATGACTAATACGACATTTTCGACGAGCAAAATGTACTTTTAAATGTCAGTATAAATTGTCTTGTTTTAACATTGTTTTTAAGGCGAAAAGCACATTGAGGTTATTATCGCCTCCCTAAATGTAAGTGCGAGTGTAAGTGTTAAAGTGTAAGTGTAGTGTTGTAAAGTAAGTGTGTATTAGACTCGGGTACCTCGAGGGACGTCTAAATCATCTCAATAGTTGCAGCTAGTCTGCACCACCCTGTGTGTTTGCTTTAACAATAAAATGGGATATGCACGAGTTTTGTCTTGGTTTAGTTTGTTTTCCTGTTGTCTTCACTGGGGAAACCCGCTAGTCCAGCTCTACACTAGCGACCATAAAGAGACTACGTCATGATGCCCTGTAGGGAACGATGAAACGTTTATAAGGTAGGGATTTATAAACATATTATGCAGATTTATAATATATTTGTTTATATTTATTGACGTACACATAATTTCAATGTAAATCATACTTTCCCATTCACGAAGGAACACGAATTAACACACTCACGATTAAAACAGTGCGTGAGTACTCTCTAATTTTATAAATAATTATAATTATAAATCTATTATAATATATTAAAATTTTAATTTATAATTATAAATTATTTATAAATCTCCTGCTTTCAATTCTATCGCAAAGTGTTGTTGATTTAATCCATATCGTAGTAAAAAATAATCCCGACAGTTGTCAATTTGTGACAAACGCTTACAATTTGTGACAAACACTTACACTTTTGACAAACACTTACAATTTGTGACAAACACTTACAATTTTGACAAACACTTACAATTTGTGACAAACACTTACAATTTGTGACAAACGCTTACAATTTTGACAAACATTTACAATTTGTGACAAACACTTACAATTTGTGACAAACGCTTACAATTTGTGACAAACACTTACAATTTTGACAAACACGTACAATTTGTGACAAACGCTTATAATTTGTGACAAACGCTTACAATTTGTGACAAACACTTACAATTTGTGACAAACGCTTACAATTTTGACAAACATTTACAATTTGTGACAAACACTTACAATTTTGACAAACGCTTTCAATTTGTGACAAACGCTTACAATTTGTGACGAACGCTTACAATTTGTGACAAACGCTTACAATTTTGACAAACACTTACAATTTGTGACAAACACTTACAATTTGTGACAAACACTTACAATTTTGACAAACACTTACAATTTGTGACAAACGCTCACAATTTTGACAAACGCTTACAATTTTGACAAACGCTTACAATTTGTGACAAACACTTACAATTTTGACAAACGCTTACAATTTGTGACAAACGCTTACAATTTGTGACAAACGCTTACAATTTGTGACAAACACTTACAATTTTGACAAACGCTTACAATTTGTGACAAACGCTTACAATTTGTGACAAACGCTTACAATTTGTGACAAACGCTTACAATTTGTGACAAACACTTACAATTTGTGACAAACACTTACAATTTATGACAAACACTTACAATTTTGACAAACACTTACAATTTGTGACAAACACTTACAATTTTGACAAACACTTACAATTTTGACAAACACTTTTTGTTGATTTAAATAGGGACGGCGAGGGGGAGAAATCACGAAAGTTACGAAATTCTATTATAATATAAATATAATTCAATTAAAATTATAATTGTATTATAATACAATATTTATAAATAAATCTAATTATAATTATAAATACATTTTATAGGTTTATAATACAAAAAGCACTCACGAATTAAAAGAGTATGTGAGCACAATCGGACTCGTAACTCTCGTGACACCCCCCACCCCGATTTCAATCAACCGTGACATAATTTCTACAGCGCCTCACCTATCGGGATTAATTTTTACTACGATATGGACCAAATCAACAACACTGCGTGACAGAATTGACGGCAGGAGTGACTTCAACGCCGGGAACAGCCGTTAACGCGCTAGCGAGATTGACGGAGCGTGCATTATCCTAGCTGAGTTTAATAGACATATTGATAGCGAGCTTCGACCTACTTAATCACGTTATACGCTGTATTGGCCTGGATTCTTCATCCGTAAAACAATAAACCGATTTTTATAAATTTATAGGTTATGCGGTAGTAATAGTTTGTCAACGGCGCCAAAAGTCTGTTATACAATCACAAACAAGTCTGGTGAGTACAAGGAGGACATCTGTACAATAACCGGTAGCTACTAATTAAAGAAACTTTAAACTGAATACCGCCTTCTTTTCAGAATATCTATTTTAATACCGGTTATTTTAAATCGTTCGATAAATAGTTTTTGATTAGTCTTATCAAAAAGTGAGACCTCCTTTAGGTGGTTTATAGCACTTAAAAAATTTTAAAAAATCAGAAAAATATAAAACATCGCTATAAAAAAAGGCAGTTCGGGACTGACTGACAGAAGTGACTAACTATTACTTTCGGCATGTCTGACTGTATACTTTTTCACTATTATGATTTAATTATTTTTTTAAAATCAGATGCATGCAGGAAAGACTCTTTCCTGCACAGTATCATGTTTTAGCGACTAGCTACACCTACTGAGAGGATTTAGACGTCCTTAGCGGTACCCGAATTTTTATTCGGATTACCCGCGCATTTTTTGTTCTTAGCCGCCTCGGTGGCCTAGTTGATAGCGTACTGGGCATTCACCACGAGGACCCGGGTTCGATTCCCGGCCAGGGCTTGGCATTTCATACGCTATAAATCATCCCATCGTCTGCATTAGCCCAAGTGTGCACAATAGTCGAACGTTAAAAAAAAAATTGTTCTTTTCTAGAGAATTTTTAATGGCATTTAAAGTACTTTGCCGGACAATACTAACAGCATTTTCATTGTGTTACTTTTACGAAATTTAAAGGCGTGTTTATTGGTCTTTGAAAGACAATATTAAGAGGAGTTTTACTGTTTTTCCCGGACATTTTTAAGGGCGTTTTTAGTAGTGATTTTTTAGACAGTTCAAACGAAATTTTTATTGGATTGCCGTATGATTTAAGGTAATTTTCATTAGCCTTTATTGGAATTTTTAAGGATTTATAATTTCTAAAGTTACTTGGAAAATTAAAAGTGTATGCATACCATTTAGTTTAGCGACTGGCTGCTCTATTGAGAGGATTAACTGTCCCTCGCGGTACCCGAGTCTAACACACACTTACAATTTTAACACTTTACACTCACATTTACGGATGCGATAATAGCCTGAATGTGCTTTTCGCCTCAAAAATAAATCTATTGGTCTCTGCCGGAAATTTTTAAGGTTGTTTTATTCGGATTAGCAGCGCATTTTTTGTTCTTTACTGGACAATTTTCAATGGAATTTTTAGTACTTTGCCGGCAAATACTAACAGCATTTTCATTGTGTTTAAATTTAAAAAAATTTAAAGGCGTGTTTATTGGTCTTTAAAAGACAATATTAAGAGGATTTTTACTGTTTTCCTCCGACATTTTTAAGGGCGTTTTTAATAGTCATTATTTGGACAGTTCAAACGAAATTTTTATTGGATTGCCGTATGATTTAAGGTAATTTTCACAAGCCATTGTTGGAATTTTTAAGGATTTATAATATCCAACTTGGAAAATTAAAAGTGTACGTGTACCATTTAGTTTAGCGACTGGCTGCACCTATTGAGAGGATTAACTGTCCCTCGCGGTACCCGCATCTTTAACACTTTACACTCACATTTATGGAGGCGATAATAACAGCCTCAGCGTGCTTTTCGCCTTGAAAAAAAAACAGGCACAGTCGATAACAAACAATAAACACTTTTACGGGTTAAATAAAGTTTATATAACCTATAAAGTTTATACAGTAAACAAAAACGTTTTATTAAATTTGTGACTTGAACGGTTGAAACGGTAATGCGCATGCGTCGATCGTTCATAATCTGAATATTGGCAACGTATTCGCAATCAGGCTCAACGTCTGGACTTAATAATGTCGGAATGCGCCGAAACGATTCTGCGCAGCTTGTTCCGAATTGTCATTCTAAATAACAAAATCATTTAAATCCTATTGTTTCTAATATCATCTTTCAACCGAATATCAATATCAGCAGATCCGAACTCACAAATTTAAAATACACAGGAGTAAAATATACGAGGGTTGATCAAATATAAACGAGACTGACTTTCTAAAAACTTTTCCGTTGGACATTGAACTCTAAAGGGTGGGGTTTCAGGTAGCCTGGGAGGTTTGGGACGGGCGTAGACGGGCAACATTTCCGTTCGGACCCTTCAGTATAAAACTATACAATGAGTGAGAGTGAACTGCACGTTTCCGTGGAGCAGAGAATTATTATTAAGTTTTTGGCCAAGGAGGGGGTCAATCCGACTGAAATCTTTTGTAGATTGACGGCTCAACACGGGGACAGGACCCTGTCAAGAGCTCGCGTTTTTGCTTGGCACAAGGAATTCGCCGAAGGACGGGAAGCAGTAGAAAACCTCAGCCATGATCGTCGCCCGACCACTTCCGTCACGGACGAAAACATTGATGCTGTTCGGAAGCTCCTGGACGAAGACAGACGTATATCGCTGCAATTTATTGCAGATGAACTCCAGTTGAGCTATGGTAGCGTTCAAAAAATCGTTACATCAAACCTGGAACTCAGCAAAGTATCTGCAAGGTGGGTTCCACGAATTTTGACCGACGTTCACAAACGGAATCGTATGGAGATTTGCCAGCGACTATTGACCCAATTTGAACGAGATGGTGAGGCATTATTAAACCGGATTGTCACCTGTGACGAAACATGGGTTCACCATTACACTCCCGAGTCGAAACAGGCAAGTATGGAGTGGCGGAAGAGGGGAGAGAGGGCGCCTCTGAAGGCCAAATCACGATCGTCGGCTGGGAAGGTAATGGCCACTGTATTTTTCGACAATTAAGGCGCCTTTCACGTCGATTTCCTCCATCAACGACGCACAATAAATGCACAATATTATTGCGATGTTTTAGAGGCCGCAAAACAGTCTTTTCGTAGGAAAAGGAAATCTAAACCGGCGAGAAACGTCATTCTTCTTCACGATAATGCCCGACCACATTCGGCGAACGCTACGAGGCTTAAACTCGATCAAATTGGCTGGGAACCAATGGAACATCCCCCATACAGTCCAGACTTATCACCCTGCGACTATCACCTGTTTGGGCCACTCAAAGAGGCGCTTGGAGGCCAGCGTTTCGAAGACGATTCTGCGGTGGAGACCTTCGTGCTCCAATGGCTCAATGAACGCCCGAGAACTTTTTACGAAGATGGAATTAAAAAACTTCCAATCCGGTGGGGAAAATGTGTTACTCGTGCGGGAGACTATGTAGAAAAAAAAGTTGTATCAAGAATAATTTGTAAGTAAGCAATAAATTTTTTAAAAAATCAGTCTCGTTTATATTTGATCAACCCTCGTATATAGGATCCGCCAGTGAAACGGGATGACTAAACAAAGTAATTAATTGTTGAAAAAAAAACTGTTTTAACGTTTGTTTATTAAATAATTGAAAGTACAAGAATAGACATTATGGGTAAAATATGAAAAAATATTTTCTGAAAATTTTCGCCATTTTGCACCGAGTGACACACTTACACTTACGACAATACACTTACGACTTTAAACTCACACTTACATTTAGGGAGGCGATAATAGCTTTAATGTGCTTTTCGCCTTAAAATAAAAAAACCTCATAAGGGCTCATACCGCTGTTTTGAAATCTTACTGCTTCATTTTCAGGCCGTAATATATAATGTCAAATCCCTCTGTCGAGTTTGTATGTAACAGTCAGTCGGGAATGTAACGACATACGAATTGCACGTATCGTTTGGCCAAACCAAATTTTATCGTGTGTATTTTAATCGTGCAATTGTGTTTGTAACGTGTTTTTTCAATGTTTTGTTTAACTTTGTGACGACCTCGACAGAGGGATTTGACATTTTGTATAACGGCCTGAAGACGAAACAGTAATATTTTGAAACAGCGGTAGCCTTCACGAGGTGAGTTAATAGACCGCTAGACGGAAAAGTAGGTCATAATCCTAATTACCTAAATATGTGGTCCGGTGGTTATGTTGCATTTATATAAGGGCGACTTTTTCAAAAGATAAGGCGGACGACCGAGATAATCAGTTTTCAGTGTCTTTGAACTTGTGCACCTCAAAAACTTGTGTTCGAGACAGCAATTACTGCCGTACGTATGCATTTACTTTTCCCTTACAAAGTATACGTTTTTTTAGCCGGAAAAAACTTTGATCGATACGCCTAAAGAAATGTTTACAAAAATAAATAATAAATAATGTTAAAACAATAATAATAAAGAATTATTATTAAAAAATTGCATGTTTTTTTAAAAAAACTGTATGTATCTTCTAATTCGAAATTACTGAATATGTGAAGGTCATTTTGCACCATTTGTTTTAATTTCTGTAAGTATTATAAATTGACACGTTTCACTTTCAGAGACCGTTTCGAATGGCAATATGGCGCCCGACTACGTAACAATACAGAGTTGCACTGGTCGCTAGACGCTGCTGTGCCCAGAGTACGTCGACAGGAGCTTATCCCCAGGGCGAAACTGAGACCTTCTTTCTTGCTTCACAGGTAAGTCTCGAAAACAATTAACTTTTGTAACAAAACATCGTTTTGGGTAACGGCGTGGATTAAAAATCACAATACTGATCTGTTTGTTGCAATATAACCTAAAACAGAGTGTTCTGTTTCTTTCAGACAGAACAGCTTATCCCACGGCTAAATTAAGACCTTCCTGTATCACAAAACATTAATTTTTGGTAACGGCGTGGATTAAAAGTCACAAAACTGACCTGTTTGTTGCAATATAACCTAATACAGAATGTTCTGTAACTAAAACCAGTGCAACTTTCTCATACTTCAGACAGACAGCAGTTTATCACAAGGCTAAACTAAGACTTTCCTGTATCACAAAACATTAATTTTCGGTAACGACGTGGATTAAAAGTCACAATACTGATCTGTTTGTTGCAATATAACCTAATACAGAGTGTTCTGTAACTAAAACCACTGCAACTTTCTCATCCTTCAGACAGACAGCAGCTTATCACAAGACTAAACTAAGACTTTCCTGTATCACAAAACATTACTTTTGGGTAACGACGTGGATTTAAAGTCACAATACTGATCTGTTTGTTGCAATATAACCTAACACACAGTGTTCTGTTACTAAAACCACTGCAACTGTCTCATCCTTCAGAGACAGACAGCAGCTTATCACAAGGCTAAACACCTTCTTGTATCACAAAACATTACTTTTGGGTAACTTCGTGGATTAAAAGTCACAATACAGATCTCTTTGTTACAATATAACTTAACACAGAGTGTTCTGTTACTAAAACCATTGCAACTTTCTCATCCTTCAGAGGTACACAGGAGCTTATCCCCAAGTGTTAGTTTACTACGACCTTCCTTCCTGTTTCACAAAACATTACTTTTGGGTAACGACGTGGATTAAAAGTCACAATACTGATCTATTTGTTGCAATATAACCTAATACAGATTGTTCTGTTACTAAAAAAACTGCATCTGTCTCATCCTTCAGAGACAGAGAAGCTTATCCCACGGCTCAACTAAGACTTTCCTGTATCACAAAACATTAATTTTGGGTATCGGCGTGGATTAAAAGTCACAATACTGATCTATTTGTTGCAATATAACTTAATACAGATTGTTCTGTTACTAAAACCACTGCAACTTTCTCATCCTTCAGAGACAGAGCAGCTTATCCAAAGGCTAAACTAAGACCTTCCTGTTTCACAACACATTAATTTTGGGTAACGGCGTGGATTAAAAGTCACAATACTGATCTATTTGTTGCAATATAACCTAATAAAGATTGTTCTGTTACTAAAACCACTGCAACTGTCTCATCCTTCAGAGACAGAGAAGCTTATCCCACGTCTCAACTAAGACTTTCCTGTATCACAAAACATCACTTGTGGGTAATGACGTGGATTAAAAGTCACAATACTGATCTTTTTGTTGCAATATAACCTAATACAGAGTGTTCTGTTACTACACACCAACTGCAGATTTCTTACCACAAAACTATTTTGCTCTTTTAGCCTTGGAAATTCTTACTACAGTAGGCCTACAACGTTTTTACTTTCTTACTATACGATGCACAAAATCTATTCGATAGTAAAAAAATCAAATCTGAAATTCTGACGGAGCTAACCGACAAGTCTTCTCACGCTAAAAATCTTTTTACTTAGCTGTCTGTATATGTACAAATCGCTTTGCCGATTTCGACGAAATTTATCGGGTAAACTTAGTTTGTCCATATTTTTTATTTTTCAAAATGTTCGGTACGTTCTTTTTGCACTAACCTGATTTTCTCAAAGTTCGCTTAAACGATTTCTATCAACGTTTGTTCAAACGTTATCCATTAGTATTGAAATACGAAAAACGCAGCGATTTTCGATTTTTATAAACGTACGACAAGAAATAATCGCTGGCGTACAAAACGACTTGCAACATCACGTAAAAGTACGTTGTAAATCGTACAAAGTGCGCGCGCACGTATGTACGTGATTCAAACGGTATAATAAAATGTACTTAGACAATATCTTGAACAATTAGTTCGCCTAAAGCAGCGTTCAGTTACAACTTAATGTAAATAACTGCTTTAGGTTAAATTAAGTTGAAATTACTAACAAAATATATGCTTATTAATAAAAGTTTACACTGCCCACACAATGTCTGTAAGGGATATTGGAGGGTAAACTACCCTTATGTGAGGTACATTTACACGTACAAAAGCAGTAAGTTTCAACCCCCAATCCGAAAGAGGGCGAGCAAATAAAGAGATGAGCTGAAGACGTGTTTGGAATGTTATTGTGCTACTGCCCCAAAACATACTAGTAATGGCGTACGAATCACATATTCTTCAATTCAGACGTAATTAACTGTCTCACTGTAGCTATGGAAGAGAGCTTGTAAACTAACACGAATACATAACCTTATTATTATATATTATTATATTATATTATATATTAAAATAATAATTTAATAAAAGATTTGTTTTACAACTGTACCTAGGGTTGCACTGAACTGATTTTAATATTGCATCATTGAACATCACTAACAGTGCTGGATTTGCAAACACAAAAAAGTCTAACATTTTAAATGATTTACAGGATAGAAAAAAACGAAAAATATCCCTCAAAAATGTTCTAAAAAGTTTTAATTCCGGCCAGTATTTGGGTACGTTATATATTTTTGTTTCAAGATATGTTATAGTGCTTGTAGATTTTATGAGCTTTGAAAATATTCCCCACCGTTTCCAGAGTTATTTAAAGAAAATGAAACAGTCACAAAATTTCCCTACATTAGTTGTTTCATACGAACAAAAATGAAACACATGATATCAATTTAACAGTTGATTTTGTTGTGTTTCTCTGTATAACGTAACCTGAACATTTAACACCGTTCCTATATCGTTGTGACAAAATCAAGACTGCAACAATTCGATGGTATAAAAGATAATACAAAACACGAACTTTTTTAATGATTTAAGGGATAAAAAAAAACGAAAAATATCCCTAAAAATGTTCTAAAAAAATGTTTTAATTCCGTAAAATTTGGGTACGTTATATATTTTTGTTTCAAGAAAGTGCTTGTAGATTTTATGAGCTTTGAAGATATTCCCCACCGTTTCCAGCTGTATATATAAAAAAAAAATGAAACAGTCACCAAAATTTCCCTACATTAGTTGTTTCGTACGAACAAAAATGAAACATATGATATTAATTTAACAGCTGATTTCGTTGTGTTTCTCTGTACAACGTGACCTGAACAATTGCACCGTTCCTATATCGTGAAGTGACAAAATCAAGAGTGCAACAATTTGATGGCATAAAAGATAATACAAAACACGAACTTTTTTAATGATTTAAGGGATAAAAAAAACGAAAAATATCCCTAAAAAATGTTCTAAAAACGTGTTAATTCCGTCAAATTTGGGTACGTTATATATTTTTGTTTCAAGAAAGTGTTTGTAGATTTTATGAGCTTTGAAGATATTCCCCACCGTTTCCAGTTGTATTTAAAGAAAATGAAACAGTCACCAAAATTTCCCTGCATTAGTTGTTTCGTACGAACAAAAATGAAACATATGATATTAATTTAACAGCTGATTTCGTTGTGTTTCTTCTGTACAACGTAACCTGAACATTTAGCTCGTTCCTACATCATCGTAAAAGATAATACAAAACACGAACTTTTTAATGATTTAAGGGATAAAAAAACGAAAAATATCCCTAAAAATGTTCTAAAAAAATTCGTCAAAAGAGAACGTTATATATTTTTGTTTCAAGAAAGTGTTTGTAGATTTTAAGCTTTGAAGATAACCGTTTCCAGTTGTAGTTCGATTGTTTCATACGAACAAAAATGAAACATATGATATAATTTAAAGATACAACGTAACCTGAACAATTGCACTATAACAAAATCGAACGATGGCATAAAAGATAATTTTTTAATGATTTAAGGGGCGAAAAACCACGAAAAATATCCCTCATAAAATGTATTGCTCTGAAAACATTTTATTTCTGAACATCTGGATGCGTTATACATATTTGTTTTCATGAAATGCATAGTATTTGTTGATTTTATGAGATTTAAAAATACTTGTTTACCGTTTTCGAATAATATTTTGAGACATCTCAGATCCTCAATTAAATATCTTAGGTAAATAAAATTAAATTGTGCAATATCAATAAGAGGAGACCCTAAACAAACAGCTGTTCAGAAGGAACGAGATAGACGACCGACCAGTCTGTTCTGGAGTGAGGTTAAAACTAGTAGGCGCTCAGATAAGGTGAAATTGTGCATCGTGCATTTTTTGGATTTGGAACATTCTCGCGAACGACACAAATTTCATGCGTGAGGCCTATTTTTTGGGTTGTTGTGCCAGCAAATTTAAAAGTAATAAATTTTTGACAATGCGAACTTGGGTGTTTTCACCGATCTTGTAGCTCCGCTGAAAAAGAAAAGAAATATCGGCTACCCTAAGGGAAAACCACTAAACTCGGATTAGCGAAAAAAAATATAAACAATCAAGTTGTTTAATACAATTAAAGTCTGTAATCCTTTTTTTTACTAATATATTCTTGTAAAGGGCCCTGGTTTATGAATATTTTAGTTAGGCTTAGTGACGTCACTAATAATAATAATAATAATAATAATAATAATAATAGACTGTTACTTTTATTGAACCAGAAGAATATAGTTTAGTCCAAGAGATATTTGATTTTGTTAAAGTTCGTTTTGGTGGATAAGTGACATTTATTGTGTAAGATGTTGTATTCCAACAGGTTGGTACAGATTCAAGTTTAGTTTTGATTTTGTTTGCTTTGTTTAACGTTGAGCTAAAGTTGTTGTATCATTATAAATGTGCTTGCCATTTTGGTTTTTTTTTTCTTTCTCTGTGGTATGAAAACAGACTTAATTAATTTGTTGGTCACTAATTGTTATTTTTCTTTAAATATTAATGTGGCAAGACAAAAACAAAAAAATATAACTTTTGTAAAGCGACCACTTTGATTTCTTGGATCACCCTGAACCACGTGACCACGCACAGGCATTCTCGTTGTCTTGGCCTAAAACAGTGGTGTATCAATTATATTGAGATTAAAGACAACGTGGCGCCCAACAACTGGTACATCAAAAATTAGATACAAATTAGTTACGGCCCACACCCCTTCTCCTCTGTAGCTAGCAAATAATCAATTTCTTTGTTACGGGAACGTAACAATTTTTTAAAAATTACCTAGTTCCTATCTGTAATGAGGTGGTACATTTCTATGGTAGCTGTTTCATACGAACAAAAATGAAAAATGTGATATTAATTGAACAGCTGATTGGGTTACAAAAAGAGGAATCTCAGAATTAGCTGTATTGCATTTGCAGATGATATGGCCTTGTTTGCTGAAACAATGGAGGAAGCAAGGGAGCAGATTCTTGAATTGAAGAAACAAGCAGCTAAAATAGGTCTAAACATATCTTTTGAAAAGACCAAAATCATGACAAACAGCAAATACCCAAATAAATACCTTAAAATCCAAGAACAGAAAATATAAATTGTAAAAGAATTCAAATATCTTGGTGAATGGATTAGTTGGAATGCAGATGAAGGCAAGGCAATGGAATCCAGGAAAAACAAACTTGAATTGGCCTTCCAATTGACGAAAGAAACATACAATAAGAAATCCCTTTCATGGGGGTCCAAAATTAAACATTATAAAACAGTGATCAAGCCGGAAGCACTGTACGCAGCAGAAACATTAACCATGAATCGCATAGACCAGATAGAAAAACTTGAAATAACGGAAAGAAAAATCTTAAGAAAAATTATAGGAACAAAATTTCAGGATAAGGTAGTATATATAAGAAATGAAGCTCTCTATAAGAAAATTGAAAAACTGTCAGATACTATGAGAAAAAGGAGAATAAATTTTTACGGCCATCTTCTTAGAATGAACTCCAATAGATTGACGAAACAGATGTTTGATTTTTTCCATAATCGTAAAACAAAACCGAACTGGTTTAAAGAAATTGAAAAAGACCTAATAGAATTAAAAATTACAGAAGATTCATTGCTTGACCAAACTGCTAAGATAATTACCAAAGACGAAAGAATAAGATTCCAAGATAAAACCTAAAGCTGTCATTTCAGAAAAGGAGAGGAAAAGAAGATCAGAAAGAATGAAGAGCTACTGGGAACAAAGAAAAGTACAGCGCGCAAGAAATGATTGATTCAGCGTACCCCAAAGAGGGTGAAACGGAAAGAAGAAGAACAGCTGATTGAAATTTTATTGTTTCTTTGTAAAACATAACCTCAACATCGGCGCTGTTTCTACATCGTGAAGTGGCGAAATCAACAATGCAACAATACGACGGTATAGAAATAAAAACAACCCTTGCGACAAAAAACCAGACAATTATTAAAACAATTAAAGGAATTATTTATGAAAAAACTTTGCTTAAAAATATACAGTAAATATTAGCATAAATAAAACGTTATTTTTAATTTTCTACAGCGCTTTTATAATTTTTAAGTCAGTATTCTACTCGTATAAAACAATATTTTGTTACGCGAACTTGTGTGTATTTTACAAACATCTACGCTATACAGAAATAAACTATCGTCCCCTTTGCGGTTTCATTCGTGATACTTTAAATACTTTTGCCGGATATATATTTTACGTGAACCGTTTAAGGCAGTTACAATTGACACAAAGACTTGCAGATGAAAGAGTAACGCGTCAACTGTTTTACAACATATGTGACTGTGTTTGCCAATGCAAAATGTTACACCACCTTTACATTCCTTCAGGGGATGGATTCTGGGAAAATGCTGAAATACGAGTTTCAATATTTGCTTTAGAGATTTTAGGTTGTTTCGTCGAAAATATATTTTTCCAATAGAAACTGCTATAGGGGGTATTATTAAGGAGGGGGGTCCTTAATTTAGGGAATGAAATTTCGAAAATGCTGAAATAGGCATATCTGTTTCATTGTTTGCCTTTTAGTGTGTGTGTGTGTGTGTGTTTTGTGATGGGGGTATTATTAGGGGGTATTAAGGAGGAGGTCCTTAATTTAGGGGATGAAATTTCGAAAATGCTTATATAGGCCTATCTGTTTCATTGTTTGCCTTTTAGTGTGTGTGTGTGTGTGTGTGTGTGTGTGTGTGTGTGTGTGTATGTGTGTGTGTTGTGTTTTGTGATAGGGGGTATTATTAAGGGGGTATTAAGGATGGGGTCCTTAATTTAGGGAATGAAATTTCGAAAATGCTTATATAGGCCTATCTGTTTCATTGTTTGCCTTTTAGTGTGTGTGTGTGTGTGTGTGTGTGTGTGTTATGTGATAGGGGGTATTATTAAGGGGTATTAAGGATGGGGTCCTTAATTTAGGGAATGAAATTTCGAAAATGCTTATATAGGCCTATCTGTTTCATTGTTTGCCTTTTAGTGTGTGTGTGTGTGTGTGTGTGTGTGTGTGTGTGTGTGTGTGTGTGTGTGTGTGTGTGTTTTGCGATGGGGGTATTATTAAGGGGCTATTTAGGAGGAGGTCCTTAATTCGGGGACTGAAATTTCGAAAATGCTGATATAGGCCTATCTGTTTCATTGTTCGCCTTTTAGTGTGTGTGTGTGTGTGTGTGTGTGTGAGATAGGGGGTACTATTAAGGGGCTATTTAGGGGTCCTTAATTTAGGAAATTAAATTTCGAAAATGCTGAAATAGGCCTATATGTTTCATTATTTGTTTTTTAGTGTGTAGGTGCGTGCGTGTGTGTTTTGTGATAGGGGGTATTCTTAAGGGGCTATTAAGGAGTGGATCCTTAATTTAGGGAATGGAATTTCAAAAATGCAGATATAGACCTATCTGTTTCATTATTTGCCTTTTAGTCTGTGTGTGTGTGTGTGTGTGTGTGTGTTTTGCGATGACAAAAGAAGGTGGAAAAAATCTTTTATAGACGACCTGGGGTAGGGTACCGTCACTCCCCAGTGTGTTGGACTCCAGAGATATTGCTACCCACTAAAAAAAAAAAAAACAACCTCTTCTGTACCACCCTTCACGGGACCGCCTCTGGCATTACTTTAGTGGGAGATGGACTGGTTGTCCGCCTACTCACCTACTCCGCCTACTCCTTTCTTGACCTTCAGTCCTCAGCCTCTTCATGACCACTGCGGCGAATGCTCTGAATTCATCATTGTCGCAACCAGACTTTACGGTGTCTCGCCGATATTTTTGCCGTTTCATCCAGTCATCATAGAATTTCTGACACCAAAAATACATGCTCCTTATCTTCCGCCACTGCTGGAAGACCGAGGTAACAAGCCGAGTCTGTCTCCAGCCTGGTAAGCTCGGAAGCAGCCGCGCCCAGTTAGAACCCAGATAGGAGTCCACCTCCCCATGCTCCCTGTTGCGCCAATCCTGGATGTTGCCTACGAGTTGGCGTGTCATCGTCCATTTGTTGATTCGTCCCACCGTGGCTGCCAGATACCCAAGGTCCGATTTCGCTCCTCTTTAATTGCCACTGTATGATTATACCGCTGCTCAGCAGCTCTTCAGCGAGGCTTGCGCCGGTAGAGCCTCGCTCTTTCATCGGCTATTAGTTCCATTGGGGGTTAGCCAGCTACTACGCATGCAGCGTTGTAGGAAACTGATGTGTGTGTGTGTGTGTGTGTGTGTGTGTGTGTGTGTGTGTGAGAGAGAGAGAGAGAGAGAGAGAACAAAATTTTAACCCACAACGAGCCCGCTAATCTATCCGTTACCAGTGCACAGCAAGAAGGAACTGCACACTGATTACAAACAATAACCACTACCCAGCATGTGTTTTAATTTACACTGATTAAAAACGTTTTTTTAAAAACGTGACAGCACGGCTGCTGCCAGTAGTGTTACCCATGTTTTGGTCGTTATAGTACAACCGACTTAAAACCTGGTGATTTCGTTATTCTCATTTAACTACATCGAATGCAAGGCTTATACAATATTTGAAATACATTTTATAAATATCGTACGGGTTTCGATGACGTAGATCGGTGTATCCCAACTTTTTTGTAATATTCCTCACCTAAGCCTATCTGAAATTCTTATACCCCCTACCATATACGAGGTGTGTTCAGAAAGTAACGAGAATTTTAATTTTTTGAACAAAATATTTATTTATTCTTCTACATTGATGTTGTCGCCTTCAAAATAGTCCCCATTGGAGATTATGCACATATGACAGCGCTTCTTCCAATCCTCGAAACACTTCTCAACTCGATCTTTGAGATAGCCTTTAGTTCTTTCAGCGATGCGCTTTTAATGTCATATACGGCTGTAAAACGACGGCCCTTAAAGGTTCTCTTTATTTTTGGAAATAGGAAAAAGGCAAGAGGAGCCAAGTCTGGCGAATATGGAGGCTGGGGCATCGTTACAGTACTGTTTTTGGCCAAAAATTCACGAACAAGCAATGAAGTGTGAGCTGGTGCATTATTGTGGTGCAAAAGCCATGAATTGTTTTTCCGCAGATCCGGGCGTTTTTTCCGGATTTCTTCACGCAAACGGCGTTGAACTTGTAGGTAGTACTCCTTATTGACCGTTTCACCTGGTGGCAGGAATTCATGATGCACTATGCCATTAATATCGAAGGCCACAGTGAGCGATTCGAACACATATAACCTGCACACACATAAGAACACATATAACCTTCACGTTCGCCCGCACTTGTCGAGCCATTTTCGGTTTTGGTGAGCCAGAATGCCTCCACTGGGATGATTGAGTCTTAGTTTCGACGTCATATCCGTAAACCCATGTTTCATCACCTGTTGTAATACGTTTCAGTAATTCTGCATCGTCGTTGACTTCATTTAGTGACTCCTGAACAACTTCCATTCGCCGCTGTTTTTGTTCAAAATTCAACAATTTTAGAACGAATTTTGCTGCCACGCGTTTCATACACAAAACATTAGAAACAATGTCATGACATGATCCAATCGATATGCCAACATCATCAGCGACCTCTCTAATTGTGATTCGGTGATTGTTCGTAACCATTTCTTTCACTTTTTCCACGTTTTCATATGTTGTTGATGTGCTGGGGCGTCCAGGGCGTTCGTCATCTTCAACGTCTTCACAGCCTTCTTGGAAACGCTTATACCACTAGTAAACTCTTGCTTTACTCATAGTAGACTCACCATAGGCCTTTGTTAACATTTCACACACTTTGTTACACTTTATTTCATTTTTTAAGGAAAATTTTATACAAATTCTTTGATCCATTTCTTTTAACAAATGAAAATCGCCGAGCTCATAAAAACACGTTTAACCTTAGTGGCTGTCACAGACAAAGTCAACAATGAAAACAGCTGAAAGTTTTATCATACTTCAAGAGCATGATGCACTTATTAGCCAACATAATAGAAAAAATGTTTGACAATCGGACTCTCCAAGCACGCGAAATCTAAAAATTCTCGTTACTTTCTGAACACACCTCGTACACAATTTTGAATACTGAAAAATTGAAACAGCTGATATGACACCAATTTCCTCCGAACACAACCGTATTTTTTCTCGCGTTCACCACTCATTTCCTGCAGCATTCGCCGCTGACTGAAGATCAAGAAAGGAGAGCCAGCGCTGTAGACGAGTAGGCGGACAGCCAGTCCATCTCCCACTAAAGTAATGCCAGGGGTGGTTCCGTGAAGGGGGTTTACAGAAGAAATTCCTCTTGTTTTTGGGGTTTTTAGTGGATAGCAATATCTCTCGAGTCCCACATTCTGGGGAGTGACGGTACCCTACCTCAGGTCGGCTATAAGATTTTTCCACCTTCTTTTGTCATCGAAAAACACACACACACACACTAAAAGGCAAATAATGAAACAGATGGGTCTATATATGCGTTTTCGAAATTTCATTCCCTAAATTAAGGACCCCTCCTTAATAGCCCCTTAAGAATACCGCCTATCACAAAACACACACACACACACACACACTAAAAGGCAAATAATGAAACAGATACGCCTATATCAGCATTTTCGAAATTTCTTCCCGAAAGGCGTATAAAGAGGGTATAGAGGAAACAGTTTCTTTTGGAAACATATATTTTCGACGAAACAACATAAAAACTCCAACGCAATTATTGAAACACGTATTTCAGTATTTTCGCACACTCATTTCCTTATGGGCTAGAAAAAAATTAATATAAATATACGAACTGGAATAAGCGTACACTAAAAATGGATATTCAAGTATTAATGGCACTTTTACTTCGCAAAAAACATAATTTTCCATTTGACAAGTGTTTCTTGAAAATGCTTCTAAAAAACGAAATTAATAAAAATCACCAAATGAATTTACCTTTTTTAAATTTTTATTTATTTATTTGTTTTGTGTTTAACGTCCGACTATTGTGCACACTTGGGCTAATGCAGACGATGGGATGATTTATATATCAATTGTATTTATACAGTGTACATGTACTTTTTTTGTTTACAATTAACGAGAGTTTTTCACCAATTTAATTTCAAATGTACACCAACGGTGAATGCCGAGCGTTACTACGAACTGAGATCCCGGCCACCAACATGGCGGACAAAGGTTATTTACACTAAATGTTTACCCAGCTCGGTCAGCGCTTAGATACGGTTAACTTAAACTCCGGACTAGTTCATTTTCTAATTGCCCCCCTGTGGGGCGTTGGCCCCGCGTTGGGGAACTGATGTAGATGGCAGAAAACGAGCCTGGGATCAGTTATTTACACAGTTTAATCTGTATATTAAAACACCTGTTTAATCAAACAAAAATCATTTGATTTTTCTAATAAAATAAAATTTAATAATATATTCTTATTTGATAAATAAAATTAATTAAAACAATTGAACGTCTTATTTTTTTAATTTTTTTTTCAGCCCTCAATGGAGCACATTTAGTCAATTTTGGTTCTTTTGGGCTTTCAAATTTGGTTCTTTTAGGTTTTTGAGATCTCCCAATACATTTTCAGTCTTATAGATCTCTGTAGTCGAACTTCCTCCGAGTAAAAGGCAACTCTTTTGGTTTCTTCTTTAAATTTTAATCTAGTGTTTTTACACGTCTTATTTAATATATTCAAAACATTTTTTTTTGTATTTTAAGGCGAAAAGCACATTGAGGCTATTATCGCCTCCTTAAAATGTAAGTGTGAGTGTAAAGTGTTAAAGTCGTAAGTGTAAGTGTGTGTTAGACTCGGGTACCGCGAGGGACGTCTAAATCCTCTCAATCGGTGCAGCTATTCTGCAGCCCCCTGCGGGGTATATTCAAAACAAATCAATATAAAATGAGTCCCTGACAAAACTCTGTTAATAACATCATACAACTTATATACGATATATTTCTATTCACTGGCGGATTTATACAATTTTTAAAAAATTTTATTTTAAGGCGAAAAGCACATTGAGGCCATTATCGCCTCCCTAAAATGTAAGTGTGAGTGTAAAGTGTTAAAGTCGTAAGTGTAAGTGTGTGTTAGACTCGGGTACCGCGAGGGACGTCTAAATCCTCTCAATCGGTGCAGCTATTCTGCAGCCCCCTGCGGGGTATATTCAAAACAAATCAGTATAAAATGAGTCCCTGACAAAACTCTGTTAATAACATCATACAACTTATATACGATATATTTCTATTCACTGGCGGATTTATACAATTTTTAAAAAATTTTATTTTAAGGCGAAAAGCACATTGAGGCCATTATCGCCTCCCTAAAATGTAAGTGTGAGTGTAAAGTGTTAAAGTCGTAAGTGTAAGTGTGTGTTAGACTCGGGTACCATGAGGGACGTCTAAATCCTCTCAATCGGTGCAGCTATTCTGCAGCCCCCTGCGGGGTATATTCAAAACAAATCAATATAAAATGAGTCCCTGACAAAACTCTGTTAATAACATCATACAACTTATATACGATATATTTCTATTCATTGACGGATTTATACAATTTAAAAAAAAAAATTATTTTAAGGCGAAAAGCACATTGAGGCCATTATCGCCTCCCTAAAATGTAAGTGTGAGTGTAAAGTGTTAAAGTCGTAAGTGTAAGTGTGTGTTAGACTCGGGTACCGCGAGGGACGTCTAAATCCTCTCAATCGGTGCAGCTAGTCTACACCCCCTGCGGGGTATATTCAAGACAAATCAGTATAAAATGAGTCCCTGACAAAACTCTGTTAATAACATCATACAACTTATATACGATATATTTCTATTCACTGACGGATTTATACAATTTTTAAAAAATTTTATTTTAAGGCGAAAAGCACATTGAGGCCATTATCGCCTCCCTAAAATGTAAGTGTGAGTGTAAAGTGTTAAAGTCGTAAGTGTAAGTGTGTGTTAGACTCGGGTACCGCGAGGGACGTCTAAACCCTCTCAATAGGTGCAGCTAGTCTGCACCCCCTGCGGGGTATATTCAAGACAAATCAATATAAAATGAGTCCCTGACAAAACTCTGTTAATAACATCATACAACTTATATACGATATATTTCTATTCATTGACGGATTTATACAATTTTTAAAAAATGTGATTTTAAGGCGAAAAGCACATTGAGGCTATTATCGCCTCGCTAAATGTAAGTGTGAGAGCAAAATGTTAAAGTCGTAAGTGTAAGTGTTGTGTGTGTTAGACTCGGGTACCGCGAGGGACGTCTAAATCCTCTCAATAGGTGCAGCCAGTCTGCACCCCCTGCGGAGTTATACAATTTTGTAGGCGGAGGTGGTTGGTTGTATGATTCAATTTAAAAGAGGGCAATTTTTGAAACAATACCTCCAAAAACTAGCACAATTAAGCTCTTTTGACACTTAAAACGCATATAAAATAAGTGCAAAAATTTAATCCAGAAAAAATCACTTAATTTTTTTAGATTCATAGTTTTTAAAACTTTTACAAAACCGCTCCATTTACATAACATCCCCTCTTCTCAATATATCTATGTGTAATTTTTTACAATAGCTGCAGTTACCCCAGTTGCTTTACCCTTACCGTTAACGCCGATCCCCCGTCCTCATTAGTCTAAACAAGTCCAGTTAAGCGTCACAACAGTTTCTCAACGAAGCTTTGATCAATTTTAGAGTCGACAAAGACCTTTCGGTTGTAGTTAACGCAGGAAGAGAAGAGAGAACCAACATAAAATATCACTGATTAACCCCGTACTCACCCTCAGTACGAGCATTTCAAAGTGCACAAACGTACATATGGACAAAACTTTATTTACAAAGTTGAGATGGGGATAATGTGGAGTTTCGGAACCCTCGGAGGCCTTTGATTCTTTTCCTCGAAGCTGCGATACTTCTACTTTAAGGAAGTCAAATAGGATCTTTTACATTTTTTATTTTATTTTTTGTCTCGGAAGGGGTGGTCGCCCCTTCGCTCCCCCTTTAATCCGACCTTGTTTCCATTTCAACCATTCACTGAAGTCTGTAATTATTAATCTCAAATTACTTCTTGTCTTGTTAACACTAAATAATGGACTTTATACAGTAATATATCTTGTTAGAACAACTAATCTCGTCAACATATAGTTTTATTTAAATCGCTTTTACAGTTTTCGTGAAATTCTTGTGTAATTTAAAATCCCGTCCTTCCTATCAGAATAAAATCTATTTAACAGACTATCTTAGTCATGATGATAAATTTCAGGTTAATTTACAATTTTCAATATTTCCAGTTAGCTTTTAGATTCATCTATGATAATCACCTAAAGATTCTAGTAAATATCTTAGATCGAAAATTAAATTTACAATTTGTAATCACTTCTCAATTCTGAGCCGGGTATTACCAAGATGGCCGTTCCAACAGCTCATTTTCCAATGGAAATCTCCCGCAGGGGTGTGCAGACTAGCTGCACCTATTGAGAGGATTTTAGCCGCCTCGGTGGCCTAGTTGATAGCGTGCTGGGCTTTAACCCCGAGGACCCGGGTTCGATTCCCGGCGAGGGCTTGGAATTTTCATACGCTATAAATCATCCCACCGTCTGCATTAGCCCAAGTGTGCACAATAGTCACACGTTAAACACACAAAAAAAAAAATGAGAGGATTTAGATGTCCCTCGCGGTACGCGAGTTAACACACACTTACACTTACAACACTACACTTACGACTTTAACACTTTACACTCACACTTACATTGAGGGAGGCGATAAATGTGCTTTTCGCCTTAAAATAACAAAAAAATCCAATGGAAAAAGTTGCCGAGCGAACGAGCAATACCCGAGGCGCCAATCACTGGTAACAGCGAACAGTATAATCTGCCAGCTAGGTTTAATTGCAGTCGTAAAACACAAGTGTTAAGTGTTGTACTACGCTCGGTTGAACATAATTACTGCGATGGTATGAACTGAACGCGGTCAACGTTCATTGGCGGTCCGTCGTAAATTTAAAGAAATCTAAAGAATTACGCTAAGAACGGAGATTTGAACGCTGGAGGTAAACACGTTTAAAAGAGTGTTTGAAAACATTAACTGATTCTGAACTGTCGCCAGTCTGAAACAGTTCGATTTACTTTTCTGTGAACCAATTTTATTAAAGCTAACTCTAATATGAATTACTATGCCGTGCTTGAACTGAATTAATCTGAAATTTGATAAACACGCAAATGCATTCCGGATATTCGAATGCAACGGGTTCCGGACCTGGTTATCACAACCTCACCATTGTAAATCATCCAATCAAATTCGCTAAATTCGTTAATTTGTATTTCCACTGGAAATTCACTAAATTTGTACTTCAATTCGAAATTCCACAAATTCATAAATTGGCACTGCCACTGTAAATTAGCTATATTCGTAAATTTGTATTTCCATAGTAAATTCATATTACTTCCATTGTAAATTTGCTTAATTCGTATTTCCATTTGGAAAATCGTTTAATTCATAAATTTTTATTTGCATTGGAAATTCGCTGAATTCATACATTTGTACTTCCATGGGAAATTTGATAAATGTGTATTTGCATTGAAAATTCGCTAAAATTCTTACATTTTTACGTCCATTAGAAGTTTGCTAAATTCATAAATTTGTTTTTCCATGGAAATTCGATAAATGTGTATTTGCATTGAAAATTCGCTAAAATTCTTACATTTTTACGTCCATTGGAAATTCGCTGAATTCATAAATTTGTACTTCCATGGGAAATTCGATAAATGTGTATTTGCATTGAAAATTCGCTAAAATTCTTACATTTTTACGTCCATGGGAAATTTGCTAAATTCATAAATTTGTACTTCCACTGGAAATTCGATAAATTCGTATTTCCTTTGGAATTGCTTTAATTCATAAATTTGTATTTGCATTGGAAGTTCGCTGAATTCATAAATTTGTACTTCCATTGGAAATTCGATAAATTCGTATTTCCTTTGGAATTGCTTTAATTCATAAATTTGCATTTGCATTGGAAGTTCGCTGAATTCATAAATTTGTACTTCCGTTGGAAATTAGATAAATTCTTATTTCCTTTGAAATTCGTTTAATTCAATAATTTGTATTTGCACTGGAAATTCGCTAATTCGTAAATTTGTACGTCCATTGGGATAATTTCGTAAATTTGTACTTCCATGAGAAATTCGATAAAATCTTATTTCCATTTGAAATTCGTTAAATTCATATATTTTTATTTTCACTGGAAATTCGCTAATTCGTAAATTTGTACGTCCATTGGAAATTCGATAATTTCGTACTTCCACTTGAAATTCGTTAAATTCATATATTTTTATTTGTACTGAAAATTCGCTAATTAGTAAATTTGTATTTGCACTGGAAATTCGCTAAATTCGTAAATTTGTACTTCCATGGGAAATTCGATAAATTCGTATTTCCATTTGAAATTCGTTAAATTCATATATTTTTATTTTCACTGGAAATTCGCTAATTCGTACATTTGTACTTTCCTTAGAAATTCGCTAAATTCGTACATTTGTACTTCCCTTGGAAATTCGCAAAATTAGTAAATTTGTACGTCCATGGGAAATTCGATAAATTCGTATTTCCATTTGAAATTTGTTATATTCATATATTTGTATTTGCACTGAAAATTCGCTAATTCGTACATTTGTACTTGCACTGGAAATTCGTTAAATTCATAAATATGTATTTGTACTGAAAATTCGCTAATTAGTAAATTTGTACTTGCACTGGAAATTCGCTAATTCGTACATTTGTACTTGCACTGGAAATTCGTTAAATTCATAAATCTGTATTTGCACTGGAAATTCGCTTAAAATCGCATAAAGCGTTTACACAAAACCTGTTCGTTCTATACAGAGTAGAAGAAAAGGACTTTGCAGTGTGCAAAAATAAGGAGCTCGTAATTAAAACGAGAGTGCTTCAGAGGAATTGAATTAATAACACGATCATTGCAGCCCTCGTTGTTTAAACACGTCCGATGAGTTCAGTTTGTTCTGTTTTTATGCGGAAACTGTACAATATATAAGGCTTTATAACTACAAGACATTTCTCAGACAGAACAATGTCTGAAAACGTTTTATTGCAGCAATTCAAACATAAATGTTTTCAACATTCTAAGAGTTCGTACCTAATAACTTATATTTTTTTCACGAACAACGTTTTGGCCGCGTATTTCTGATATAACGGATCTATAATAATAACGCAGCTGTCTCGCTAATGTCATAAAAGCATTTTTAAAAATACATTTTGACTGTACATTTCTGATTTAAAGGATCTATAATAATCGCACACGCAGCTGTCACGCTAACGTCATAAAAGCAACTTTTAAAAATACATTTTGGCTGTACGTTTCTGATTTAACGGATCTATAATAATAGCACACGCAGCTGTCACGCTAACGTCATAAAAGCAACTTTTAAAAATACATTTTGGCTGTACATTTCTGATTTAACGGATCTATAATAATCGCACACGCAGCTGTCTCGCTAACGTTATAAAAGCAATATTTTAAATACATTTTAGAACGGATCTATAATAATCGCACACGCAGCTGTCTCGCTAACGTTATAAAAGCAATATTTATAAATACATTTTAGAACGGATCTATAATAATCGCACACGCAGCTGTCTCGCTAACGTTATAAAAGCAATATTTTAAATACATTTTGGCTGTACATTACTGATTTAACGGACCTATAATAATAGCACACGCAGCTGACTCGCTAATGTCATAAAAGCAATTTTTTTAAAAATACATTTTGGCTGTACATTTCGGATTTAACGGATCTATAATAATAGCACACGCAGCTGTCTCGCTAATGTCATAAAAGCAATTTTTTAAAAATACATTTTGGCTGTACATTACTGATTTAACGGACCTATAATAATAGCACACGCAGCTGTCAAGCTAACGTCATAAAAGCAACTTTTTATAAATACATTTTGGCTGTACATTACTGATTTAACGGACCTATAATAATAGCACACGCAGCTGACTCGCTAATGTCATAAAAGCAATTTTTTTAAAAATACATTTTGGCTTCACATGTCTGATTTAACGGATCTATAATAATAACGCAGCTGTCTCGCTAATGTCATAAAAGCAATTTTTTAAAAATACATTTTGGCTGTACATTTCGGATTTAACGGATCTATAATAATAGCACACGCAGCTGTCTCGCTAATGTCATAAAAGCAACTTTTTATAAATACATTTTGGCTGTACATTACTGATTTAACGGACCTATAATAATAGCACACGCAGCTGACTCGCTAACATCATAAAAGCAACTTTTTATAAATACATTTTGGCTGTACATTACTGATTTAACGGATCTATAATAATCGCACACGCAGCTGTCTCGCTAATGTCATAAAAGCAACTTTTTAAAAAATACATTTTGGCTTCACATGTCTGATTTAACGGATCTATAATAGCACACGCAGCTGTCTCGCTAATGTCATAAAAGCAACTTTTAAAAAATACATTTTGGCTTCACATGTCTGATTTAACGGATCTATAATAGCACACGCAGCTGTCTCGCTAATGTCATAAAAGCAATTTTTTAAAAATACATTTTGGCTGTACATTACTGATTTAACGGATCTATAATAATAGCACACGCAACTGTCAAGCTAACGTCATAAAAACAATATTTTTCAAAATAATATTTTATTGAAAATCTAATTTTACCATTTTTATCAGCGTTCAAGTCTCCATAAAAAACGGCAGCATATTAAAAATTTTAAGATTCACTGAAAATACGAGAATGGACAGATGTCAGGCTCATTTTCGTGCTTCAGATATAATAATGTAGTTCTTAACACTAATCACTGTGTTAAAATCAGATTTACCTAACAATGCGCGAGAAGTCATGATTTGTTTTAATGGTGCGGAATGACGCGCCGTTTTTAAAGGGTATAAACAGATTTTGCTGTAACGAATTTGTTCCAGATTTTTAAAATCTGTATAAATTTTTGTACCTTTTAAATAAAACTAACTCTGTGTAATTTTGAACGAAAGAGTACTAACACACTCATAAACGCTCTCTCTCTCTCTCTCTCTCTTTCTCTCTCTCTCTCTCTCTCTCACACACACACACACACACACACACACACACACACACACACACACACACACACACACACACACACACACACACACACACACACACACACACACACACAGAGAGAGAGAGAGAGAGAGAGAGAGAGAGAGACGGTTGCGATCAGACGTAAACCGTGATGTGTTTATTTTGAAATCACAGCTACCGTTCACGCCGACTCTATTTTCCTTCCCTCGTTCGCTCCGCACAGCTACTCACCACGATTACAATACACATAGCCTATGTAAATTGATCGGAATTTGTACTGTAATTCCTGTTTGCATGTGCGCGGCCAGTGTATTAATAATTCAATCAACGTCGTCAGCTAATCTGAACGGTTCATGTTTTTTGCGATTTGTTGTACAACACAAATCTAACACAATCGCAGCTCGTAGCGGGTACAAGCAAATTACCCCAGCAAAACGTAATATGGCGATATTTTTTTAAGTGAAAAGCTTTTCATGAGCGTCTGGCACTTTTCATGAGCGTCTAGCACTTTTCATGAGCGTCTAGCACTTTTCATAAGAGTCTAGCACTTTTCATAAGCGTTTAGCACTTTTCAGACGCAACTAGCACTTTTCAGACGCGTCTAGCACTTTTCAGGCGCGTCTAGCACTTTTCAGACGCGTCTAGCACTTTTCAGGCGCGTCTAGCACTTTTCAGGCGCGTCTAGCACTTTTCAGACGCGTCTAGCACTTTTTTCAGGCGCGCCTCAGCACTTTTCAGCAGCGTCTCAGCACACTTTCAGGCGCGTCTAGCACTTTTCAGGCGCGTCTAGCACTTTTCAGGCGCGTCTAGCACTTTTCAGGCGCGTCTAGCACTTTTCAGGCGCGTCTAGCACTTTTCAGGCGCGTCTAGCACTTTTCAGGCGCGTCTCGCACTTTTCAGGCGCGTCTAGCACTTTTCAGGCGCGTCTAGCACTTTTCAGGCGCGTCTCGCACTTTTCAGGCGCGTCTCGCAATTTTCAGGCGCGTCTAGCACTTTTCAGGCGCGTCTAGCACTTTTCAGGCGCGTCTCGCACTTTTCAGGCGCGTCTAGCACTTTTCAGGCGCGTCTCGCATTTTTCAGGCGCGTCTAGCACTTTTCAGGCGCGTCTCGCGCATGCGCGTCTGGCACTTTTCAGGGCGCGTCTAGCACTTTTCAAGCGCGTCTCGCACTTTTCAGGCGCGTCTCGCACTTTTCAGGCGCGTCTGGCACTTTTCAGGGCGCGTCTCGCATTTTTCAGGCGCGTCTGAGCATCTCGCACTTTTCAGGCGCGTCTAGCACTTTTTCAGGCGCGTCTCATGAGGCATTTTCAGGCGCGTCTAGCAGCACTTTTCAGGCGCGCGTCTCAGGTGCGCGCTTTTCAGGCGCGCACTTTTCATGCACTTTTCAGGCGCGTCACGCACTTTTCAGGCGCGTCTAGCACTTTTCAGGCGCGTCTCGCACTTTTCAGGCGCGTCTCGCACTTTTCAGGCGCATGTAGCACTTTTCAAGCGCGTATAAATAACAATAACTTTGATTTTAACAATGAGGATGAAATAAACTTCAATAATAACTGAGCATCCGATGTTAACTTTAGCAATGACTTATTTTAACTACAGAAATAATTGCGGATGAAATAACTTTAACTTCAGCAATAATCGAAGTAGCAATAACTTGATTTCAACAATGAGGATTAAATAAACTTCAATAATAACCGAGCATCCGATATTAACCTTAGTAATAACTTGAACTTCAGCACTGAGGATAGCATAGAATTATTATTTGTACTGTCACTAACGCTGAAATAACATGAACTTCGGCAATAACTTCGAACGAAAGCTACAATAATTGAGTAGTAACTACTTTTACAGCCAACAAGAGTATCTGTATTATTAGATTGACTCACCGCGACATATCTTTTCGATCAATCTCCGTGTTTGACAGTGAAACTCGATTTCAAATATTTCAAACAGACATTTCATTTTTCCCCGCCAGGAGGCCGCAGAAGGACTGATTAAAATCGACAAAAGTTCGTCACTTTATTTCAACATTGTAATCATCTATGTAATCATCTGTACCTGACTTTGCTGACGTTATTATAATCAATTTGAAATTTCAATTTATTTTAGACAGTTGTCACAACTTAAATATTATATTGTTGAACCACATTTCATCAGCAGTGTTTTACTAGTTTACTGTATATATATATATATATATATATATATATATATATATATATATATATATATATATATATAGTTTATTTATATATATAAAGTTTTAACTTTAATTTTTTAAAAGTCAGTATGTTTTTTAATTAAAATATGATTTTATTAAAAAAATCGGCTTTAAATATTATGATCACAGTTTGATCGAATAGAGCTTCTTAATCAAGAAACAAAACTATTTATGTTTAAAAAAAACCTGTACAAAAAAACTAAACAAATATTTCTTTTATTTAACCAAAAATAAAAATCACGCATCATGTTTTCTCTTCCTTTTTATTTTAATTACGATAACACGACACATTAACATTGCTAATTTTTAACAACCTAAACTTTATTACAGCCTATCAGCTGTTCAATGAAATCAGCTGATCGTTACTAATTAATACAGAAATAAAACAACTGATTTTTTACTGTAACTATCAATATGAATTTGTGCACTCGCACCACGCGACGCGCAAACTCCATCACAACCAGCCCTAAAACATGATACACATTAACAACTAAAACTTGCCTAATTTCTCATAATCACAACGATATTTTCTTATCGAATTCTCCAGTTAAAAAAAGAGCTTTAACGATTATAAACAAAGTTTTTTTTTAAATTAAACTTTGAAAAACTGAAAATATCTCTAAAAAAGCCTCTTCGGTGGCCTAGTTGATAGCGTACTGGGGTTTTAACCCGAGGACCCGGGTTCGATTCCCGGCCAAGGCTTGGCATTTTCATACGCTATAAATCATTCCATCGTCTGCATTAGCCCAAGTGTGCACAATAGTCGAAAGTTAAAAAAAAAAAAAAAATCTGTCTAATTTGGCTCACCAGATTTTACTAAAATTTCGGTTATACAACTCAAACCAGTGTGGAAAATTTAAAGATTAAAGATTAAATTAAAGATTAAAATTAAAGAATTACAAATTACAGAAAATTAAAGATTAATTAAATTTAAATTTAAAGTAAATAAGAAAAAACTCAAACAGATTTTTTTAAAATTTTCCAAATTGTTACACCGAGTTGAGTTAGAATTTTCACTGATTATCAGTAGGATTTTCATATTTCTCGGTAGCTTTGGAAACAGATTTTTTTCTAAGAATTAGAAAAAAATTGTGAAAGTTTCAGCAACGTTTTGCTAACTTGCTTTTTAGATATTTCAACTGACCCAGTTTCTTCGAGTCAATCACTTTATTGTCGGGGCAGTGGAACAGTGTATGCTAAACACGTATTCGGTACATCCATTTTGTCTCAACCTCCCTCTTAGGGGATGAAACTTGCTTACTACTTTCATACGCGCATCATTTGTGTGAACACAGAGATTTTAAAAAATAATTTGTAATATTAATTTTTCACCGTATTATTTTTTTTTCCGGCGAAAAATCATTAAGGTTATCATCGCCGAGGCATGAATTAATAAAACAAAATTTAGGTATATCACAGAATGAAAATAACACTAATATAAAATAACAGCTATAAACACTATTTCCTAAAACTAGTTAACAATAAAATATAACAATAAATAAATAAAACTAAACAACAAGGAAAACAAAGCATTAGATTAATAATAACAAATTAAGATAAATAAATAGCCACAAATATACAACTTGTTGCAGGGCTGTAAAGAGGCCCTGCAATATTATTTTAAGTTAAATTTGATTTAACAAATTCAGACGATGAAAGAATTTCAGTGTCCGGTCAATGGCCGAGACACTATCTCCCAACGTCCTCTGCATACTGTTTCCCAGACCACATACACGCCGTATAAAGTATACGTATTATTTTCTAACCATTTAAAGTATAAAAAAGTTTAATAATCGTGCAAAAAAAACCTTTTTTATTTAGGCGCTCCGTATCTGCGTCGGTACACTTATGGAAATAGCCGCCTCGGTGGCCTAGTGGGCTTTCACCCCGAGGACCCGGGTTCGATTCCCGGCCAGGGCTTGGCATTTTCGTACGCTATAAATCATCCCCATCGTCTGCATTAGCCCAAGTGTGCACAATAGTCGGATGTTAAACTCCAAAAAAAAAACACTTTTGGAAATCTTATATTTTCGACATTCAATATAAACGTACTAGAAGTACAGCCACCATTACAAAAAGTGTGCTTAATAGAGGCACGCTGTGCCACGCTGAGCCACGCTGTGCCACGCTGTACTACGCTGTGCCACGCTGAGCCACGCTGAGCCACGCTGTGCCACGCTGTACTACGCTGTGCCACGCTGTGTCACGCTGAGCCACGCTGTGCCACGCTGTGCCACGCTGTACTACGCTGTGCCACGCTGTGTCACGCTGAGCCACGCTGTGCCACGCTGTACTACGCTGTGCCACGCTGTGTCACGCTGTGCCAATCTGTGCCACGCTGTGTCACGCTGTGCCAATCTGTGTCACGCTGAGCCACGCTGTGCCACGCTGTACTACGCTGTGCCACGCTGTGTCACGCTGAGCCACGCTGTGCCACGCTGTACTACGCTGTGCCACGCTGTGTCACGCTGTGCCAATCTGTGTCACGCTGTGCAATACTGTGCCACGCTGTGCCATGCTGTTCCACGCTGTGCCACTCTGTGCCACGCTGTGCCATTCTGTACAACGCTGTGACATTTTGTGCCATGCTGTGCCACGCTGTGCCATTCTATGCCATGCTGTGCCAATCTGTGCCACGCTGTGTCACACTCTGCCGAGCTGTGCCACGCTGTGCCATTCTATGCCATGCTGTGCCACTCTGTGCCACGCTGTGCCATTCTGTGCCACGCTGTACAAGTAGTTGGTATTTCCGCCGCTACGAACGCTGCTAGATTGGAAGACGTTTGAGAAAATATACAGTACTCTTGTGTATTTAAAACCGTAGTTCAACACTCAGCCGCAAGACGCCACTAGCAGCGAGCGCTCACCACGCGTAAAGATTATCGTTCTGGTACGTCATTCAGTGCTTTAAAATCTGTAGATTTAAAAATTTAAATCACCATTGCAAATACGAAACTGAAAACGACGGTAGTATTATTTTCAGTTAATTCGCTTCCATCACGTCAGGCGTAACAGTCAAGTGCCGCAATTATTAGATCGTTAAAAACCTCTGAAAAGACAATATCTGAGTTAATAAGCACTTGAAAATTTTAAATTTTATTGAAAATAAGTCCGTATAAAATTATAAGGATCGGCGCTTATTACTATATCCCACGTCTGGGTCTTATCATAACGGCGGCTTCAATAGATTATTCAATGGAAATTCGCTAAAAATAATGTCATATAATGTGATATTTCATCAAAGGAGAACGTCAAGCGACGGTATAACGAAATGACGGCTGCAGAGAGATATCTTATAGAATGTTTTTTGATAAGTTGACTTACACAATGAAAAATGGACCTCCTGTTGGTAACAAAGGAAATAGAATTTTTTTCTATTAGCACTACGTCACAAATATAGAACTCAGTACTACAACCACTTCAAACCAGTTTCAAAAAAATTAATTAATTCTCACGCAGTTAAATCCAAAGTTGTGTCATCGCCTAAACAACATAGGAACTGAGTTACACAACCTAGTCCGCTTACTAACCTAAACATCTACGCTAAATTCTCAAACTTCTCTCCCGGCTTTCGAACAGCCTACACCTGTGAACCCAATTCACAAGCCTCCCGTCAACCAATACTCGTTTCTGATTGGTTGGACTGTTGTCCAATCAATCCTGCCGGCGCACTATGTCGCACCTCCCGCGCACAATAGCTTCGTCCTGATTAGTGCGTTTCTTCTCTTAGTCCAGGCGCCAAAGGTACTTGAGTATGCAAAATATGTATTTTTTTGTTTAACGTCCGACTATTGTGCACACTTGGGCTAATGCAGACGATGGGATGATTTATAGCGTATGAAAATGCCAAGCACTGGCCGGGAATCGAACCCGGGTACTCGGGGTGAAAGCCTAGTACGCTATCAACTAGGCCACCGAGGCGGCTATGCAAAATATAAGGACCGCATTCTGTTAATTGATACATGCCCAGAAAATCTTGTAGATTAATATTTCGGATGTCGCCAGAAACCCTATTGGTCCAATTGTTTCATACCCCCTCCCGCTCCGTAGCATATAAGTCGATTGAGTACGTGTTTTTAACTATTTTAATGATTATTTTGATGACAATAGATCTTTTTTTTATAATTTAAGGTAATAATAGGTTTGTTAAATGAAATTATAACAGAAATTAATTATAAAATACTCATGAATGTTTATAAAAAAAAATATTTAATGAGAAAATATTAACAGACAGCAAAATAACAGACACATGAATGAAACACATACAAATAATTAATGATTTATATTTTTACAATCCTTGTTTATACATTTGCACAAAGAAGTACAAGTTAATTTAGATTTTTTACAATTACAAGCTATCGTTCGACAATCTGTTGTAGATCTACAGGGGTGAATAAAATTATGTAGATTTAACGATTGGTTTATGAGAAATTACAGTTCCCGCCATAATTTCGAGTATAAATACAAGTCTAAAATCGTTGTTCGGAAGAATATCGTGGAGGACCACCCACTACACAACACCCGGAACAACTCTACAAGACAACACAACTTGCTCGGGAGGAAACAGGAGGAATCCGGCCAAATTTAAAGAAACCACGAAATCCTTACTTACAATTCCGAACAGGGAGAGTTCCTCGTCAGCTCGTGGCCGGCCTGGTAAACGCCCGGATTTCTCAGTTATAAAGAGAATCCAAGAAGATTCGAATGAATCATTGCTATGTTTTGAACTATAAGAAAACGTAAAGTAAAATTATAGATTAAGGATTAAAGACGTTTAAGACACACACACACACACACACACACACACACACACACACACACACACACACACACACACACACACACACACACACACACACACACACACACACACACACACACACACACACACACACACACACACACACACACACACACACACACACACACACACACACACACACACACACACACACACACACACACACACACACACACACACACACACACACACACACACACACACACACACACACACACACACACACACACACACACACACACACACACACACACACACACACACACACACACACACACACACACACACACACACACACACACACACACACACACACACACACACACACACACACACACACACACACACACACACACACACACACACACACACACACACACACACACACACACACACACACACACACACACACACACACACACACACACACACACACACACACACACACACACACACACACACACACACACACACACACACACACACACACACACACACACACACACACACACACACACACACACACACACACACACACACACACACACACACACACACACACACACACACACACACACACACATATATATATATAATTTCATAAAGTATTTTACTCAATAAAAACAAATAATTGACCACGTCTAAATTGCTTACTTACCTATAAAACCTCTATGAATAAATTATTACTAAAACGCCCGCTCCCGCAGAGAGTATTTCTTCTTAGCATCAACCGTTGCAGAAAGATAAAAACATTCTGCTTTGCTGATATTTTACTTTTACAAATTCGCTTCCATTACGTCAGCGAGAAAGCTTTTTGCCTCGATTGCACGTAAATTACAACCAGTACAGTCAACGTAATAACGTAACGCAAAGGGACTACTTTTCTGGCCGACTGTACCACGGAGCATATAACTAAAATAAAGTCATATATCACACGTTATCTGTCTGTCTCTGCGTGCAACGAATTGCAAACAGCGGCCAAATTGAAATGCATCCAACATACGCCCGGCGCTGGCAAATAGCTGTCGAACACTTCACCGCGGTTTTACGCAGTGTAAACATGTCGTCAGGTTTTAGCGAATTTTGACGAAGAAGCTGTAACAGCGCCAGGATATGTGGCCGCTTTCGTCTGACTAATTGAATATATTCTCTTCAAGAGTCTCGACCCACTAGCGCAGTGGTTGGCAAAGTTGTCAACCAAAAGAGCCAAATATAAATAACAGAAAATTGAAGTTTATTCAAAGAGCCATTTTTTAAAACTTAAGTTTTGCTTTAGGAGAGACATTTTTATACATTTTTTAAAATTTATTATATACAATACAACTGAGGATTTTTTAGAAATTGAAAAAGACCTAATAGAATTAAAAATTACAGAAAATTCACTGCTTGACCAAACTGCTAAGATAAGTACCAAGGACGAAAGAATAAGATTCCAAGATAAAACCAAAATAAGACCTAAACCTATCATTTCGGAAGAGGAGAGGAAAAGAAGATCGGAAAGAATGAAGAGCTACTGGGAACAAAGAAAAGTACAGCGCGCAAGAAATGATTGATTCAGCGTACCCCGAAAGAGGGTGAAACGAAAAGAAGAAGAAGAACTGAGGATTTACTCATTTAGTAATTCAGTTTTATTATGAAAAACACTTTAAGAGATATAACACATTGGTTACTCTCAAATAACAATTACGTCCAGTGGCTTTGTTCTGCGCAGTCGTCTACCTCCCGTACCAGTGTCCAGCAAAGTGCACATCTCAGGAAAATGTCTAGATGCGTCGTCCTTGCCTCACTGCGTGCTTCTTCACTTCTTCGTTGACCAGTTCCACTTTGAGATCTCTGTGTGATATCACTCCTCACATACCAC
This sequence comes from Callitettix versicolor, assembly GCA_022606455.1. Taxonomy (NCBI): domain Eukaryota; kingdom Metazoa; phylum Arthropoda; class Insecta; order Hemiptera; family Cercopidae; genus Callitettix; species Callitettix versicolor. The sequence goes on from CM040185.1 coordinate 91,933,726, forward strand.
GGAGCATTAACTATGCAGCGAAGCACTTTGTTCCGGAATGTCTATTATATTAATATTGGTCTTTGCACATCCCCAAAGTTGAATCCCACATATCCAAACCGGTTTCAACACCTGCCGATATAACAACAATTTGTTATGAATTTCTCCCCAGCAGCCAATACATCTTTCCTGATTTGATATTTAATTCTTGTTTCTTCTTTTTAATATGTTCCTTCCACTTGAGTCTAACATCTAGAGTCATTCCCAAGTGAGGTTAAATATGAAAGAAGCGTTTCTCATCAGGTTCAAAGACTTTAAGAACAGCAACGCGACGTTAGTCTTTGTTAATTTTTTTTAAGGCGAAAAGCACATTGAGGCTATTATCGCCTCCCTAAATGTAAGTGTGAGTGTAAAGTATTAATCGTAAGTGTAGTGTTGTAAGTGTAAGTGTGTGTTAGACATGGGTACCGCGAGGGACGTCTAAATCCTCGTATAGGTTAGCTGGTCTGCACCCACCTGCGGGGTTAAATTTGAAAGGCAGGTTGTTTGGAATTACTGGGATAAAATTATTGGAATTTTTGAAAAAAATCAAGTAAAATCTTTTATATTTTCAACACACACACACACACACACACACACACACACACACACACACACACACACACACACACGAGGTTACTCCGTTGGTGTTATTTTTTAAATTAACATTTTGTATACTATTTTTATATGACGAAAGTAAGATTACCTGATTTTGAAAAACTGATAATTTCTCAGATTTTAGTTAGGAGCCTCTGGAGAGGATTTTTTTGGCTGGATATTGACCAATACGTTAGGTTTTGGTAAGTAGTTTCCTGTAACACTACACGCACACGCGCCAGCGAGCGCGCACACACATATACACACACATTGGGTTTACTCCGTAGTTTTTATTTTTTAAATAAACATTTTGTTTACTAATTTTATATATATATATATATATATATATATATATATATATATATATATATATATATTATTATATAATAATATATATTATTATTATTATTATTATTATTATTATTATTATTATTATTTGCGCATAGACCCTGTTGGATCACGCAAAGCACTCCGATTCATGTCTTGTTCCTTCTAATCCTCCACACCTCCCTCACCCTGTCCCCATGGATCCTCTTCCGCTCCTCCGTCCATTTTACCCCTACTCTCTTTGGGATTTCATTCTCCGGGACCTTCCAACCGAACATCTTTCTCCTCTATGCGTTCCTGTCTTCAACGTCTGTTGAAGTCTATTCCTGCGTCATGTAAGTCTATTCTGACTTGTGCGATCCACGACGTTGCTGATTTGACACCTTGTATATACTTTCTTCCGGGAGTGCAACCTGAATCTATCTTCTGTTAATCTCTTGCCAAGGATCTTCCTCAAGATTTTGCGTTCTTCCTTCAAAATACTCTCCATGGTAGCTTTTGTGTGGAGTTCTAACGTCTCGCTTGCATATAATACCTCCGGTGTTATGACTGTGTTGTAGTGTCTGATTTTTGTGTGCGTCGACATACATCTCTTATTGTAGATATCACGTGTTATACCAAGAGCCCTCTTCATTCTCAGTAGCCGAACCTTTTGCGCAACCTTCTCGCCACCTGTGGGTTCAAGAATTTCTCCCAGATATTTGATGTGCTTGACTCTGTTTATCTTACCATATTTTGTGTTTAGTTCTTGAATATTTAATTTTGTACAGAAGAATTCGGTTTTTTTAAACGAGATCTGTAGACCGACCCTCTCTGCACATTCCTTTAGGACTTCTATCTGTTTAATCGCTGTTGTTTCATTATCTGTGAGTATGGCCGGGTCATCTGCAAAAGCTAGGCACGCGATTTCTGTGTTGTCCTTAGGTCTTCCATGTCGAACTGGTTTCCAGTGCCCTTCAATTTTTAATTCTTTCTCCCATTCCCTGATAACTTTGTCCAACACCAGATTGAAAAGGAGAGGCGAGAGTCCATCTCCTTGGCGAACTCCAGTTGTGATCAGGAAGGGTTTGGAACCACATATATACATGGTCTCTTTATATATAATATACAAAATTGTAAGTATTTTGTAAGTATATACAAAAAAAAAGTAAGATTAACTGATTTTGAGAAACTGGTAATTTCTCATATTTTGGTTAGGCAAGTAATTTCGTGTAACACACGCGCGCGCACACACACACGCACGCACGCATACACTTAAAATTGTAACGCAGCTCACGATTGACGCTTATTACGTGGTGCGCAGGTCAGGACCTAACGATGACGTGCGCACCAATGGCTCATTTTAATGGTAATTCGCCAATAATAACGTTACGATTATTTTTTTGTAAATCTGAAATTTTCAAACAGTTAACTGGACATTTCCGAATAACGAACGTGTCTGCTCTCCCGATAATCAATATTTTGTGCCAAGTTTGAACGCATTTTGGCCCAAATTACGGTGCTGTTTATACGGTAATTATATTCAACGGCCGTTTATATTCAATGCTGGCACTCGCATTAATGAGCAGTATTAGTCGTACGTGATACAATCCACGGTAGTTTCACCAATGCAGTTCTATAATTAGGCGTCTTCCGGCCACTTAATAGTTTTTTTCCATCTGAGGTTGCGCCCTGAGGAATTTCGAACTTTTGAATCAACAAATAATGTCATGTTGACATATAAACGTTTCTAGAATTCAACTTGCGGTGGTATTCAACATTTCAAAATACTAATTTGTTTTTGTTATTTTAAGGCGGAAAGCACATTGAGGTCTTAAAATGTAAGTGTGAATGTAAAGTGTTAAAGTCGTAAGTGTAGTGTTGAAAGTGTAAGTATGTTTTACACTCGGGTACCGCGAGGGACGTCCTCTCAATAGGTGCAGCTAATCTGCACCCACTGCGGGGAAATAAAATTTCTAAAATTAAAGAAATTTAATAACAAAAAAACGAAAATAAAATAATTCTTAATTTTTATCGAATGCTGGCACGACAATATCTCTTTCCTGCTAAGAAGAAATGTCCTCTCCTTATATGACAGTTTCTTCATTTAAATAGCAAAACTTTCTTCGCCGATACGATTTTTTTTCCCTTAATATTACGTGTCAAAGACCTATTAAATAGCCTTTAATATTGTCCAGAAAAGACCAATAGAAAAGTCTCTGTTATTATGATAATTTTACTTCCCCATACGATCATTTATGGGGAAATTCGACAATTTATTCACCTTTTTCAATACGATAATTTCTTCTACCAATACGCATATTTCCCTTGTAAATAACAAAATTTACAATTATACTATAATTACTCTCTTCCCATATTATTTTCCAACTCCAATACGATAATTTCGTAATTGATGAAATTTTATTTTTACCAACGCTATTTTTACCCTAATACGGTAATTTGAATTTTACAAGACGTTCATTTTCTACTCAAATTCGGTATACATGGAGGTAAATTTTCCACTCCTAATAAAATGTTTTATTATTTCGATACGATAATTTTGTATGCCAATACGGCAATTTTCCTTTTCCGTTATGATAATTTTATTTACGCTTGCAATAATTTCCATTATTTAATACGAGGTTTTTTTTCGAAACGATAATTTTGTATGTTAATACGGTAATTTTCCATTTCCGTTACGATAATTGTATTTACGCGTGCAATAATTTCCATTATTTAATACGATTTGTTCCTTTTTCGATACGATAATTTCCCTCTTTTCATACGATCTTTATATTATCTGACGAAGGCTTAATTTTAACAAATCCTCTCATATATTTTCGGCATAGACCAAAAATAGCCTCTATTAAGGTGGCATAAAAATGCCCTTGAAAATGTTCAATAATGCGGAATAAAAATGATATTAAATTGTCCGTTAAACCAATAAATATGCCATTTACACTGTCTAACAATGGCTAATTAAAAACGCCCTTACAGAAGTACAAAAAAAACCAATACAAATTACCTTGAATCATGCTTCAATCCAATAAAAATGTCGTTAAAACTGTCCAATAATGACTAATAAAAAATTCAAACAAAGACCAATAAAAATTACCTTAAATCATGCGGCAATCCAATAAAAAATGCCGTTAAAACTGTCTAATAAATGACTAAAATAATGACTAAAAATGACTAATAAAAACGCCCTTAAAAATTCCGACAAAGACTAATAAAAATTACCTTAAATCATGCAGCAATCCAATAAAAAATGTCATTAAAACTGTCTAATAATGACCAATAAAAACGCCCTTAAAAATTCCGACAAAGACCAATAAAAATTACCTTAAATCATGCAGCAATCCAATAAAAATGTCGTTAAAACTGTCTAATTATAATCAATAAAAACGCCCTTCAACATTCCAACAAAGACCAATAAAACGCCCTTCAACATTCCAACAAAGACCAATAAAAATTACCTTAAATCATGCAGCAATCCAATAAAAAATGTCTTTAAAACTGTCCAATAATGACCAAAAAAAAAAAAAAAAACGCCCTTAAAAAGTCCAACAAAGACCAATAAAAAATACCTTAAATCATGTGGTAATCAATAGAAACTTAAAACTGTCCAAAATGACTACTAAAAACGCCCTAAAAGTGTCCGGGAAAAACCATAAAAACCTTAATATTGTCTTTGAAAGACCAATAAACATTCCTTTAAATTTGTTGAAAGTACCACAGTGAAAGTGCTGTTAGGATTGTCCGGCGAAGTAATAAAAATAACCTTAAAAATTTCTGGCAAAGATTAATATTTTTTTTTTTATTTTAAGGCGAAAAGCACATTGATGTTATTATAGCCTCTCTAAATGTAAGTGTGAGTGTAAAGTGTTAAAGTCGTAACCTTAGTGTTGTAAGTCTAAGTGTGTGTTAGACTCGGGTACCGCGAGGGATGTCTAAATCCTCTCAATAGGTCTGCACCCCTGCGGTTCAAAGACCAATAGAAATACATCTTCTATTACAATAATTTTACTCGCCTATACGGTAATTTCCGTCTACTAATACGATAATTTCCTACCAAAATTCATAATTTTCCGTTCCCGAAATGATAATTTCCCATGCCGATACACTTATTTCCTTTCCTGTTTTTATTAGATAATTTCCCTTGCAAAAATGAATATCAAATATCGATTATCTATAAATCGACGACCGCAAATTAATGGTTCTTTTTTACGATAAAAAAATATCACGGCAGTTAAGTTTACTAAAGATAACAACAATGAAGTATAAGATACGATTTTTCACAAATTAAATTACACTGAAAACGTACACGAAAAAATATATAACGAGTAAATTTCTGGACGGGCTTATGAGTCAACTACAAAAAGAAACAATCCCATTTGGGACTGAGAAACCGAAACTATCAGGGAAAGTCCCACAAACATTCGTGTAACTTTAATCCATGTTGCCTTTGTTTTACACTTAAACTAATAAGGCTGAATTCTCTTCCTGCGATTTGAATCCAATTTGTGTAAAGTGAATCAGCTGACTGAATTATATCGGCTCTTCACAGTGCACTTGTCATTGTTGCAAGTTAACAATCGCTTGACAAGTTTATTGTTGTTTCCGCAAACGGTAAATTAGTGCAACGTGACTTATTAACGTTTGTGTGTTTGAACAATACAAAGTGTCGAATACATATCTCACAGCACAATAACACTGTGTACAGGTATTTTAACAGTAAATACAGGGTGTTTCAAAAAGAATGACCTGATTTTAACTTAGTAAAGTTAGAATTTCAAAAAAGTAAAAAAAAAATGTTGGAAACCCCTTCCATCATACAGCTCCATACTTTCTATTACCTCTCTCAAATTACCCCGAGGGGGGTGCAGACTAGCTGCACCTATTGAGAGGATTTAGACGTCCCCTTCGTGACTTATTAACAACGTTTGTGTGTTTGAACAATACAAAGTGTCGAATACATATCTCACAGCACAGTAACACTGTGTACAGGTATTTTAACAGTAAATACAGGGTGTTTCAAAAAGAATGACCCGATTTTAACTTAGTAAAGTTAGAATTTCAAAAAAGTAAAAAAATGTTGGAAACCCCTTCTATCATACAGCTACATACTTTCTATTACATCTCTCAAATTACCCCGAGGGGGTGCAGACTAACTGCACCTATTGAGAGGATTTAGACGTCCCCCTTCGTGACTTATTAACAACGTTGGTGTGTTTGAACAATACAAAGTGTCGAATACATATCTCACAGCACAGTAACACTGTGTACAGGTATTTTAACAGTAAATACAGGGTGTTTCAAAAAGAATGATCCGATTTTAACTTAGTAAAGTTAGAATTTCAAAAAAGTAAAAAAAAATGTTGGAAACCCCTTCTATCATACAGCTACATACTTTCTATTATCTCTCTCAAATTACCCCGAGGGGGGTGCAGACTAGCTGCACCTATTGAGAGGATTTAGACGTCCCCCTTCGTGACTTATTAACAACGTTTGTGTGTTTGAACAATACAAAGTGTCGAATACATATCTCACAGCACAGTAACACTGTGTACAGGTATTTTAACAGTAAATACAGGGTGTTTCAAAAAAAAAGATCCGATTTTAACTTAGATAGTAAAGTTAGAATTTCAAAAAAGTAAAAAAAAATGTTGGAAACCCCTACTCTCATACAGCTCCATACTTTCTATTACATATCTCAAATTACCCCGAGGGGGGTGAAGACTAGCTGCACCTATTGAGAGGATTTAGACGTCCCCCTTCGTGACTTATTAACAACGTTTGTGTGTTTGAACAATACAAAGTGACGAATACATATCTCACAGCACAGTAACACTGTGTACAGGTATTTTAACAGTAAATACAGAGTGTTTCAAAAAGAACGACCCGATTTTAACTTAGTAAAGTTAGAATTTAAAAAAAGTAAAAAAAATGTTGGAAACCCCTTCTCTCATACAGCTTCATACTTTCTATTACCTCTCTCAAATTACCCCGAGGGGGGTGCAGACTAGCTGCACCTATTGAGAGGATTTAGACGTCCCCCTTCGTGACTTATTAACAACGTTTGTGTGTTTGAACAATACAAAGTGTCGAATACATATCGCACAGCACAGTAACACTGTGTACAGATATTTTAACAGTAAATACAGAGTGTTTCAAAAAGAATGACCCGATTTTTATATTATATATGAGGCATTCTGGCTTGCCAAGACCGAAAAAAGCTCGACAAGTGCGGTCGAACGTGAAGGTTATGCTCATTGTGTTCTTCGATATTAATGGCGTAGTGCATCATGAATTCCTGCCACAAGGTGAAACGGTCAATAAGGAGTACTACCTACAAGTTCAACTCCGTTTGCGTGAATCAATCCGAAAAAAAACGCCTGGATCTGCGGAAAAACAATTCATGGCTTTTGCACCACGATAATGCACCAGCTCACACTTCATTGCTTGTTCGTGAATTTTTGGCCAAAACCAGTACTGTAACAATACCCCAGCCTCCATATTCGCGAGACATGGCTCCGTGTGACTTTTTCCTATTTCCAAGAATAAAGAGAACCTTAAAGGTCCGTCGTTTTACAGCCGTAGATGACATTAAAAGCGCATCGCTGAAAGAACTAAATGCTGTCTCAAAAATCGAGTATGAGAAGTGTTTCGAGGATTGGAAGAAGGCACAATCTCCAATGGGGACTATTTTGAAGGCGACAACATCAATGTAGAAGAATAAATAAATATTTTGTTTAAAAAAATAAGTTCTCGTTACTTTCTGAACACACCTCGTATATACAATTGTTAACGACCTTTGAAAAAAAATGATCTAGTGGTCTGTATCAGCACTCATTTCAAGGTCACGGGCTTGGGTTTAATTTTCCAACGCAAACAAAATATAAAAAGTTACGAATAAAGTAGCAGGGAGTTTTTCGCACTCCACCGATCTTACTAGTAAATGCCATTACACGCTACACGCTTTGTTGTTCGGCTCAGTGTTTTTACAGGCGCTACATAACCAACGACAGCTTCTTTATCTTGCCGCTGCCTTATCGCAACGTTTTTGTTTGCCAAGTTATATTTCAATAATCTTCTACAAGGACGTTCGCTACCAAACACTGATACAAAGTTTACTTGTGCTTGCAGTACTGTGGGCGCCAGAATGTCGCAGAACAGAGGCACGTCGCAGCCGGGGTCCAGGAGGAGCAGCGCCGCTGACCTGTTGGTGAGTAGCCTTGCAGCGTACACGACACCAATACCAGCTGAACTTGAGGGAACCGGCCACGTTGCTATTAAACGTTACACAATATTGCGCAATTCTAATGAACCTATTTTTACTTTTTCGCGCGAAACGTAAAGAATATTGTGTTAAGGAAAAAGGATCCATCTTTAAATTTAAGTGGATCATATCTGTTTTCTGGTCCTCAAAGTCAAAAAAGTGGTTTTTACAGTATTCCGTATATCTGCATGTCTGTACATATTGACCCTAATTGGTAAAATGTAATATAAAATCAGATTGTCAAAGAAATTCTTTTTCTTAATAAAAAACGGCCATCATTTTGAAACTCTCGCGCGCGAATGCGCATTGACAACCCGGTGTAGAAACATTGTTCCGACATTCAAAGACCACCTTGAAGTTGACAGATATGATTTTGGCGAAACTTCGGATCAGTGTTTCTCCTGGAAATAATTTTGTCGAAGGATGTACACCGGATTTCAATATAATTAACATTTTTCAATCCCTGAAGGAATATATATATGTATATATATATAAAGACTCCTCAAAAAGGTAGTTCAGAGGACAGGATTAACGCTTATTCAAGCTGCCGGATCCGGGTCTTTTCATAACGGACATGAAACTTCATTTTCTCTAATGAAATTTTCGATGAAGATTTCCTAAATCATTTACTTGTACAAACCCGTAATGCTTTTTGACCGAAACAGAAATGATTCTTCCGAAAAAAAACCTTAAGGTAATGTTTTCTTACCTTAAGACCGAAATCGAAATAACTCTTCTGAAAAAACGTAGGATAATGCTTTCTGACCGAAACAGAAAGATTCTTCCGAAAAAAAACCTTAAGGTAATGTTTTCTTACCTTAAGACCGAAATCGAAATAACTCTTCTGAAAAAACGTAGGATAATGCTTTCTGACCGAAACAGAAAGATTCTTCCGAAAAAAAACCTAAGATAATGCTTTTTGACCGAAATTGAAATGATTCTTCCGAAAAAAACCTCAATGTAATGCTTTCTGACCGAAACAGAAATGATTCTTCCAAAAAAAACCTAAGATAATGCTTTTCGACCGAAACAGAAATGATTCTTTCGAAAGAAAACCTTAAGGTAATGTTTTTTGAACGAAACAGAAAGATTCTTCCGAAAAAAAACCTAAGATAATGCTTTTTGACCGAAATTGAAATGATTCTTCCGAAAAAAACCTCAATGTAATGCTTTCTGACCGAAACAGAAATGATTCTTCCAAAAAAAACCTAAGATAATGCTTTTTGACCGAAACAGAAATGATTCTTCCGAAAGAAAACCTTAAGGTAATGTTTTTTGAACGAAACAGAAAGATTCTTCCGAAAAAAACCTAAGATAATGCTTTTTGACCGAAATTGTAATGATTCTTCCGAAAAAAACCTCAATGTAATGCTTTCTGACCGAAACAGAAATGATTCTTCCAAAAAAACCTAAGATAATGCTTTTCGACCGAAACAGAAATGATTCTTCCGAAAGAAAACCTTAAGGTAATGTTTTTTGAACGAAACAGAAAGATTCTTCCGAAAAAACAAAGATAAATTTTGACCGAAATTGAAATGATTCTTCCGAAAAAAAACCTCAATGTAATGCTTTCTGACCGAAACAGAAATGATTCTTAAAAAACCTAAGATAATGCTTTTTGACCGAAACAGAAATGATTCTTCCGAAAGAAAACCTAAGATAATGGTTTTTACCGAAACAGAAATGATTCTTCCGAAAAAAATCTAAGATAATGCTTTTTGACCGAAACAGAAATGATTCTTCCGAAAAAACGTAATGTTTTGGATTAATGAATCTATTTATACACTTTTTAATGGGTTGAAGCATAATTACAATTACAGTTCTCTTTTCGTTATGATTTCTCCGTAAGTGTTCCGACAAACGCGCAGTGGTGAGCATTCCTTCAATATTTCCAAATTTTTGAATTCAATTTTGATTTAATTTGCCAGGACTCGTGATCTTCGCCAAAATTACTTGAGTTGTCAACAAAATTCGTGCAGTTTTTCATAAATGTATTTTATATTGATTACATTTTCTTGTTAAGATAACATTAAAAACGCTTGTCACAAATGTGAAATGGGTTTTAAGAACCTACAAAACTGAATTTTTAGCATTGTGTGTAGGCCTTTGTATCTTTCTGCTTACCTCGACGTTTGTCAACCCTCCCTCTAAAATATTTAAACGAGTGTCTCGCTTTAATATGTAATTTAAAACAGGGTCATATATACGAGGTGTGTTCAGAAAGTAACGGGAAATTTTAAATTTCGCGGGCTTGGAGAATCCGATTGTCAAACATTTTTTTTATTATGTTGGTATACATGCCCTTGAAGTATGATAAAACTTTCAGCTGTTTTCATTGTTGACTTTGTCCGTGACAGCTACTAAGGTTAGACGTGTTTTTATGAGCTCGACGATTTTCGTTTGTTAAAAGAAATGGATCAAAGAATTTGTATCAAATTTTGCGTAAAAAATGGAATAGAGTGTAACAAAGTGTGTGAAATGTTAACAAAGGCCTATGGTGAGTCTGCTATGAGTAAAGCAAGAGTTTAAAGAGTGTTATAAGCGTTTCCAAGAAGGCCGTGAAGACGTTAAAGATGACGAACGCTCTGGACGCCCCAGCACATCAACAACCGATGAAAACGAGGAAAAGGTGAAAGAAATGGTTACGAACAATCACCGAATCACAATTAGAGAGGTCGCTGATGATGTTGGCATATCGATTGGATCATGTCATTACATTGTTTTCAATGTTTTATGTATGAAACGCGTGGCAGCAAAATTCGTTCCAAAATTGTTGAATTTTGTACAAAAACAGCGGTTCAGGAGTCACTAAATGAAGTCAACGACGATGCAGAATTACTGAAACGTATTATAACAGGTAGCGAAACATGGGTTTACGGATATGACGTCGAAACTAAGGATCAATCATCCCAGTGGAGGCATTCTGGCTCGCCAAGACCGAAAAAAGCTCGACAAGTGCGGTCAAAAGTGAAGGTTATGCTCACTATGTTCTTCGATATTAATGGCGTAATGCAGCATGAATTCCTGCCACCAGGTGAAATGGTCAATAAGGAGTACTACCTACAAGTTCAACTCCGTTTGCGTGAAGCAATCCGAAAAAAAAGCCCGGATCTGTGGAAAAAACAATTCATGGCTTTTGCACCACGATAATGCACCAGCTCACACTTCATCGCTTGTTGTGAATTTTTGGCCAAAACCAGTTTGTAACGATGCCCCAGCCTCCATATTCGCCAGACACGGCTCCGTGTGACTTTTTCCTATTTCCAAAAATATAGAGAACCGTAAAGGACCGTCGTTTTACAGCGGTAGATGACATTAAAAGCATTAAAAGCGCATCGCTGAAAGAACTAAAGACTGTCTTAAAAATCGAGTTTGAGAAGAGTTTCGAGGATTGGAAGAAGGCACAATCTCCAATGGGGACTATTTAGAAGGCGACAACATCAATGTAGAAGAATAAATAAATATTTTGTTAAAAAAAAATAAAAGTTCTCGTTACTTTCTGAACACACCTCGTATATGCAATTGTTAACGACCTTTGAAAAAAATGATCTAGTGGTCTGGATCGGCGCTCATTTCAAGGTCACGGGTTTGGGTTTAATTTTCCAACGCAAACAAAATATAAAAAATTACGAATAAAGTAGATAGGGAGTTTCGCACTCCACCGATCTTACTAGTAAATGACATTACACGCTACACGCTTTGTTGTTCAGCTCAGTGTTTTTACAGGCGCTACATAACCAACGACAGCTTCTTTATCTTGCCGCTGCCTTATCGCTAACGTTTTTGTTTGCCAAGTTATATTTCAATAATCTTCTACAAGGACGTTCGCTACCAAACACTGATACAAAGTTTACTTGTGCTTGCAGTACTGTGGGCGCCAGAATGTCGCAGAACAGAGGCACGTCGCAGCCGGGGTCCAGGAGGAGCAGCGCCGCTGACCTGTTGGTGAGTAGCCTTGCAGCGTACACGACACCAATACCAGCTGAACTTGAGGGAACCGGCCGCGTAGCTATTAAACGTTACACAATATTGCGCAATTTTAATTAACCTATTTTTACTTTCTCGCGCGAAACGTAAAGAATATTGTATTAAGGAAAAAGGATCCACCTTTAGATTTAAGTGGATCATATCTGTTTTCTGGTCCTCAAAGTCAAAAAAGTGGTTTTTACAGTATTCCGTATATCTGCATGTCTGTACATATTGACCCTAATTGGTAAAATGTAATATAAAATCAGATTGTCAAAGAAATTCTTTTTCTTAATAAAAAACGGCCATCATTTTGAAACTCTCGCGCGCGAATGCGCATTGACAACCCGGTGTAGAAACATTGTTCCGACATTCAAAGACTACCTTGAAGATGACAGATATGATTTTGGCGAAACTTCGGATCAGTGTTTCTCCTGGAAATAATTTTGTCGAAGGATGTACACCGGATTTCAATATAATTAACATTTTTCAATCCCTGAAGGAATATATATATGTATATATATAAAGACTCCTCAAAAAGGTAGTTCAGAGGACAGGATTAACGCTTATTCAAGCTGCCGGATCCGGGTCTTTTCATAACGGACATGAAACTTCATTTTCTCTAATGAAATTTTCGATGAAGATTTCCTAAATCATTTACTTGTACAAACCCGTAATGCTTTTTGACCGAAACAGAAATGATTCTTCCGAAAAAAAACCTTAAGGTAATGTTTTCTTACCTTAAGACCGAAATCGAAATAACTCTTCTGAAAAAACGTAGGATAATGCTTTCTGACCGAAACAGAAAGATTCTTCCGAAAAAAAACCTAAGATAATGCTTTTTGACCGAAATTGAAATGATTCTTCCGAAAAAAAACTCAATGTAATGCTTTCTGACCGAAACAGAAATGATTCTTCCAAAAAAAACCTAAGATAATGCTTTTCGACCGAAACAGAAATGATTCTTTCGAAAGAAAACCTTAAGGTAATGTTTTTTGAACGAAACAGAAAGATTCTTCCGAAAAAAAACCTAAGATAATGCTTTTTGACCGAAATTGAAATGATTCTTCCGAAAAAAACCTCAATGTAATGCTTTCTGACCGAAACAGAAATGATTCTTCCAAAAAAAACCTAAGATAATGGTTTTCGACCGAAACAGAAATGATTCTTCCGAAAGAAAACTTTAAGGTAATGTTTTTTGAACGAAACAGAAAGATTCTTCCGAAAAAAAACCTAAGATAATGCTTTTTGACCGAAATTGAAATGATTCTTCCGAAAAAAAACCTCAATGTAATGCTTTCTGACCGAAACAGAAATGATTCTTCCAAAAAAAACCTAAGATAATGCTTTTTTACCGAAACAGAAATGATTCTTCCGAAAGAAAACCTTAAGGTAATGTTTTTTGAACGAAACAGAAAGATTCTTCCGAAAAAACCTAAGATAATGCTTTTTGACCGAAACAGAAATGATTCTTCCGAAAAAACGTAATGTTTTTGGATTAATGAATCTTTTTATGCACTAGGTTCTATATCCACGAAATTTTTGTTATATACAAAAATAGAAGGTCCAGAATTACATTTAAAAATGCATGGAGAGCATTTTAGCCCATTCTTTTGATTAAATGTATTTAGAACATTTCTTTGAAATACTGTATGTCCCAAACAGTGCCGGACAACGTTTCAAATACTTCTGAACAATCACTTCTTACAAACTATCACGTAATGAAATATGCAAACGTGTGTTAACATTGTGTAGTTTGACATTTGTCTTTTTAACATATGTGTTTGTAAAAATGTACAACGGAAAAGTTGTAAAATACAGTGTTAAAATGTTGGATTATTTTTGAAGAATGCAAAAAAACGATTTTTGAGAACCACAACTCAACATTTTTAATATTAGGTTACGGTTATTTAGTTCACGAGTTGAAAGGAAAATAGACCTGATGACAAATTTCGTTGCAATGCGCATGCGCATGACGCGGAACATATATTTGCACTCGCAGCTGTTGCAAAGGACAAAGTGTCGCGCAACAATGTATTGGACAGTCCGGGACATTGTTTCATACAAATGTTTCAAGTTTAACAACGAAAGTCACCTTCAGACATACGAGTACATACAACAAAACAAAATTACACAAAATCTAAAGTCAACATTCAGTATCTTATCTTTATTAAATGTTTACTTTGTATTGCTTGCCTTAAGATATTTCGATTATTATAAAAATTTCGTACATCTTTAGGATTGCGTAAATTATTTTTCTACGTGTTTCCACACTGTAGCAGATTTTGCACGAATATTCGAACACAGAAACAACTTTAACGTAATATGTCTCTTGCGAACGTCCATCGGGAACACAATCACACACCGTCCAAACATACCTGGAATTTCGAAGGGGTCGTGAACCTCCTGATTTATCACTATTTTGTGGGAACACCTTAAGGGCGGGTGTCAACCAACCACTCCGGTCTACACATTCAAAACCTAATCTATTGTTTCTAAAGTTTTTTTTTGTGTTTAACGTCCGACTATTGTGCACACTTGGGCTAATGCAGACGATGGGATGATTTATACCGTATGAAAATGCCAAACCCTGGCCGGGAATCGAACCCGGGTCCTCGGGATGAAAGCCCAGTACGCTATCAACTAGGCCACCGAGGCGGCTTGTTATGTAAGTGCAGCCACTGAAAGCGTGACGGAGCTGGAGTCAAACGCTGGACTACGCTCCGCATAGGTTTAGCTCTATCTATTGACTAGCTGCACCTATTGAGAGGATTTAGACGTTCCTCGCGGTACCCGAGTCAAACACACACTTACGACTTTAACACTTTACACTCACACTTACATTTAGGGAGGCGATAAGAGCTCAATGTGCTTTTCGCCTTAAAAAAAACTTTGTCTAGGTTCGGTTTTGAAGCTGACTCCGCTCCCCTACTCTGACCACGCCTCCAAACATATTACTTCTCGTTATCTAGGTTACTGTTGCTTAAGTTGAAGTTTTTAAACACAGTATTTTCCTAGAATCCGTTACATTAGGCCTAAATATTTTGATTTAAAACATACAAACGCGTTCTTTAAACTGACTGAACTCCGCTTTTGGTTGCCGTTTATTTCATTCCGCTCAGCTCAGCTCAGCTTAAGTCAGCGCAGCTCCGCTTTACATTTGGTGGTCGCCCAGCCTAAGGATGCCTACAATACCCATCCTCACAACAACGTCGAATAGCAAATAGAAATCGAACAATTTGTGCTGCAGTTTATATAAAAAAAAAGTTACAACGTGCGTTTAAAACGGGCTGGCCACCAAATGCTGATTGGAGCTGCGCTGAGCTGAGCCGAACGGCAACCGGAAGCTGAGTTCAGTCAGTTTAAAGAACGCGCTTGTAATCTTTCAAATCTAAATATAGGCGTACTGTAACGCATTCTAGGAAACTATGTTTAAAAACCTTAAATTAAATAACGAGACAAGTTTGGAGCCGTGGTCAGCTTAGTTGGGTAATCGGAATCAGCTACAAAACCGAACCTAGACAGAGTAGAAGGTCTGCGGATTCCGTTTAGCTCGTTACGCTTACAGTGCAACACTTACATTAAAGACAATAGATTAGTTGTTGAATGCGTATTCAGTTTTTGTGTGACTAATTCATAGAGTAAAGTAACTTTTTTATTTCTCCATAAGGTTATGGCACTTTTCTAACAGCCCTATATGTATATATATATATATATATATACATAAATTCTTTTTATATTCTTCTTCTTTTCTGCTAGGATTATTGTCACTATG
This sequence comes from Callitettix versicolor, assembly GCA_022606455.1. Classification (NCBI taxonomy): domain Eukaryota; kingdom Metazoa; phylum Arthropoda; class Insecta; order Hemiptera; family Cercopidae; genus Callitettix; species Callitettix versicolor. Next base: position 91,949,667 of record CM040185.1, read on the forward strand.
TTCAGTATAATGATCTGCCTTCCCTAGCTTCGTCAATTCTACTTTCATTGACGCGTTTCTGAGAACCTCTACCTTCAAAAACTATATATATATATATATATATATATATATATATATATATATATATATATATATATATATATATATATATATATATATATATACTTGAGTATATAGTTTTTATATAGGTTTCCGAATATCAACGAAAGTAGAATTTGAAGTTTAGGAAGGCAGATCATTATACTGAAACATAGTGACACACACACACACACACACACACACACACACACACACACACACACACACACACACACACACACACACACACACACACACACACACACACACACACACACACACACACACACACACACACACACACACACACACACACACACACACACACACACACACACACACACACACACACACACACACACACACACACACACACACACACACACACACACACACACACACACACACACACACACACACACACACACACACACACACACACACACACACACACACACACACACACACACACACACACACACACACACACACACACACACACACACACACACACACACACACACACACACACACACACACACACACACACACACACACACACACACACACACACACACACACACACACACACACACACACACACACACACACACACACACACACACACACACACACACACACACACACACACACACACACACACACACACACACACACACACACACACACACACACACACACACACACACACACACACACACACACATATATATATATATATAAGTTTTGATTGGTTTCTATGGTAACAGTTTAAATACTGATAATTATATTCAAATAAACAGATGATATTTCACGGAAGTGGGCGGCGGTTTATCTCAGTCGTACAACTATAGTTTTATAACTTGTTAACACTCCTACTTTAATGACAGTGCTACTCGAGGGTTTGAAGTTACGTTAAGAACAGATTTAAGTGCACTCTATAAAACAAAGCCAGAACCTCTCAATAGGTCAAGAGTTTATTGTATCAGAACCAATATCGCATAGGCTTTGTGCATTAAGTGACATGCATTTCTTATCGGCGCAAAGAACTGCTTGTTATATACATGTATCAACCTACTATACAGGATGTCCTGTATAGAACTTTTGGTAACTGTCCTTGAATGAAGGCTTAATTCTCGAGATGGATGACTTGAAAGAATCTGGTTGTCACGGACATCTGATAAGATCGCGGTTCGTTATCTCTCTAAAATTCCTATTCAAGTTACCAAGAAAAATCTTAATGACCCAAGAGGCATCATTCTTCGAAATTCAAGCGAAGATAAATAATTTAAGTAAACGTTCCGAATTTTAAGAAAGCAGTTCGAGTCTGCATCGAAAAACCTTTAGAATCGGTAAAAACTGTTAAATATTACCTAAGTTTTTTCAGTGTCTTACAAAACAATAGTTTCTACTATTTTTTTAACAATGGTTTTCATTATTAACATTCTGTTTACCAAAACTGTCCAGCGAATTATAAAAACCTATTATGTACTAACAAACAAAAATATTATTTAACAAGACAGGGCTATATATTTAGTTTGGGTAGTTTGTAGACTCTATAAGTTATATTTTAATCAAAACTGTTGGAACCGATTGTAAAAAGACTAGATTTTTTTAAAAATTTATAAGATTTTCCGTCAAAGTAAAGCTCTTTTATTATAAAAATTAAAATGCGCTCGCTAATTATGTGAAAACTACGAATACAGGCAAAATTTCCAACTTATTTGATACATTTTTATATTTTCCGCACTCACTCATTTATCTATATTTTCCACACTCACTCATTTATCTATATTTTCCGCACTCACTCATTTATCTATATTTTCCGCACTCACTCATTTTATCTATATTTTCCGCACTCACTCATTTATCTATATTTTCCGCACTCACTCATTTATCTATATTTTCCACACTCACTCATTTATCTATATTTTCCACACTCACTCATTTATCTATATTTTCTTGAGCAAAAAACTAAAAAACATTAACTTTAAATCGAGAAATATTAAATATATATATTATAAAAATATTATAATCTTAGGCCTCAAATTCCGTAACAACCAATTACTCCGCATCAGGAATGAAACTCTTTACCAAAAAACTGAAACACTATCAGACACAATAAGAAAAAGGAGAATTGATTTTTATGGGCACATCCTCCGAATGGACAAAAATAGACTAACCAAAAAAAAATATTTGACTACTTTCGCAGTAGAAGAGCAAAACCACTTTGGTTTAGAGAAACGGAGAAAGACATAACAGAACTGCAGATCACTGATACTATGCTCATGGACAGAACAGCCAAAACAATAACCAAGGACAAGAAGCAACGGTTCCAAGGCAAAGTCAAATCCAAGCGAACGATCCAAATCTCTGACGAAGAAAGAAAAGCAAGATCACAACGTATGAAACAATACTGGGCTACGAGGAAGGCACAGAACATTAAAAAGTGATTGATTTGGTGTACCCCAAAGTTGGGTGAAACAAATAAAGAGATAAAAATATTACATTATTATTATTAAAAAATTTAAAACAATCAAAACAAAAAAAATATTTTGCCCGATCACAAAATCTGCTAAGTACTTTGTACAGTGAGACAAAAATACCACCGAAAACGACTTCTCACCGTTTCTACTTTTTATTACGAAAATTACCACAACTTTTTGTACCACTAGTAGTATCTCTTATCCATATCAAAACTGTAGTTGGCATTGCCAGAATGTATTTTAACGCCATTTTGAAACGATTTTCAATTTTCTTTATATTATGCACGACGGTGTGGTTCTAAGCAGACCAGACAACTTACCAAGTGGTGTTAGGATATCTGGGATGACTGGGTTTTTTCAGCACATACCTGAAACGAAAAATAAAAACATTGTAGCAAAATAATAGGTAGTACTGTATAATTGGTTTAACAAAGACTAATTAGTAAATAATATCGATACAAAATATCGAATCGATCTAATTTCTTAATATCGATTCGTCCTAATTCACGATTTCTTTATTACATTGTTATAAATGTATAATTTTTAATTATTTCGATGGATGGAAAAGAACCAAAAACAAACCGTGGCAAAGTGAAATTTTTTTTTCGAAAGTTTCCTACCCTGATCCGAAAAATGAATCCTCAGTTGACCGTACTAAGACGAAAGACCGTTAAAATTTTCCGATATTTGATCTACCAGGTTTTTTCACAATTTGGCTCCCAAACTGCGCGCCGCGGCGCGTAGGTGTGCCTCGGAAATCGTTCGAATCGAATAAATAGAGAAAAATATATATATGATTTTTTAGACAACTTTATATTTTTATTATTTGATACAAAGACTGTGCAATAGTTCTTCTAGGCCGCCTCGGTGGTCTAGTGCAGGGGTCTCCAAACTTTCCAGCCTTAGGGCCATACTGATTACTCCAGTAAGTTCCGAGGGCCAAAACCACATTATCATTGTTGCCGGTGGTAAAAAGTGAAATAGTCCACTGATGAAAAAAAAGTCGGAAAAAGTACGCAACAGAATTCATCTTTGTTGGAATTTTATAAGAGTCTTCCACTAACACAATTTGATAATTTGCATAAATTTGCTCGTGGGCTGTTTTCTGTTTTTGGTACTACTTATTTGTGTGAGAAGACCTTCTCCAAAATGAAGTACACAAAAAATGTTTACAGATTAACTGATGAGCATCTTAAATCTCTTTTAATAATTGGTACAAGTAAAATTAGTCCACAACTACAAACTATTGTCAGTGGAAAATCTCAATTACATAAATCTCATTAGTATTTCATATGTCATTATGCTTGTTATAAGTTATGTTTTTATTTAAAATGTTAGTTGGATTCATTTCAATAATTTGTTAGTTATTATATACTGAAGTTAAATTTTCTGCATATTATACATGTCTTTACTCATTACAATTCTTTGTTTCTTTATCCAACTTATCACAAAAACAATAACAATAAGCCTATAACAATGTTATGATTAGTTAGCCCATGACCATATCAATGTAGATGTCATATTAATAATTATTCAACATAAAATTAGAATACTTCAGTAAACTAAATTTAATTAGCTATAAAAATTATGTTCTCTAAAAGGAGTTTTCAAGTATGCTAGCTCTCCGCGGGCCGGACAAAATCTGTCTGCGGGCCGGATGTGGCCCTCGGGCCGTAGTTTGGAGACCCCTGGTCTAGTGGATAGCGTACTAGGCTTTCACCCCGAGGATCCGGGTTCGATTCCCGGCGAGGGCTTGGCATTTTCATACGCTATAAATCATCCCACCGTCTGCATTAGCCCAAGTGTGCACAATAGTCGGACATTAAACAAAAAAAAAAAAAAAAAAAAAAAAAATAGTTTTTCTTAGCTGAACGAGCGAAGCGAAGTCTGTTCCAACTCCATTTGGCACTCGTTTCTGTGCTTGTTACGCCGTTTTGGCCGAACGAATTGATCGTTTTGAACTTTAGTACGACGCTAAAACGATGCACGTGTAAGACTTTTAACTTCCGTTTCAAGATGGCGGCATTTGATTTACGATAACCAGTGTAGACAGTTTCGGCCAAACGCATTGAGCTTAGTTCTAGCCGCAGTTACTCCTTGCTTTTCCCTTATCCCTCGTCCTCATTAGTCTAAATGGCATAAAGTATGAACGTTATGAAAAAAATGCAATTATAAAAAGCCGCAGAATACAAACGTTTGACAAACAATGAAAAATAAAATAGGTGTAAAGTTTTTACACTATCATTGTACACAAAAAACCCATAAGCTGACGAGTCGGGGATGATGGTGTTAATCCCCTTGCAAATACACCATCAATTGAATTTTGAATTTTGGTATCATGTATCCACATTTGTTTACGCTGAAATTCCTTCACTAATTCTCAGAAATCGAACTTTTCCCGAAATATAAAGTAATTAACGTCGCGCAAGCCCAAAGGCAAACAGATAATGTCAAATAAGTTAGTCTTGATGTCGCTCTAGTGAGAATGACACAAACGGTGGTGTAATCTGTTGGTGATTTAACAAAGTACCAGTGTTGTGTTAATAACTTAATTTATACAGTGAAATTGTGTTATTTTTTAATGAATAGTCACACATGCGTTGTGGCGAAAACGTAAGCATGTTTGGGTCAATCTAGGTAAATAAACACGTTGACATTCACATAGTGAATTGAATTTTATTTATTAAAAATATGTTATTGAACCAAAAATAAAATCAAGTACGTTTTCTCTTCATTTTCATTTTAATTACGATAATTTGTTCGAAAACACGACGAATTAACATAGCTAGTTTTTAACAACATAACCTAAAACGTATTATAGCCTATCAGTTGTTCAATGAAATCAGCTGATCGTTACGAATTAATATAAAACACCTGATCTTTTACTATAACATAGCTAGTATTTAACAACATAACCTAAAACGTATTGTACTCTATCAGCTAATGAAATCAGCTGATCGTTACGAATTAATATAAAACACCTGATCTGTTACTATAACATAGCTAGTTTTTAACATAGGTTGTTCAATTTTCGTTACGACGTTTAATATAAAACACCTGATCTATAACATATAAACGTATTTTTTCAAAACCATAAAACGTATTGTAGTCTATCAGCTGTTCAATGAAATCAGCTGATCGTTACGACTTAATATAAAACACCTGATCTGTTACTATAACATACCTTTTTTAACATCATAACCTAAAACGTATTAGAGCCTATCAGCTGTTCAATGAAATCAGCTGATCGTTACGAATTAATATAAAACACCGGATCTGTTACTATAACATAGCTAGTTTTTAACAGCATAACCTAAAACGTATTATAGTTTAACAGCTGTTCAATGAAATCAGCTGATCATTACGAATTAAAATAAAACAACTGAACTTATGCTACAACTACCGATATAAATTTGTTCACTCGCATCTCGCGACGCTCAAAATCCAACATCATAACCAGCCCTAAAACGTGATACATGTTTAAAAAAACGGTAGGTCGATACGTCATATATTTCGATTTAAGACCAAAATAATATCGACACGCAGCTGTCTCTCTGCCAAGATGTAAGCGAATATACAAAAATATTTTGTTTTACTTTTCTTGAAATTCTGATTTCACGTCACAAAATCGGTTTTAAAATCTTATATAATATATTAGCATTTATTATGAATTTGAACTAACTTTTATTTAACAGATTTTAATCGATACATGTTCAAAAAAATTAAAACAAAAAAATTGAAACAAACCGCCATTTTGAAACTGTTGACTCGATACATGTTCAAAACTGATTGAAACAAACCGGACCAAAAAATTTCAAACGAGATTGGTAAAAAAGACACACACACACACACACACACACACACACACACACACACACGTTTATTGAAAAAAGTATTAATTTTATCTACCCTGTTTTAAATTCAGAATTCACCATCATAACCATCATTAAAATCCTATAGCCTATATCACTACTTCAAACTTTAAATTATTTTAAAAATGTTAAAATGCGAACATTGACCTCACTTATATGTTCAAATTCATAATTGCAAATTATTTTTTAAATTCAAAACGACAATTTTTTTAGTTTTTAATACTGAATACGATTGTGATATCATTAAAAAAAAACTAAAACAAAAAATTATGAATTTTGAACGATTTGAAATGCCTCAATTTTGAAACTTTTGAGCGGATATTGCTCGGTATATGTCTGAAATTAATTTTCCTGCCGTTTGAAACAAATCGTACCACAGCGTTCACTGGAAAAATATTTTGGTCGTTACGACAAATATTTTGGTACAAGACCAAACCAAAATACAGCACGCAGCTGTCTCGCTGACGTGATGGAAGCAAATTACCCAAACAATTTTATTTTGCCATTTTTTCAAGTTTTGATTTAACTGTTATAATCAGCATTTAAAAACTTACGTATACGCATTTCGAAACTTTTAAATTACTTTGAAATGCAAAATGAATTCTGGCATCCATTAAATGCAACCTTTTAATTTCAACTTTTTTCAATCCAAAATATTAATTAATACAGTTTTTAATACTGATTAGGACGAAGAAATCAAATTTAAAAAATTAAATAGATAAATATAACAATTTTTAAGGATTTTTAAGTAACCGCCATTTTGAAACTTTTGGTACATTTCAAAAGTGGTTATTAAGCCAAATTTAAAACAAATCGGATAAAAATTTCGAACTTGACAGTGCTAAAACACTAACAGTGTGTAGAATTTTTTATCGACTCCCCGCAAATAGTGACGCTTACATTAAGGTCCCGGGTCTGGATCTAATCATGTTGCTGGCCACACTAATAGCTTTTTTTTGGAAATTCACTAAAAATGTATATTTACTGTTTTCCAATAAGATAAAACATCTGCAGAGAATAATCGTTGTTTAAATGTCGACAAGAAGGCTTTCAAGTGATGCCATGATCTTACGTTGTTAGGCAATTGGTTCACGTACTTCAGTTCGATATAAAGAATTATCGCCCCAATAAAGATTTATTACTTCCAATAATCTGAATCAAATAGCTCTTCTTCTGTTGCGGTTCTGTTATAATTCAGATAAAAACTTTTTGTATTACAAAAAAAAAGGATTACCAGTTGTTGGTCTTCCATTTCCGATGTAAAACAGCTCTAGTATTTAATAAGCAAACATATGTTCAATAAGCAAACATATGTTCAATAAGCAATTTTGCCATTGCCGCTGTAAAAACAGTTCTAGTAGTTTATAAGCAAAGATATGTTCAATAAACAATTTTGCCACTCCCGATGTAAAAACAGCTCTAGTATTTTATAAGCAAACAGATGTTCAATAAGCAATTTTGCCACTCCCGATGTAAAAACAGCTCTAGTATTTTATAAGCAAACAGATGTTCAATAAGCAATTTTGCCACTCCCGATGTAAAAACAGTTCTAGTATTTTATAAGCAAACAGATGTTCAATAAGCAATTTTGCCACTCCCGATGTAAAACAGTTCTAGTATTTTATAAGCAAACAGATGTTCAATAAGCAATTTTGCTACTCCCGATGTGAAAACAGTTCTAGTATTTTATAAGCAAACAGATGTTCAATATGCAATTTTGTCACTCCCGATGTATTTTTAAAACAGAGATGTTCTAGTATTTTATAAGCAAACAGATGTTCAATAAGCAATTTTGCTACTCCCGATGTGAAAACAGTTCTAGTATTTTATAAGCAAACAGATGTTCAATATGCAATTTTGTCACTCCTGGTGTAAAATAGCTCTAGTAATGTATAAGCAAACAGATGTTCAATAAGCAATTTTGCTACTCCCGATGTGAAAACAGTTCTAGTATTTTATAAGCAAACAGATGTTCAATAAGCAATTTTGCCACTCCCGATGTAAAAACAGTTCTAGTATTTTATAAGCAAACAGATGTTCAATAAGCAATTTTGCCACTCCCGATGTAAAAACAGTTCTAGTATTTTATAAGCAAACAGATGTTCAATAAGCAATTTTGCCACTCCCGATGTAAAAACAGTTCTAGTATTTTATAAGCAAACAGATGTTCAATAAGCAATTTTGCCACTCCCGATGTAAAAACAGATCTAGTATTTTATAAGCAAACAGATGTTCAATAAGCAATTTTGCCACACCCGATGTAAAAACAGTTCTAGTATTTTATAAGCAAACAGATGTTCAATAAGCAATTTTGCCACTCCCGATGTAAAAACAGATCTAGTATTTTATAAGCAAACAGATGTTCAATAAGCAATTTTGCCACTCCCGATGTAAAAACAGATCTAGTATTTTATAAGCAAACAGATGTTCAATAAGCAATTTTGCCACTCCCGATGTAAAAACAGTTCTAGTATTTTATAAGCAAACAGATGTTCAATAAGCAATTTTGCCACTCCCGATGTAAAAACAGTTCTAGTATTTTATAAGCAAACAGATGTTCAATAAGCAATTTTGCCACTCCCGATGTAAAAACAGATGTAGTATTTTATAGGCAAACAGATGTTCAATAAACAATTTTGCCACTCCCGATGTAAAAACAGTTCTAGTATTTTATAAGCAAACAGATGTTCAATAAGCAATTTTGCCACTCCCGATGTAAAAATGTTCTAATAAGCAAAACGAGATTCTACTATTTTATAAGCAAACAGATGTTCAATAAGCAATTTTGCCACTCCCGATGTAAAAACAGTTCTAGTATTTTATAAGCAAACAGATGTTCAATAAGCAATTTTGCCACTCCCGATGTAAAAACAGTTCTAGTATTTTATAAGCAAACAGATGTTCAATAAGCAATTTTGCCACTGCCACTCCCGATGTAAAAACAGTTCTAGTATTTTATAAGCAAACAGATGTTCAATAACAATTTTGCCACTCCCGATGTAAAAACAGTTCTAGTAATAAGCAAACAGATGTTCAATAAGCAATTTTGCCACTCCCGATGTAAAACAGTTCTAGTATTTTATAAGCAAACAGATGTTCAATAAGCAATTTTGCCACTCCCGATGTAAAAACAGTTCTAGTATTTTATAAGCAAACAGATGTTCAATAAGCAATTTTGCCACTCCCGATGTAAAAACAGTTCTAGTATTTTATGATGTTAAAACAGTTGCGTTTTGCCACTCCCGATGTAAAAACAGTTTAGTATTTATGAGCAAACAGATGTTCAATAAGCAATTTTGCCACTCCCGATGTAAAAACAGATCCGAAAAACAGTTCTTGTATTTTATAAGCAAACAGATGTTCAATAAGCACTTTAAAAACAGTTCTTGTATTTTATAAGCAAACAGATGTAAAAACAGATCTAATATTTTATAGGCAAACAATCTAATATTTTATGTTCAATAAGCAACTTTGCCACTTCCGATGTAAAAACAGATCTAATATTTTATAGGCAAACAATCTAATATTTTATGTTCAATAAGCAATTTTGCCACTCCCGATGTAAAACAGTTCTAGTATTTTATAAGCAAACAGATGTTCAATAAGCAATTTTGCCACTCCCGATGTAAAAACAGATCTAATATTTTATAGGCAAACAATCTAATATTTTATGTTCAATAAGCAATTTTGCCACTCCCGATGTAAAACAGTTCTAGTATTTTGTAAACAAACAGATGTTCAATAAGTAATTTTGCCACTCCCGATGTAAAAACAGATCTAGTATTTTGTAAACAAACAGATGTTCAATAAGCAATTTTGCCACTCCCGATGTAAAAACAGATCTAGTATTTTGTAAACAAACAGATGTTCAATAAGCAATAAGCTTTCAGAATAAGAGGAAAGAACTCTTTCTTTTACGGCAGATAAAAATTAGTATAACGAAATAATTTAGAGCCATTCTCAATTTGAGAAAAAAGATTTGATTTTGTCTAATTTACCAATTTTTAAAATTTTAATTTTTTGTTTCCAGACAAAAGTGGATGCAGACCAAGCCAGCACGCCGGACAGAGACTACGTGAAAAGTCCGAGCAAGTACGACATCTACAGCGAGACTACCAGACCTTTCGGCGAAAGCTACCGTCGCAGTTTGCACCAGCTGTTTCCCGATGACTCGCAGCTAACTGTACTAAAAGATACCGGACAACTGAAGCAAGACGAAGCGCAACCGACTGAAGAAGAAAAAGCTTCGGATGATTCAATGGGCAACCTTATAACGTCCAGCAAAAATGACGAGAAAAATGAAACGCCGCAAACTAAAGAAGAAAACACTGAAGACAGTGCGTGCATCACTATGAAATTCCAGGCACAAGTAACTTGTGAAGTACAGCAAAATAACGAAACCGAAAAAGTTGAACACGAAGAAAAAAACACAGAAAATCACACAGAAAAGAATGTTACGAATATAGTCGTAGAATGCGTATCGAATACAACGGAGTGTAACGCAGAGGATGACAAACCGAAACCAGACTTGCGATTAGCTTTAATGAAAGAAATCCGCGATAGGAGAACAACATGCGAGAAAAACGTTGATAACAACGAAGATAAAAAGAAAACACCGAACTACTATGGTTACGAAAAACCGGAAGGTGCCGACACATTCCTAGAAGAAGAATTTTCATACGAACCCGATAAAAACGTATCGTCCAGTAAAGTTGTCTTAAAATCTCGCAGTATGACCAACATCCAAGATAACGACGAAGTGGACTTCAAAAACACGCTCAACAACACCCTGTCCGGACCCAATAAACTGAAGATAACCACTGGTCCTGACGGCACGTTCCGGTACGGGTCGCGTAAAGCGTCCATGGAGTCGAACATTCTTGACGACGACTCGGATATCACTCCGCCCAGCGAGGATTTCGTGAAAAACAGTTACGTCAGCAGTCTGAAGAACGCGTTCGACGCGATAGAAGATAACGTCAGAAAAGAATCGAGCAAATCAGACGCCTTCGACGGACTCAGGCACTACTTGCACGACAACAGACTCGGTTTGCAAGAACTACTGGTTAACAACAACGTGGTCATAATAGAGCCGCTACGACCAGACAAAAGGTCGTCCTTCGATCTGTCCGAATATCATCACAATCTCGGGTTCGAAGGCAGTTGCAGGATCACCGGTGCGACTATAAAATCGCAAGACGATAAGGATTCGTCAGAGTGCAACACTCTACCGAGGTCAACGAAATCGCAAAAATTATTACAAAATCGAAGCGCTTTTTACCACCCTATAAAACCAAACAGAGAGCTAATCGATTCCGAACTACCGGATCCTGAAAAGGTAAAACACGCCAGAGAGGTGTTTCAACGCGTGTTGACGTCTAAATCTGCTACGGAGATACCACGCCCAAGGACGAAATATAACACCATTAGTCCTCGTCTTCGGGTAACACCGGAAGTCAGAGTTGTAGCGCAGTCTGTACAGAGAGTAGAGAGGAAGAAACACGGTAGATTTATAGTGGATGTAGCGAAAGAAGACGCGAGACGCTTGACTAGTCAACGGCGATGGACAGACACCGGCAGCTTATCTTCAGGGGTCAGTAGTGATTTTAGTTACGAACACGATTTAGAATTACACCAAGAAGAATCAAGCAACGGTTTGGAGAGTTTCAGCAGTGATGACGATGATGATTACCAATATCCGGACGATCAGGACAGAGAACGTCATCCAGTTTCACCGGAAGTGATGCAGAAGATCAGAGCATGCGGTACGAGCGTGACTTACTACGGCGGTAAGGTGATAGCGCACAGCGACGGCCCGATCCGAAGCCCGATGACGATGACAATAATGGACGAAATCCGGCGCGCCACCGACGAACGTAAGGACCCGTACTTGGGCGTTAAATTCAGACTGGTGAAGAGCAACAGTTGCGGAAGTCGTCTGGAAATAGCCGGCACTGAAGACAACGATTATTCCAACCTGAGGAGCAGCTGTCACGAAACGTTTATCGGTAAAAGTATTTCAGAAGAGATAACGGAAAGTAACGAAAGTTTGAAATTGGACGACGAGATATCGCAGGAGGACAACAAAACTATTACCGAAGAAGACGAAAGCGACGCAGTCGAAGCTGATCGATACCCGACCAGCGAGCCGCTGCAGACTTGGGCGGACATTAAGTTAACGGAAACTAAGAAGCAATGGCACTGCGACCCTGAAGCTGTCAACCGGACGCAGGACATGGAGTTTGAGAATTTCGAAGTGCTCGACGATCCTGCTCAGATAAAACCAGAGAGCGCGATCGGACGAGGGTAACGAGCAAACCAAACGTAGTCCCGCCTTAAGTAATCGTGAAGAGTATTACAATTGTATAGACTAAATATAATTTCTAATAGTTTTAGATGAATAACATAGCCTTTCTTGAGCAGCTAATCCGTAAAGTATTTATTTATTATAAGTAGACCCTAGTAAACATTAAAGGTAATGTTACTTACTTGTTACCACATGCGTATAATCTATGCATGTAAATTACTTTTTTAAATACTACAATAAAACCTAACGTATAAAACTGTATCAAGTAATGTCAAGCTTAGCTTCCCACCCTATCTATCTCAACTAACGCTGTTAATAAGTTAATTATCTCCAGAACAAGCTCAGGTTCTCTCTTCTCTTTAACTTCGCCCCGTCCTGTCTGAACTACCTCTGACAATTAATTGTGCCTTTATATCTTATTTCTTAAATAGTTATCACAATGTCTTCACCTTCAACCGGTTCATTCTCTTTTAATTATCACCAACTGATCAATACGAAATCTGTTAATCTTCTAATCACAGTCGTCTTGTTCAACTGTAGTTTAATAAATACGGTTTTCCTTCGCCCTTCGCATTTTACTCCCTTCATTCCTAACAATCATGCAGTCCAGAACCATTACATTCTACTTTGAATTACAAACGTACAACGAGAATAAGAGTATGTCTTCTGGAGATCCAAAATGTTGATATCAATTACAGAAAATCACAATGCTTAATTGCAGTCATCACAATCCATATTTTATTTAAGCAATTAAAGATCTTCCAGATTTTGACTCAACTATTTTCCTACAAATTTGTTCTCATCCAATAGAATCCCATCTGTAACCATTTTAGGTTTTCCACAACTCGCTTTTACTCCTAATCCAACACCCACACACGACTAAAAAAGAACCAGAGCTTATTTTAAAGCGAAAATGCTTTACCACCGTATTAAACTACGTATAATTCTACCCGTTTTCCTTTTAATCTCAACTTAAACAGAACAAAAAGATGTCTTTAATAGACCAGGCAGTATTTGTCATTCTTCCAAATAATGTTTAATGTAAAATCATGCTTATCAGTTATCAAAAATCTTCAGATTGTGGCTCAACTATTCTCATATCCATCTTCGTCCGTACCAGTGATTTCGGAAACATTTTCTCGTTTGCTGAATAAATATCCAGTCAGAATCTAAACCTACAATTACTCTTCCAAAACACTTTTATTCCATACATTAAAATCCATTTACAAGGTAAAAAAATCCTTAACAACATAAAACAAAAATGTTTTAAAGTTAATTCCTACTTAAGGTATTCCATCACGTCAGCGAGACAGCTGCGTGCTGCGATTCCTAATACCAACATAGGATAGAACGTAAGTGTTATTTAAATCTAATCCTATCGTATAGTCTGTACAAATATGCGATATTAATATTTGACAAAAAACTGTATTGATGACACTTGATGTCACCCACTACAAGATTTTAAAAAACGTATTTGAACTTGAGTGGATGAATAATAGCAGGAATTACCTAAAGAAATCCTATCGTATAGTCTGTACAAATATGTGTTATTAATATCTGACAAAAAAACTGTATTAACATCAAGTGCCATCCGCTATAAGTTTAAAAAAATATATTTGAAATTGAGTGGAAACAGTAGGAATTACCTGAGGAAATCCTATCGTATAGTCCGTACAAATATGCGATATTAATATCTGACTAAAAAACTGTATTAACATCAAGTGTCATCCACTACAAGTTTTAAAAAAATGTATTTGAACTTGAGTGGATGAATAATAGCAGGAATTACCTGAGGAAATCCTATCGTATAGTCCGTACAAATATGTGATATTAATATCTGACAAAAAAACTGTATTAACATCAAGTGTCATCCGCTACAAGTTTAAAAAAATATATTTGAAAATTGAGTGGATGACTAACAGTAGGAATTACCTGAGGATATCCTATCGTATAGTCTGTACAAATATGCGATATTAATATCTGACAAAAAAACTGTATTAACATCAAGTGTCATCCACTACAAGATTATAAAAAATGTATTTGAACTTGAATGGATGAATAATAGCAGGAATTAACTAAAGAAATCCTATCGTATAGTCTGTACAAATATGCGATATTAATGTTTGACTGTATTAAAATCAAGTGATATTTAAAAAATTTATTTGAACTTATGGGGATGAACAGAAAGTATTTTATTAACGGTTGAAAATTTGAACAAGACATATAAATATATATATATATATTATTTGTGCATAGACCCTGTTGGATCACGCAAAGCACTCCGACTCATGTCTTGTTCCTTCTAATCCTCCACACCTCCCTCATCCTGTCCCCTTGGATCCTCTTCCGCTTCTCCGTCCATTTTACCCCTGCTCTCTGGGATTTCATTCTCTGGGACCTTCCAACCGAGCAACTTTCTCCTGTATGCGCGCCTGTCTTCAACATCTGTTGAGTCTATTCCTGCGTCATGTAGGTCTATTCTGACTTGTGCGATCCACGACGTTGTTGATTTGACACCTTATATATACTTAAGGATTCTGTTGGCAAGTCTCGTTGTTGGGAGTCTACTGATGTGTCCATAGAACCGAAGCCTCCTTCTTCTGATATCTGCTGCCAGGTTCGATATCTTCTCTGTGGTCTTCCGGGAGTGCAACCTGTATCCATCTTCTGTTAATCTCGGGCCAAGGATCTTCCTCAAGATTTTGCGTTCTTTCCTCAAAATACCCTCCATGTGTGGAGTGCTAGCGTCTCGCTTGCATATAATACCTCCGGTTTTATATATATATATATATATATATATATATATATATATATATATATATATATATATATATATATATATATATATATATATATATATATATATATTGAGGCGAAAAACCGTTAAATAACATCGCCCATATTTATCACACTATATATATATATATATATCTCACACTATATACTAAAGTGTGAACCAACAGTATGGATTGAAAAAAGGAACAAGTATAAAACATCGACCTTTAGCGACATTAGTTTTGTCAGAAAATTATTACACCGTAAATGGTTCTAAGTACTTTTATCTTCAGCCTGTTTAAACCCAGGTGACAAAACGTATTCGTTTAATATGTTTCACACAGCTGTAAACAAACGATAAGTGATTTCGTAACCGCAATAAAACGTACGACCCACTAAAACCGTTATGAATCATGTGATTGTACCAGCAAGGTGGAAACAGTTTTTAGTACGTAGTGTGTATACATGTAAGATTTTGTAGTCATTAATAGTAAATTAGGTATGTAATTATTTATAAAAACCCGTTTTAAAAGCAACATTTATGTAAATAGTTTTACTATTTAACTGCAATATAAAACTGTACTTAACTTGTATATGTGTAAATGTGTAATATTTTTAAATTTTTTGCTGTATTTAATCCAAAAAAAAAATCTTGTTCTAAGAACGTAAATATTTTATTAATATCGGCACAGAAATGAATAATATTGTAATATACTAATTTAAAATGAACAGTGTACAAAATGTAAAAAACAAGTTGGAAGCCGATTAAACGGAAATTTTAGATACAGGGTATCCAATCTGAAAGTGCCTATTATTATTTCATTCCGTAGAAAATAACGGCAGTTGAAGCCAGTGTTTGCGTGTTTTACAATATCATAACGTAAATAAATAATAAACAAAACACGCTATCGTTTCAATAAAATAACGGAAAAAAAATTTTGAACATTTGAACCGCGTTCGTGGTTTTTGAACAGAATTTGAAAATGTAAAAAAAACGTTGCCGGTGTTTAGCTATACAACACGACCATGTTGTAAAAAAACAAGCTGTATGTTGATTAAACAGAAATTTTTAGATACAGGGTATCCAATTTATACGTGCCTATTATTATTTCATTCCGTAGAAAATAACAGCCGTTGAAGCGAGTGTTTGCGTGTTTTACAATATCGTAACGTAAATAAATAATAAACAAAACACGCTGTCGTTTCAATAAAATAACGGAAACAAAATTTTGAACATTTGAACCGCGTTCGTGGTTTTTGAACAGAATTTGAGAATGTAAAAAAAACGTTACCTGTGTTTAGCTATACAACACGACCATGCTGTAAAAAAAACAAGCTGTAAGTTGATTAAACAGAAATTTTAGATACAGGGTAACCAGTTTAAACGTTCCTATTATTATTTCATTCCGTAGAAAATAATGGCAGTTGAAGCGAGTGTTTGCGTGTTTTACAATATCGTAACGTAAATAAATAATAAACAAAACACGCTGTCGTTTCAATAAAATAACGGAAACAAAATTTTGAACATTTGAACCGCGTTCGTGGTTTTTGAACAGAATTTGAGAATGTAAAAAAAACGTTACCTGTGTTTAGCTATACAACACGACCATGCTGTAAAAAAAACAAGCTGTAAGTTGATTAAACAGAAATTTTAGATACAGGGTAACCAGTTTAAACGTTCCTATTATTATTTCATTCCGTAGAAAATAATGGCAGTTGAAGCGAGTGTTTGCGTGTTTTACAATATCGTAACGTAAATAAATAATAAACAAAACACGCTGTCGTTTCAATAAAATAACGGAAACAAAATTTTGAACATTTGAACCGCGTTCGTGGTTTTGAACAGAATTTGAGAATGTAAAAAAACGTTACCTGTGTTTAGCTATACAACACGACCATGCTGTAAAAAAAACAAGCTGTAAGTTGATTAAACAGAAATTTTAGATACAGGGTAACCAGTTTAAACGTTCCTATTATTATTTCATTCCGTAGAAAATAATGGCAGTTGAAGCGAGTGTTTGCGTGTTTTACAATATCGCAACGTAAATAAATAATAAACAAAAGACGCTGTTATTTCAATAAAATAACGGAAACAAAATTTTGAACAACATTTGAACCGCGTTCGTGGTTTTTGAACAGAATTTGAAAATGTAAAAAAAACGTTACCTGTGTTTAGCTATACAACACGACCATGCTGTAAAAAAAACAAGCTGTAAGTTGATTAAACAGAAATTTTAGATACAGGGTAACCAGTTTAAACGTTCCTATTATTATTTCATTCCGTAGAAAATAATGGCAGTTGAAGCGAGTGTTTGCGTGTTTTACAATATCGTAACGTAAATAAATAATAAACAAAACACGCTGTTGTTCCAATAAAATAATGGAGACAAAATTTTGAACAACATTTACACCGCGTTCGTGGTTTTTGAACAGAATTTGAAAATGTAAAAAAAACGTTGCCGGTGTTTAGCTATACAACACGACCATGCTGTAAAAAAATAATAAAAACAATCTGTAAGTTGATTAAAAAGAAATTTTAGATACAGGGTATCCAATTTAAACGTTCCTATTATTATTTCATTCCGTAGAAAATAATGGCAGTTGAAGCAAATGTTTGTGTGTTTTACAATATCATAACGTAAATAAATAATAAACAAAACACGCAGTCGTTTCAATAAAATAACGGAGACAAAATTTTGAACAACATTTGAACCGCGTTCGTGGTGTAAAAAATACGTTGCAGGTGTTTAGCTATACAACACGACCATGTTGTAAAAAAAAAATAAATAAAAACAAGCTGTAAGTTGATTAAACAGAAATTTTAGACACAGGGTATCCAATTTAAACGTTACTATTATTATTATTATTTCATTCCGTAGAAAATAACGGCAGTTGAAGCGAGTGTTTGCGTGTTTTACAATATCATAACGTAAATAAATAATAAACAAAACACGCTGTCGTTTCAATAAAATAACGGAAACAAAATTTTAAACATTTGAACCGCGTTCGTGGTTTTTGAACAGAATTTGAAAATGTAAAAAAAACAAGCTGTAAGTTGATTAAACAGAAATTTTAGATACAGGGTATCCAATTTAAACGTTCCTATTATTATTTCATTCCGTAGAAAATAACAGCCTTTGAAGCGAGTGTTTGCGTGTTTTACAATATCATAACGTAAATAAATAATATACAAAACACGCTGTTGTTACAATAAAATAACGGAAACAAAATTTTGAACATTTGAACCGCGTTCGTGGTTTTTGAACAGAATTTGAAAATGTAAAAAAAAAAACGTTGCCGGTGTTTAGCTATACAACACGACCATGCTGTAAAAAAAAACAAGCTGTAAGTTGATTAAACAGAAATTTTAGATACAGGGTATCCAATTTAAACGTTCCTATTATTATTTCATTCCGTAGAAAATAACGGCCGTTGAAGCCAGTGTTTGCGTGTTTTACAATATCATAACGTAAATAAATAATAAACAAAACACGCTATCGTTTCAATAAAATAACGGAAAAAAAATTTTGAACATTTGAACCGCGTTCGTGGTTTTTGAACAGAATTTGAAAATGTAAAAAAAAACGTTGCCGGTGTTTAGCTATACAACACGACCATGCTGTAAAAAAAAACAAGCTGTAAGTTGATTAAACAGAAATTTTAGATACAGGGTATCCAATTTAAACGTTCCTATTATTATTTCATTCCGTAGAAAATAATGGCAGTTGAAGTGTTTGCGTGTTTTACAATATCATAACGTAAATAAATAATAAACAAAAGACGTTGTTATTTCAATGAAATAAAAGAAACAAAATTTTGAACAACATTTGAACCGCGTTCGTGGTTTATGAACGAATTTGAAAATGTAAAAAAAACGTTGCCGGTGTTTAGCAATACAACACGACCATGCTGTAAAAAAAACAAGCTGTAAGTTGATTAAACAGAAATTTTAGATACAAGTTATCCAATTTAAACGTTCCTATTATTATTTCATTCCGTAGAAAATAACGGCAGTTGAAGCGAGTGTTTGCGTGTTTTACAATATCATAACGTAAATAAATAATATACAAAATACGCTGTTGTTCCAACAAAATAACGGAGACAAAATTTTGAACAACATTTGAACCGCGTTCGTGGTTTTTGAACAGAATTTGAAAACTGTAAAAAAAAACGTTGCCGGTGTTTAGCTATACAACACGACCATGCCCGGTCCAAGTTATACTAGTCAGGCACAAAACATCGGTCTGTGTAATCACAATAAGTGTGTTTTAGGTAAACTTGCAGGACAATAACTACCTTATTACCGGCACGTAGCCTGCTTCAATAACAGTGTGTTATATTGAACGAAATTCCATACAGTAGCGATAAAAGACGAATGAATGTTTTTGGAAAAGCGATTCCTCCCCCCACTCCTCCGAACAAGGTCACGCGTATGGCTACAAACAGTGACTTTTTCTTGTAAAATGCTAATTTATGCAGACTTTAAAGCTAATTTAATGAATAAAAAATCAGTTCTAGACAAAATTAATTTTTTAACGCTTTTAATGGCAGCAGTTTTGAAACAACGAAATTTATTGAGTGACAATTTTTTTATTTTAAGGCGAAAAGCACATAAGGCTATTATCGCCTCCCTAAATGCATGTGAGTGTAAAGTGTTAAGTCGTAAGTGTAAGTGAGTGTTAGACTCGGGTACTGCGAGGGACGTCTAAATCCTCTATCTAGTCTGCACTCCCCTGCGGGTAACAAAATTAAACAAGCTATTATAAAAATCAGCTTTTCCGGGAATCGGGACAAAGTTGCGCTTGTTTGTAAATAGAATTTCGCTCAATAGATCACTAAGTACAACCTGTTCAAGCGCACATTACACAAATAAAAATTAAAAATATGTACACTATAAAGGGTTTTGTTAGTGGTTCATTTTCTAAAGCCATTAAAGATTTTATTAGCGAAAACCTAATTTAAAATGAGCCATTTTGAAACGACCGTCACTGTAAAAACACGAACCTCCACGTCATGAAGTACAGCCTACACCAGAGGTTCCCAATCTTTTTCGGTTTGCGGCTCCCTACATTTTTTCCGCGGCGTCCTTAATACATCAGATTTTTTTCTAAATTTTTGACTTTCTTGAAACATTGGATAACTTACCTTTTAAAAGCGTTTACCCATTTAAAAGCGAAAAATTTAAAACAAATACCATTTTCCTTTTGATAATATAAAATTTCCCAATCCGTACTGAGACTGGACAACCACTGTGAGGTTAGGTTAGTTGAAAACACACATGAGGTGAGGTTAGGTTAAATTAAACACAAATTTTATATTCGCAGACAATTTATTAAACGTCCATTGATGATTAACATTTTAAAGATTTTTAATGGGATGGATGGGCATGATGTTCACTGCACAACTTCTGAAATCTCGGAATACAATTGGTTATGACGACCCTCATTTCTTGTTCAACGTTAATTTTCGAGCGGTATTTACTTTTTATTACCGGGACCGCCGAAAACCCAGCCTCACAAATAGGATGTTGCAAATGATATTAATATTCGTAGAGCTTTACCACTAAGCGACTATCTCCCCACCCAAACTTTAGTGACTAAAGCATGGGTGGGGAAGTCACCCAATAGACGCTTCAAAAGATGCGGATTAGAAAGAAAACAATGCGAATCGTTGCTAAATTCTTGGATCCGTGTCAGCATACACGATTGTGGGCGTAAAAATTCAAGAAATGGATATTCCAAGAAAATTGCCGAATTGTTTAATTGAATATTTCGCGGCGCCCACATAACGGCTCCGTGGCGCCCCGGGGAGCCGCCGCGCACAATTTGGGAATCACTGGTCTACACCAAACACGACTTCTAGAACGCAGTAAGTACCGTTAAAACGTTTACACGCTTCTCGCCTGGTTTTCCTTATTCGTTTTAGAATTTAAGAAATATTTTTGAAAATTTGATTCCATCATTGTAATAAGCGCGAAAACGTATTTTATCATCGCGACGTGTTTCGCTAGCGTGATGGAAGCGAATTTCCAAAAATATTTTTCTGATCTTATCCTTTTAAAATGCTGATTCATCATCGTAAACCGCACTTTAAAGTTTCAAATTATTTAAAAATACGAATATTAAATCCGACCGCCGGCTGCAAATTTCTAAATTTCAACGAATTTTGAAAATTCTAAATGCTAACATACGCAGTTTTTAGCGTTAATTACGAGAGTGAAACGAGACATTTTTAATTAACAAAATTAAAACATAAAAGTTATAAATTTTAAAAAATTTGAAATGGCCGCCATTTTGAAACTGTTGAACAGATCTTACTTGGTATATGTTAAAAAAAAACGTGAAAGAACACAAAACACACGCGCAATGGCTACTCCAAATAGCTCATTTTTCTAACGGAAACTCGCCAACAACCTGCTTTTTGTATAATACGAAGCTGTTCGCGTATAAAAATAATTCAGTGTTGTTTTAATTTTTGGAAATTCGATATTATCACGTCCGAGAGACTTTGATATCCTGAAGAACTGGAATTAATAAAAATTAAGAGTACATCTGTCTAGTTTTAGTATAATTTGTACATTTGTTCGTAAGCATTCAATGTATCCAAAGAGAGCAATAAAAACAGGTGCTGTACTGCGAAGTGTATGTTATATGTAAAGTAGTTTGTTATTCGTTAAAATGTATACAATAAATATACAATAAAAAGTTGTTGAAACAAAACAGAGCCTTTGTTTGAATACAATAAACTGTTCACATCACATTAAATACAACAATACAGATTAAATGGGTTTAGTGTATTTCAACAAAACAAGGAGCAAATTAAAACTTGTTTTTCTTTATATATATATATATATATATATATATATATATATATATATATATATATATATATATATATATAGCCGCCTCGGTAGTCTAGTGGATAGCGTACTAGGCTTTCACCCCGAGGACCGGGTTCGATTCCCGGCGAGGGCTTGGCATTTTCATACGCTATAAATCATCCCATCGTCTGCATTAGCCCAAGTGTGCACAATAGTCGGACGTTAAAAAAAAAAAAAAAAAAAAAAAAAAAAAAAAAAAAATAAATATATATATATATAAAGAACGTCCACACTTCATGCCCGTTATACTACTGAGGACGAGAAATCAGCGTAAGCAACGGGAGTAACTGCGGCTAGCTAGAACTAAGAACCTTAAGGTGCGCAGTTCAGAGACGCAGCAGACTGACCGGTGCTTTAGCCATATTGACCACCGAGTTCCCTTATTTAGAAATATCTGAACACCTTAATAATAGTAGTACCCGTTCATAGGTTTAAAGAGAATTTATCTATAAATATACAGCGTTGTTAAGAACTAAATGAAAACAAAAAAACAATTTTTAAGGGATGAAGGTGTGTTTTCAAAACCTATAGCGAAAAAAAATCTATAAATCTCTACGGATATTTTTAGATTTCGTGAAAACCGAAAACATAGCTAAAATATCGTGAATAAACACATTTTTTCGTTTTCATACGAGCAAAGGCTGTATAAATATTTTGAATCGTGATTTTTTTAAATGTTAGCTTTAGCCATTTAAACATTCACTGGTGTTTCTTGTTAATGTCTGACGATCCTTCTATCTGCTTTCTGCAGTTTATCAGTTGTTGATTTAATCTTCAACCAGAAGAGTGTTTCACTAGCATAAGTTGCCTCAGGTTTAACAACGTAATTATAAATGTCGAAATTTGGCATTCATTGAGAGCGATATCCTGTTTTGTTTAAATAAATAAATACGCGAACCTAGCTTAGATATTATTTTATAGTTATGGTAAAATATCAGTTGTTTCATATTAATTCCTAACGATCAGCTGATTCCACTGAACAGCTGATAGGCTATAATACGTTTTAGGTTATGTCGTTAAAAACTAGCAATACTAATAATTATTATAAACGTTTATATTAATTTCGATTATAAACGGTTCCAACGTGCACGCGTTCTTCAACTAAGGAAAAATACCGAAACCAAAGCGACACAACGTTTTCATATAATACGGGTGTACTGTTATCGAAAAGGAGTAAGAAAAATAGACAGAAATAGAGAGGCGAATTCGTTTGATCGTTCCGTTTCATATTTCCGTTACATTAAAAAGATTCGGATTTTTTTCTATTCACTCCTACCGTCAGAGCTACCATTAAAAAAATCACGATCTCAAAATATGACTTTCTATACTTGTACAGAGGGAAAGTAAAATCAAAATATTTTAACTTCACCAATATTCTCAACTACCAATCGTCTTAAACAGTCGCAAGGTACTGTAATATTCATTATTAAAAAAATCCTTAAAAAAATTCACGACCGATATACTTAACATAATTGAAGTGGACGCCTTAAAATAAATTAAAATTTCCATTATTTCCCTTCCACAAAAATTCAAAATTTCTCTCTTAATTCAAAAACTTCTGACAGCTGATCAACAGCATTGACAAATTACACTTCAGCCTACGGACACCGACTTACTAGACCGTTAAATTAATCACCCCTCCCGCCCCCAGCCCCAACAAGTTACCCATAATCTCGTTAAATTCCCATCAATTTTGAACGCATCGCTCGGCTATGTCAACGTAATTCTTTTAGAGGTTATTGACCCTTTAACAATATAATTATTCTTGGTTTACGCAAGTTTACCTCATAATATTCGTACAGAGAAGTGGAAATTTGTAGGTTATGAGAAAGTAGGTAAACTGTGATTTCGTAGGTGTATCAATGTTCATGCTGACGCAGGGTAAGTGAGACTCAGTACCCAGTTGTTGTGGTTATAAAATACAGACCAGCCGCACAGTAAACGATCTGCGCTAAAATTTCTCGCGCATGTAGGAGAATTACCCCTCCAGCCCCCTCCAACATCCAACGACAGAGACGTCTGCCAGTCTACTAGTTGTTTACTGTTTATTTTATCACACCGCTTGCACCATATCGTTAACATTGTACAGGGTCCGCCAATGAAACGGGATGATTGTAGGTGGCCTTGAGACAAAGTTGGTAAGTAGTGGGGGGATGGTCACTGGCGTTTCACCACCTGCACAATCTACCATTTATTTGCAATTGATCGTTGGACGTGTGAACAACGCGGCTACGTGGTGATACAATCGTATTATCAAAGTTTTGTGCAAACTCAACGTGCTTTCCGACGTCATTTTAACGTACCGCGTAACCAGCCTGTTCCGTCAGATAATGCAATTCAAACATGGATAAACAACCTCGAGCAAACGGGATCAACGTCTTAAAAAAGAGTCAGGAGTGCAAAAACTGTTCGAACACCTGAAAACATCGCAGCTGTACAACAGACTATGGTTATAAGTCCTCGCCGATCAGCCAAACATGCCCTTCGCATTAGATTAAGTGATAATCTGGGGGGTTACCTTAAAAAGAAAGTGTTTCAAGCAGATCCACCCACAACCATTCAAGCCATCAAACAACGAATTGTAGACAATATTGCGGCAATACCTGTCAATATGCTGCGAGAGGTCATGCAAAACTTCCAAACCAGGCCCCAGAAATGCCTTAACTGCAATTGAAGACAATTGGTAGACGTAGTGTTCAGAAAATAATATTTTTCGTATTGTACCCATAATGGCTATTCTTGTACTTTAATAAAGTACCCTATAAAAGAACATAGAATACGATTCATTGGGCATCGAATACATTTCAAACAGATTACTTAATTCTTGAGCTACGAGCGATAAAATCCACAGGATGTATTGTAAAGAGACTGGCGCCGTCTAGTCCGCGTGGTGGCAGTGCAGACGATCCTTTCTTGAATCAGCTCTACAGTACTTAAAAAACACACACGTTATATTCCAACGGTCGATACTAATTCAACGTGACAAGAAACAAGGCTCTTGTACGTAAGTGCTTTAAAAGCATGCACTTTACCATTTTAATATTACATAGAAAATAACAAATACCCGCCCACTTTCACTGGACTGCCTTTTATCCCGTCGCTTCGAACCTTACTGACTGTCCAATACGCGCGTAGCTGAATATTTGTCACATTGAACAGTGAAAATAAACCTAACCTCAAAGTAAACGACTGCTACCTAAATATCAACTGTTTGACGGACCTTAATACAATGAAGGTTTGCTCAGTTAAGTCACAATTCACGGTTTAAATGCCACAAAACGATAATATAATTTTGTTAGTGAAATATTTTTTTACAAAACGAGAAATTTCGTTTCACAATTTACATGCAAGAACTGTCTCGAAAAATTATTGTAATCGAATTTGCATTTGACAATGTTGCAATGTATGCGAATTATTTTGAAGCTGACGTTAAAAAAAATACTTTTTAAAATTAAATTTTTTCCAGAATATAATTTTACAATCGTAATCAATGATAAAATCTGTCCGAGACAGTTTAATTTTTAAAATAATTTTTACTCTAATTTATACATATTTTACTGCCGATTACTATAATACACTTAGATTTTTTTAAAAAATTGAATGTCAGCCATTTTGAAACGTTTGAAATCATTGTGCTGGAAAACAAACATGTCTAAGGTATTACAAAAAAAAAAGTAAGGTACAGAGTGGGGCAGGGAAGTATCCCTACTTTTGAGATGGCGTTGTGTGTAGTGAGGATGTGTTGGAGGAGTGGGGTAAGCTCGAATGACGCTGTGGTATGGAATTTTCCGTTAGTACCGCCGTCAGTTGTAGACATGGCTTGGTCGAATGAGCAACGCGCTTTTGCAGTCGAAACGTATTTCTCTCAAAATAAGTCTATTGTTGCGGTGCAGCGTGCGCTGCGAACTCGTTATCGGATTCCTACCCGCAATGCTGTTCCTGACCGCAAATCCATTTTGTTGTGGGTGGAGAACTTCCGTGCATGTGGTAGTGTAGTGCGAAAGAGAGTTGGGGCTTAGAGGACCGTCCGAACTCCAGAAAATATTGACCGTGTCAGAAGATCGATCTTGCAGTCTCCTAAACGTTCTGCTCGCAAGCACGCATCCAGCCTGGCGTTATCTAATCGTACTGTGCGTCGTATTCTCCACGAGGAACTACACTTCCATCCATACAAGATGGTAATCGTTCAAGAACTCACACAACGGGACTGGCAACAACGAATACAGGCATGTGAAACTTTCATTGCTGACTTGCCAAATGATGCACGTGTTTTGTTCAGTGACGAGGCGCACTTCCACATTTCTGGAGTTGTAAATAAGCAGAATATGCGTTATTGAAGTGGTGCAAACCCTAGGGTAGTTCACGAGAGGCCTCTACACAGTGACAAAGTGACGGTTTGGTTTGCAATCAGCAGTGAAGGCATAATTGGGCCTTATTTCTTCGAGGAGGACAATCGTTGTGTTACCATCAATTCTGAACGGTATGTAAACATGCTCCAACAATTTCTTGAACCACAATTGCAACAAAATAATTTGGGACTAGTGTGGTTTCAGCAGGATGGTGCCACAGCCCATACTGCTAGAAATTCGATGGCTATTTTGAGGGAAATGTTCCCCGGGCGATTGATCTCCCGGTATGGTGACATTCCATGGCCCGCGCGCTCGCCGGATTTAACTCCGTGTGATTACTTTTTATGGGGCTACCTCAAGAGTGAAGTGTTTAAACATCGACCCAGGACCCTAGAAGCCTTGAAGCATGCAATTCGCCTTGAAGTTGGCCGCGTTCCACAAGAAATGCTTCGCAGAGTTATGCGGAACTTTAGAACCAGGCTACAGCAGTGCATTGACAATGAGGGACATCACTTGCGTGATGTGTTATTTAAAACAAAGTAAAATTATTATTACAATTAACTTCCATCTGTACCCTTTTGATGCCACAATAAACTTTTGTTCAAACATTTTTGGTTATTTTTTAATTTACCTTTAAAATTAGGGATACTTCCCTGCCCCACCCTGTATTAACAAATGAAGGAATGTTATGATGGAATGTTAAAACACAATACTTCTACAATTTTTAACGATTACTCGAAAATGTTTTCGATCGTCGGATCTCATTTCACGTTTCCGAATTTGGAGTTACAATGGAAGCATCCAAAAGGTAATTTTTCAATGCAAATTCTGTTAATAATTTTACTGTTGCGTGTCGATAATGACTTAAAAACTTTAGGAAGGCGCGGTGTCAAACGTGACCAAGTTTGCAGCACCTCTGAACTGGTGCACTCTCGAGATCGTAGGTTCAACTCTATAGTAACTGCCTTAGATACTTGCCGTTAACATCTAACCCTCGCCAAGGCATGTGTCAAACGTGACCAAGTTTGCAGCACCTCTGAACTGGTGCACTCTCGAGATCGTAGGTTCAACTCTATAGTAACTGCCTCAGATACTTGCCGTTAACATCTAACCCTCGCCAAGGCATGTGTCAAACGTGACCAAGTTTGCAGCACCTCTGAACTGGTGCACTCTCGAGATCGTAGGTTCAACTCTATAGTAACTGCCTCAGATACTTGCCGTTAACATCTAACCCTCGCCAAGGCATGTGTCAAACGTGACCAAGTTTGCAGCACCTCTGAACTGGTGCACTCTCGAGATCGTAGGTTCAACTCTATAGTAACTGCCTCAGATACTTGCCGTTAACATCTAACCCTCGCCAAGGCATGTGTCAAACGTGACCAAGTTTGCAGCACCTCTGAACTGGTGCACTCTCGAGATCGTAGGTTCAACTCTATAGTAACTGCCTCAGATACTTGCCGTTAACATCTAACCCTCGCCAAGGCATGTGTCAAACGTGACCAAGTTTGCAGCACCTCTGAACTGGTGCACTCTCGAGATCGTAGGTTCAACTCTATAGTAACTGCCTCAGATACTTGCCGTTAACATCTAACCCTCGCCAAGGCATGTGTCAAACGTGACCAAGTTTGCAGCACCTCTGAACTGGTGCACTCTCGAGATCGTAGGTTCAACTCTATAGTAACTGCCTCAGATACTTGCCGTTAACATCTAACCCTCGCCAAGGCATGTGTCAAACGTGACCAAGTTTGCAGCACCTCTGAACTGGTGCACTCTCGAGATCGTAGGTTCAACTCTATAGTAACTGCCTCAGATACTTGCCGTTAACATCTAACCCTCGCCAAGGCATGTGTCAAACGTGACCAAGTTTGCAGCACCTCTGAACTGGTGCACTCTCGAGATCGTAGGTTCAACTCTATAGTAACTGCCTCAGATACTTGCCGTTAACATCTAACCCTCGCCAAGGCATGTGTCAAACGTGACCAAGTTTGCAGCATCTCTGAACTGGTGCACTCTCGAGATCGTAGGTTCAACTTTATAGTAACTGCCTCAGATACGTACTTGCCGTTAACATCTAACCCTCGCCAAGGCATGTGTCAAACGTGACCAAGTTTGCAGCATCTCTGAACTGGTGCACTCTCGAGATCGTAGGTTCAACTCTATAGTAACTGCCTCAGATATTTGCCGTTAACATCTAACCCTCGCCAAGGCATGTGTCAAACGTGACCAAGTTTGCAGAGAACTGGTGCACTCTCAATATCGTAGGTTCAACTCTACAGTAACTACACTCGCCGTTAACATCTAACCCTCGTACTTACTAGTCTATACCTGGTATTAAGACGTTAAGAAAACTAAACAAAAACTTACAACCAAGAAGTTCTAATACACTTTGTTTACAAGGACAAACTAATACGATAAAGAAACAATTACGTGGCCACTTACATTAAACTTATCTCTAGAATTTCAACAACTTGATGGAATTTTAATTCATCCACCTGCAGCGCGACTAATCTAAAAACATCCTTGGCACTTTTAGATAACGTCTGTTTACATTACAAATTACCTATCCGGAGAGATAATTTAAATTACCTTTTCACAGAGTTTCCAATGAGAAAGCTGTCCGCGCGTTGGGTGCCGCGTTTGCTCACGTTAGACCAAAAATGTGTTCGAATGAACATTTCCAATGCTCTGTTGGCGCAGTATAGGAGCAATAAATCCCAGTTTTGGCGTCGATTAATTACTGTACATGAAACTTGGATACACCATTATATGCCCGAAACAAAAATACAGTCCAAATAGTGGACTGCAAAGTGGGAACCGGCTCCAAAAAAAGCAAAAACTGTTTTTTCGGCTAGGAAAGTGATGGTGACTGCTTTTTGGGATAGTCATGGAGTTATTTTAATCAACTATCTTCAAAAAGGAAAAACCATTACAGGAGCATACTACGCATCATTACTTGACAAGCTGAAGTCAGAACTTGCAGAAAAATAAAATCCTGTTTTACCAAGACAACGCACTGTCTCACACCTCAGTGGTTGCCATGGCGAAAATCCACGAATTACGGTTTGAACTGCTTGACCATCCGCCTTACTCACCAGATCTAGCCCAAAGCGACTTCTTTTGTTCCCTCATCTAAAAATTGCGCTCGGAGGACAGAGATTTTTGTTAAATGAAGAGGCAATCACCTTCGTGAACAAGTATTTTGCAGAGAAAAACGCCGAGTACTATTTGGATGGGTTACAGAGATGGGAGCATCGCTGGGAAAAGTATGTAGAGGTACAAGGAGACTATGTTGAAAAATTAAAAAAAAATTTCTGAAAAAATGTCTTTTATCTTTGTTAGGTCGGAAACTTTTCAGACCACCCTCGTAAAATTGTGACCTGCATAACAAAGGAAATGGTGTGGTCGTCACATAGGAGAGGAGTTGACAAAGCGCACAAAAACTACATTTAGTCTAAGTTATGTAGACAAGTAATGTAAAAAAACACTTATTATTGTAAGTCAACAATTTAATCCTGAATTTATATCCTGTACAAATTTAAATTAATGTAAAAAGTATAATGGTTAGCAGCTTTTTGTAATTCATTTTTAGCATCTTTACCGACAGGCAAGATACCGTGTTATCAGCAAACGTGGCAATCATAACGTTACTGTCTTGAGACAGATCGTAAGTATAAAGTAAATACAGAGTGGGTCCACGTACACCACCTTGTGGCACTCCAACTCTGATTTTCTTAGCGTTGACACTATCCGTTATCCACTTAAGTACATTTTTGTAAGCTTTTAATTTATATTCTTCTTCTTTTCTGCTAGGATTATTATCACTATGTTCAGTATAATAATCTGCCTTCCCTAGCTTCGTCAATTCTACTTTCGTTGACGCGTTTCGGAGAACCTCCATCTTCAAAAACTATATCTATACTGGTCACCAATATTATGGCCCGTCCTATTTATAATTTTCTATCTCCATCTCGTACCCCTCCTCCATTCAACAAGTGTACATTAAACCTGACGTGCTCGCTTCTGATTTGCTCGTCAACATACTTTTTCGCTCGCTTCTGATTGGCCCCTTTCACAATTTTCTCTTCAGCGGTCGTCCCTTCTGTTAATTTTTGAAAATTTTTAGATTTTTAAACGTAATAACTGCTTATTACTGTTACTTATCACTAAACGCATAACCGTTATAAAAAAAAAAAACAGTTTATCCCAACTCTGATTTGAACGGCCAACTACCACCTGCAGATACAAACGGTTGCTAGGCAACAAATCACCGAGCAGACAATACAATTATTGAGGAAACTAAATGCAAACAACCGGTGATTTATCCATCTGCACAGCAACTACAATCACTTATTCTGTCTCGAGCGGAACGAATTTACAACACGTTACAAATTGGATACTTAAACCAGGTAGGCGTACAGAAGTTTCAGCATTTTCTAAATTACTTTCTTTCTGTCAAAAGGAAATTACTGTCCAACTTTATGCAATACATTTATAATGTTATAAAACTTGGAAATTTATTTTTCAATTAAATGCTTTAAAACACAATACGCGCTTTCTAACATTCAATTATTGAAGTGACTACTTCTTATCGCGGGGTATGGGTGTACGATGTGTGTTCAGAAAACGAGAATTTTAATTTTTTGAACAAAATATTTATTTATTCTTCTACATTGATGTTGTCGCCTTCAAAATAGTCCCCATTGGAGATTATCCACTTGTGCCATCGCTTCTTCCAATCCTCGAAACACTTTTCAAACTCGATCTTTGTTTGAGATTGCCTTTAGTTCTTTCAGCGATGCGCTTTTAATGCCATCTACGGCTGTAAAATGACGGCCCTTTAAGGTTCTGTTTATTTTTGGATATTGGAAAAAGTCGCACGGAGCCATGTCTGGCGAATATGGAGGCTGCGGCATCGTTACAGTACTGTTTTTGGCCAAAAATTTCACGAACAAACAATTAAGTATGAGCTGGTGCATTATCGTGGTGCAAAAGCCATGAATTATTTTTCCACAGATCTGGGCGTTTTTTTCGGATTGCTTCAAGCAAACGGCGTTGAACTTGTAGGTAGTACTCCTTATTGGCCGTTTCATCTGGAGGCAGGAATTCTTGATGCACTATGACATTAATATCGAAAAACACAGTCAGCATAACCTTCACGTTCGACCGCACTTGTCGAGCCTTTTTCGGTCTTGGCGAACCAGAATGCCTCCACTGGGATGATTGAGCCTTAGTTTCGACGTCATATCCGTAAACCCATGTTTCGTCACCTGTTATAATACGTTTCAGTAATTCTGCATCGTCGTTGACTTATTTAGTGACTCCTGAGCAACTTCCATTCGCCGCTGTTATTGTTCAAAATTCAACAATTTTGGAACTAATTTTGCTGCCACGCGTTTCGTACAAAAAACATTAGAAACAATGTCATGACATCATCCAATCGATATGCGAACATCATCAGCGACCTCTCTAATTGTGATTCGGCGATTGTTCCTAACAATTTCTTTCACTTTTCTCACGTTTTCATCGGTTGTTAATGTGCTGGTTCGTCATCTTCAACCACTCGTAAACTCTTGCTTTACTCATAGCAGACTCACCATAGGCCTTTGTTAACATTTCACATTTTGTTACACTTTATTCCATTTTTTACGCAAAATTTGATACATTTTTTTTAACAAACGAAAATCGCCGAGCTCATAAAAACACGTTTAAATTTAGTGGCTGTCACAGACAAAGTCAACAATGAAAACAGCTGAAAATTTTATCATACTTCAAGGGCATGTATACCAACATAATAGAAAAAATGTTTGACAATCGGACTCTCCAAGCCCGCGAAATTTAAAAATTCTCGTTACTTTCTACACACACCTCGTATGTTTTGCATGGGGAAAATTCAGTTTGCCGTCACGCTCTAACACACCAATAAGCGCATCCTAATGAACATTATTACTTTTTTTATTTATTAATAAAATGTATTTTTGAAATGAAAACTTGTATAGTCACGGTTGGAAAAACACGGGAATAAACATTTGCTTTCGCGTCGCGCTTGAATCTGTAATGCACACCTCACAGCACATATTGATCAAGTATATATCTAGACTGGAAGTGACTACTACTAAACAGCTGATTTCGCACAATAGCTTCAATATGATTTCAATTCAGGTTATGTTTATTGTTCTTGTTAATTTTAAAAATGTGTTATTTTCTAAATTTGTGTAGTTAAATTGTTCAACATATATGATATATACCAATTATTGAATGTCAGAATCACAAATATTATATTTATTATTATACTTAGTATAGCCTAACTGTCAAAAGTATGGTTATAAACTGATTACTTATTAAATTAGATACTCATTTCATAATCTGTGTAGCCGTTTCGGTGGCCTAGTGGATAGCGTATTAGGCTTTCACCCCGAAGATCCGGGTTCGATTCCCGGCGACGGCTTGGCATTTTCATACGCTATAAATCATCCCCACCGTCTGCATTAGCCCAAGTGTGCACAATAGTCGGACGTTAAACACAAAAAAAAAAAAAAAAAAAAAAAATTGTCTATACTTCACTAATATAGCCTATCGGATAAAAGAAACTGGCGAATGTAAATTCGCTGTACTCAAATTGCCAACGTTACATTTGAAGGCGCAGCATTATGTACTGATGTTTGATAGTTCATCGAAAAGTGCTCTAGAGGTCAGGACTGGAGCTCGTTTCAAGACAGAGGACGTCTGGGTCTTCATTAGCTCATTATCAAATAGAACTTCACTAATATAGCCTATCTGATACAAGAAACTGGCGAATGTAAATTCGCTGTACTCAAGTTGCCAACGTTACATTTGAAGGCGCAGCATTCAGACTCAGTGCCAGTGCAGAGTCCGTTCAGAGAAATAAAAACAGAAACTAAGTTAACTGTTTTTTGTTTCGAAGTCGTTACAGAGCTTTGTTAAATTATTTGTTATTAATTGTTAAAATACGAATGAAGAACAATTAATTGAAATAGTACAGTTAACTGTTTTTGTTTCGAAGTCGTTACAGAGCTTTGTAAAATTATATTTCATTAATTGTTAAAATACGAATGATGAACAACTAATTGAAATAGTACAGTTAACTGTTTTTTGTTTCGAAGTCGTTACAGAGCTTTGTTAAATTATATTTCATTAATTGTAAAAATACGAATGATGAACAACTAATTGAAATAGTACAGTTAACTGTTTTTTGTTTCGAAGTCGTTACAGAGCTTTGTTAAATTATATTTCATTAATTGTTAAAATACGAATGATGAACAACTAATTGAAATAGTACAGTTAACTGTTACTTGTTTCGAAGTCGTTACAGAGCTTTGTTAAATTATATTTCATTAATTGTTAAAATACGAATGATGAACAACTAATTGAAATAGTACAGTTAACTGTTACTTGTTTCGAAGTCGTTACAGAGCTTTGTTAAATTATATTTCATTAATTGTTAAAATACGAATGATGAACAACTAATTGAAATAGTACAGTTAACTGTTACTTGTTTCGAAGTCGTTACAGAGCTTTGTTAAATTATATTTCATTAATTGTTAAAATACGAATGATGAACAACTAATTGAAATAGTACAGTTAACTGTTTTTTGTTTCGAAGTCGTTACAGAGCTTTGTTAAATTATATTTCATTAATTGTTAAAATACGAATGATGAACAACTAATTGAAATAGTACAGTTAACTGTTTTTTGTTTCGAAGTCGTTACAGAGCTTTGTTAAATTATATTTCATTAATTGTTAAAATACGAATGATGAACAACTAATTGAAATAGTACAGTTAACTGTTTTTTGTTTCGAAGTCGTTACAGAGCTTTGTTAAATTATATTTCATTAATTGTTAAAATACGAATGATGAACAACTAATTGAAATAGTACAGTTAACTGTTATTTGTTTCGAAGTCGTTACAGAGCTTTGTTAAATTATATTTCATTAATTGTTAAAATACGAATGATGAACAACTAATTGAAATAGTACAGTTAACTGTTTTTTGTTTCGAAGTCGTTACAGAGCTTTGTTTAATTATTTTTCATTGATTGTTAAAATACGAATGATGAACAATTAATTGAACTAGTACAGTTAACTGTTATTTGTTTCAAAGTTGTAAAAGAGCTTTGTTTAATTATTTTTCATTGATTGTTAAATACGAATGACGAACAATTAATTGAACTAGTACAGTTAACTGTTATTTGTTTCAAAGTTGTAAAAGAGCTTTGTTTAATTATTTTTCATTGATTGTTAAATACGAATGACGAACAATTAATTGAACTAGTACAGTTAACTGTTATTTGTTTCAAAGTTGTAAAAGAGCTTTGTTTAATTATTTTTCATTGATTGTTAAATACAAATGACGAACAATTAATTGAACTAGTACAGTTAACTGTTATTTGTTTCAAAGTTGTAAAAGAGCTTTGTTTAATTATTTTTCATTGATTGTTAAATACGAATGACGAACAATTAATTGAACTAGTACAGTTAACTGTTATTTGTTTCAAAGTTGTAAAAGAGCTTTGTTTAATTATTTTTCATTGATTGTTAAATACGAATGACGAACAATTAATTGAACTAGTACAGTTAACTGTTATTTGTTTCGTAGTTGTTGAAGAGCTTTGTTTAATGATTTTTCACTGATTGTTAAATACGAATGACGAACAATTAATTGAACTAGTACAGTTAACTGTTTTTTGTTTCGAAGTCGTTACAGAGCTTTGTTTAATTATTTTTCATTGATTGTTAAATACGAATGACGAACAATTAATTGAACTAGTACAGTTAACTGTTATTTGTTTCAAAGTTGTAAAAGAGCTTTGTTTAATTATTTTTCATTGATTGTTAAATACGAATGACGAACAATTAATTGAACTAGTACAGTTAACTGTTATTTGTTTCAAAGTTGTAAAAGAGCTTTGTTTAATTATTTTTCACTGATTGTTAAATACGAATGACGAACAATTAATTGAACTAGTACAGTTAACTGTTATTTGTTTCAAAGTTGTAAAAGAGCTTTGTTTAATTATTTTTCATTGATTGTTAAATACGAATGACGAACAATTAATTGAACTAGTACAGTTAACTGTTATTTGTTTCAAAGTTGTAAAAGAGCTTTGTTTAATTATTTTTCATTGATTGTTAAATACGAATGACGAACAATTAATTGAACTAGTACAGTTAACTGTTATTTGTTTCAAAGTTGTAAAAGAGCTTTGTTTAATTATTTTTCATTGATTGTTAAATACGAATGACGAACAATTAATTGAACTAGTACAGTTAACTGTTATTTGTTTCAAAGTTGTAAAAGAGCTTTGTTTAATTATTTTTCATTGATTGTTAAATACGAATGACGAACAATTAATTGAACTAGTACAGTTAACTGTTATTTGTTTCAAAGTTGTAAAAGAGCTTTGTTTAATTATTTTTCATTGATTGTTAAATACGAATGACGAACAATTAATTGAACTAGTACAGTTAACTGTTATTTGTTTCAAAGTTGTAAAAGAGCTTTGTTTAATTATTTTTCATTGATTGTTAAATACGAATGACGAACAATTAATTGAACTAGACAGTTAACTGTTATTTGTTTCAAAGTTGTAAAAGAGCTTTGTTTAATTATTTTTCATTGATGTTAAATACGAATGACGAACAATTAATTGAACTAGTACAGTTAACTGTTATTTGTTTCAAAGTTGAAAAAGAGCTTTGTTTAATTATTTTTTATTGATTGTTAAATACGAATGACGAACAATTAATTGAACTAGTACAGTTAACTGTTATTTGTTTCAAAGTTGTAAAAGAGCTTTGTTTAATTATTTTTCATTGATTGTTAAATACGAATGACGAACAATTAATTGAACTAGTACAGTTAACTGTTATTTGTTTCGTAGTTGTTGAAGAGCTTTGTTTAATGATTTTTCACTGATTGTTAAATACGAATGACGAACAATTAATTGAACTAGTACAGTTAACTGTTTTTTGTTTCGAAGTCGTTACAGAGCTTTGTTTAATTATTTTTCATTGATTGTTAAATACGAATGACGAACAATTAATTGAACTAGTACAGTTAACTGTTATTTGTTTCAAAGTTGTAAAAGAGCTTTGTTTAATTATTTTTCATTGATTGTTAAATACGAATGACGAACAATTAATTGAACTAGTACAGTTAACTGTTATTTGTTTCAAAGTTGTAAAAAGAGCTTTGTTTAATTATTTTTCATTGATTGTTAAATACGAATGACGAACAATTAATTGAACTAGTACAGTTAACTGTTATTTGTTTCGTAGTTGTTGAAGAGCTTTGTTTAATTATTTTTCATTGATTGTTAAATACGAAAGAAGAATAATTAATTGGAAACTAGTACAGAATGGTTTCCGCCATTCCAAATACAGTAAATCTCTATGTAGTTGCATTAAAGGGAATGTTAGTTTTCGCCGCTATAAAGAGATTTCGCTATATAGAGAGAGAATAAACAAAATGTGTATAAAACGTGTTGTACGCTATTTTTAATTTGAAATATTGAGTGCAAAGGTTATTGAAATAAAACTAAATGACGTACTGTCTTTAAAAAACAATATTTATAGTATGAATAAAATACTGTAATTGTGAGAAAAAGGCAAAATTTTGCCGAAACTACTGCAGAACCGCTTCGTAAATTCCTTCAAATTTTGGCTTTCGAATTTTTTTGAAGCTATTCACTTCATTATAATCCATGTTTATTTTATTTTTATTTTTCATTATGGCACAAAATAGAAGAACAAAATAAAATTTCGGCAAACATCTACTTGCTTCACACCATGTTCTAACTCACGCAAAACCTTTACATCCAACGATAAAATTTTCCGTTTAGACGCCATTACATTGTACTGTAAAAGTATACAAAAAATAGTACTACTTGTAAAATGTACCAGTCACAAAACACTCGATTAGTTAACGCACTGCGCACTGGTTTTAACATTCGAATGACGTGTCTGCGTACTGAGAAATAGGGTAGATTTTTTTTTTTTTTCTAACGTCCGACTATTGTGCACACTTGGGCTAATGCAGACGGTGGGATGATTTTTATAGCGTATGAAAATGTCAAGCCCTCGCCGGGAATCGAACCCGGGTCCTCGGGGTGAAAGCCTAGTACGCTATCCACTAGACCACCGAGACGGCTGGGTAGAAGAGTAGGAACTGTGCACGTGTTTCGCCGCTATAGAGAGATTCTTGGAACTTTGTTGGTCTCAATAGAGAAAGTAATTATATTTTTACAATAGGGATGCGAAGAGGACACATTTTGCAGTTATAGAGAAATTTTCGTTATAAAGAGATTCGCAATAGAGAGATTTTATTGTACACGGGTGGTGTTTTAAAATAAAATAGTGGAACGAAATAGGAAAGGAAATGAATTTTACTGTGTTAAAATGAAATTTATTTTTCAATAGTAAATTCCATATTCTTCCTTGTATAAAGCCTAACTGATACCGTACTGGGCTTTCACCCCGATGACCCGGGTTCGATTCCCGGCCAGGGTTTGGCATTTTCATACGCTATAAATCATACCATCGTCTGCATTAGCCCAAGTGTGCGCAATAGTCGGACGTTAAACAAAAACAAAAAATCTTCCGTGTATATTTCTTTCCCCATTCGTTTAAAGATATGGCAATCGGCGCTAATTCTTCAACCGAAAAGCACTTTAGCGCGTTCATGTGTAAACAGCTGACACTGAATTTTTTTTTTTTTTTGGTGTTTAACGTTTGACTATTGTGCAGACTTGGGCTAATGCAGACGGTCTGTACATAGTTACGGTTCCCCAAACCCAAGTACCACTGGCAGCCGCTCTCCATGTACTTACAGAATGCAACCATTTGTTTCGATAGACTCAGCTATGGGCTCCGACTTCCATAACTTAACATTCATGCGCTTGCCAAGCGCCTATAGGCTGATCGGTTCCAGAACCTGTCCAATCAGAGGTCCTCGGCAGTGCTAGGCACACATCAGGTTCCACATACTTGGCCCCGCCAAAGGAAACCAAGCAGAATCGCCACTCCCAGACGTAACGGAACAAGCACAGCAAATCCCTAAATGTACGTGAGTGTGAAGTGTTTACATCGTAAGTGTTGTGCTGTAAGTGTAAGTGTCTGCTAGACTCGGGTGCCGCGAGGTTCGTCTAGGTCCTCTCACTAGGTGCAGCTAGTCTGTACCCCCTGCGGGTGCGTATGTGTTTGTGTGAGAGTGTATGTGGAGTAAATGAGTGAGAGTAGAATGAGCTAGAGGTATGGTGGGGTCGCTAAGCCCATCAGCTGCTCACTTCAGCTGCCTCCGCCGGTAGCTGACACTGAAACGTCACGGACGCAAATTGACACTGTACGACACCGGTAATTCGACGACGACTTATCAGCTCTAAGTAAACCCATGTTAGAGCTAAGAACGTAAAGCTTGTACCACTTGTTGCGTATCATTTATCAATACGAAACCGTGCAATTCAATGCTTTTTTTGCCCATACAGTCACGTCGAATTCGCTACATAATCGATCAGCCTAAGATCGTTAATCACACAAACAAATGGTGTACAAACAGTGGTGTACTTTTTTTAAAAAAACAATAAAGCTTCAATTGTTTCCCCCAAAAATTCCAGTTCGGAAGCTACCGACAGAAACCCACCCCGTAAAATTCAGCCTAATTTCTCAAAATTCGTTCATCAGGTTTCGTTCAAACTTTGATCATACCTACAGAATAATTTTTTAAGGCGAAAAGCACACTGAGGCTATTATCGCCTACCTAAATGTAAGTGTGAGTGTAAAGTGTTGAAGTTGTAAGTTTTTTTTGTGTTTAACGTCCGACTATTGTGCATACTTGGGCTGATGCAGAAGATGGGATGATTTATAGCGTATGACAATGCCAATCTCTGGCCGGGAATCGAACCCGGGTCCTCGGGGTGAAAGCCCAGTACGCTATCAACTAAGCCACCGAGGCGGCTTAAAGTCGTAGTGTAGTGTCAAGTGTAAATGTGTGTTAGACTCAGGTACAGCGAGGGACGTCTAAATCCTCTCAATCGATGCAGCTAACCTGCACCCCCTGCGAAAAATAAATTGAAAAAACCAAAAAAACCTACCTACAAATCAGTTTATTTCTGTTCCCCGCTCCAATGATTAAAGAACCTCATTAGCGAACATAGACCACAGTGATCAAAATTGTTAATTGATTTTTAAATCTAATTTTTTGCGTTTTACATACAAATCTATTTTTAAATTTAACAATTTTTCCGAGATATGCTTCACAGACTACAATTGACAATTTATCAAAACAGACCAGTTTAGTTGCCCCCAGATATGTGTACGCACGAAAATTGAACTGAAAATCAGTTTGTAGGAATCAAGGGTTCCGAGAACGAAAACACCCATCAAAGTTTCAAGACAAATTCTTTTCGCGATCATCAAAATTTGTACTTATAAGCATAAAATTGCTTCTTTCCACAATACACTAACAGTAAAAAGAAGAAAATTGCCACCTTGACGGATTTTGAAAGTGCTCACTGCCGGTTTTCCCTTTTTCCAGAAATTTCTCCCCATTCATTACTGTCGGTTTTCCCTTTAAACCAGAAATTTCTCCCCACTCATTACTGTCGGTTTTCCCTTTTACCAGAAATTTCTCCCCACGCATTACTGTCGGTTTTCCCTTTTCCCAGAAATTTCTCCCCACGCATTACTGTCGATTTTCCCTTTAACCCAGAATTTTTTCTCACGGATTACTGTCGGTTTTACCTTTAACCAAGAAATTTCTCCCCACGTATTACTGTCGGTTTTCCCATTTCCAGAAATTTCTCCCCACGCATTACTGTCGATTTTCCCTTTAACCCAGAATTTTTTCTCACGGATTACTGTCGGTTTTCCCTTTAACCCAGAAATGTCTCCCCACGCATTACTGTAGATTTTCTCTTTAACCCAGAAATGTCTCCCCACGCAATACTGTCGCTTTTCCCTTTAACCCAAAAATTTCTCCCCACGCATTACTGTCGATTTTCCCTTTAACCCAGAAATGTCTCCACACGCATTACTGTCGGTTTTCCCTTTAAACCAGAACTTTTTCCCACGCATTACTGTCGGTTTTCCCTTTAACCCAGAAATTTCTCCCCACGCATTACTGTTGATTTTCCCTTTAACCCAGAAATTTCTCCCCACGCACTACTGTTGATTTTCCCTTTAACCCAGAAATTTTTCCCCAAGCATTACTGTCACTTTTCACTTTTCCCAAAAATTTCTCCCTACGCATTACTGGTGTTACGTATCATATAAAATGTGTATATTAATTTAAACTCAAAACCTGTATTTCTGAATTGAATGTTTTTTTAAGAAAATCAAAATGGCGAATGTACAGAGAAATTATCATTTCCTGAAAAGTTTTATTTTTTTCCTAATCCTCGTGTATAGAATATAGTGTGTATAACAACCATAGTCTATAATCTGTAAAATATTACGTAATTTATGATTTTAATTAATTTTCAAAACTGTATTATCATAAACGACATTTTTGTTTTACTTTCATACAGTTAAGCCCTCAAATTTCAAAATATTTCAGATACTCTTCACACAATAATAACATCTGAACGTGAGGAATTTGTGCACACTTTTTGCGCTGTAAGTTTTGTTTAAAAAACATATTTAGTCCTTACGGTGTTTTTTGCCACAGTATCTCGGCACAAACTTCAACACACATTCAAAACGCCTTAAAAATCTTTTCTTTTTTTTCCGGCGAAAAACCGTTCAGGTTATCATCGCCGTCACGCAAAATGAAAGTATATATAAAAAAATTAAACAAAATTTTACTTAAGAAGAAAACAACAACAACAACAAACTATAACAGTAAAATAAATTAAAATTT
Source organism: Callitettix versicolor (assembly GCA_022606455.1). Lineage (NCBI taxonomy): Eukaryota > Metazoa > Arthropoda > Insecta > Hemiptera > Cercopidae > Callitettix > Callitettix versicolor. The sequence continues at coordinate 91,991,288 of CM040185.1, forward strand.
TAGATAACAGGTATATCTTTATTACACTTAAGAACTAAATAACAATGAATAATGAATAAAATTTAATAACAATTCGTAAAAGTATGCATAAACATAACTGAAATAAAGTTATTTAGATAAAATAAATAAATAAAATAACACAAGAAATTACAAATATAATAAATTAAATTTTATTTAAAACATTCAGACGATGAAGTAAGTCTAGAACACGGTCAACTGTCGAGGCACTATCTTTAACCCAGAAATTTCTCCCTACGCATTACTGTTGATTTTCCCTTTAACCCAGAAATTTTTCCGCAAGCATTACTGTCAGTTTTCACTTTTTCCAAAAATTTCTCCCTACGCATTACTGGTGGTACGTATCATATAAAATGTGTATATTAATTTAAAAGAAAATCAAAATGGCGAATGTACAGAGAAATTATCATTTCCTGAAAAGTTTTATTTTTTTCCTAATCTTCGTGTATAGAATATAGTGTGTATAATAACCATAGACTATAATCTGTAAAATATTACGTCATTTGTGATTTTAATTAATTTTCAAAACTGTATTATCATAAACGACAACTTTGTTTTACTTTCATACAGTTAAGCCCTCAAATTTCAAAATATTTCAGATACTCTTCACACAAAAATAACATCTGAACGTGAGGAATTTATGCACACTTTGTGCGCTGTAAGTTTTGTTTAAAAAAACACACATTCAAAACGCCTTAATAATCATACCTTTTTCCGAAGCATCTTTACGTAACCGCACGTCGGTGTAGGCAGAAGCGGGGGTGGCTTCGGGTGGAGTGGCCACTCCGGGGTCGACGATACCCTTCGACGTGGAGGACACGTGCCGGCAGTGGCGAGGCCGACACGTCCATCTGTTGAACTGTAACAAACAAAGATATTCGTATTACGTAAATATCTAGCGTGGAAATACTTAATCAGCCAGTGACGTCACAATAGAACGACAGCCTTAGCAACGTCACACATCTTGTATCATAAATTCTAAATATTGCGTTTACTGTAGCTTTGAACACTCTGTAGTGAAGCTTAATAGACTTTGAGCAATTATACCTAATGTGACAGTTCACGTGATAAGGGACCTTATACTCACAGGACACAAAAACACTGATTCCGGTAAAAAAAAACATGTTGAGATGACGTCTCACGTTACGAGTGTTTAGGAAAAAACTTCTGGATTTTTTAAATTATTTTAAGACGAAAAGCACATTGAGGCTATTATCGCCCACCTAAATGTACGTGTGAGTGTAAAGTGTTAAAGTCGTAAGTGCAGCGTTGTAAGTGTAAGTGTGTGTTAGACTCGGGTACCGTGAGGAACGTCTAAATCCTCTCAGTATGTCCAACTAGCCTGCACCCTCTGCAGGGGACGAACTTACAAAAACATCTACTCCGCTAAGCCTATCTTATCTTCACCTATGTATTCTTAATGGATGAGCCGCCTTGGTGACCTAGTTGATAGCGTACTGGGCTTTCACCCCGAGGACCCGGGTTCGATTCCCGACCAGGGCTTAGCATTTTCATACACTATAAATCATCCCATCGTATGCATTAACCCAAGTGTGCACAATAGTCGGACGTTAAACCCACACAAAAAAAACAAAAACAAACAAACAAAAATAGCTAATTTTCTCTATAAAGACACGAATGAAACGTCACCGGTTCAGGTATACTCAACTTGTCTGTACTGTTCAATACGTACTCTGACTATTGTAAAATCAACAAAGTGTATTGTGTGCAAACAAGGCAGCATTAAAGTGCATTTAAAACATGCAATCAACGTGAAACCAAATGGGAATGCAGTAAATACGTTTCAATTTGAATCAATCATGCAACTGTTTGCGTCATGCAAGGGTACTTCACCGCTACACTGTCACCAGTAAACCACACGAAAGCAAATTTTCATGTTCGATGAAAATAAATATACTTTAATAACAAAAATTGTGCAATTTCAATTAACAAAACAAAACTTACGACCACGAAAACGATTTGTAACGAATTTCCACTGCAATATGTGCTACTGGAACAGCCATCGTAGTCCATGGACATTGAAATGAAATATGGCCGTGACATTTAGATAACGTTTTTGGAAAATCGTTAAAAATCGTGTGTGTGTGTGTGTGTGTGTGTGTGTGTGTGTGTGTGTGTGTGTGAGCGTGCGTGCGTATATATATATATATATATATATATATATATATATATATATATATATATATATATATATATAATCAGACACTACAACACAGTCATAAAACCGGAGGTATTACATGCAAGCGAGACGCTAGCACTCCACACAAAAGCTACCATGGAGGGTATTTTGAAGGAAGAACGCAAAATCTTGAGGAAGATCCTTGGCCCGAGATTAACAGAAGATGGATACAGGTTGCACTCCCGGAAGACCACAGAGAAGATATCGAACCTGGCAGCAGATATCGAAAGAAGGAGGCTTCGGTTCTACGGACACATCAGTAGACTCCCAACAACGAGACTTGCCAACAGAATCCTTAAGTATATACAAAGTGTCAAATCAACAACGTCGTGGATCGCACAAGTCAGAATAGACCTACATGACGCAGGAATAGACTCAACAGATGTTGAAGACAGGCACGCATACAGGAGAAAGATGCTCGGTTGGAAGGTCCCAGAGAATGAAATCCCAAAGAGAACAGGGGTAAAATGGACGGAGGAGCGGAAGAGGATCCATGGGGACAAGATGAGGGAGGTGTGGAGGATTAGAAGGAACAAGACATGAGTCGGAGTGTTTTGCGTGATCCAACAGGGTCTATGCGCTGATAATAATAATAATAATAATAATAATAATAATAATAATAATATATATATATGTGTGTGTGTGTGTGTGTGTGTTTTCGTTTCAAACACGACGCCTAATTCAAGACAATCTAGGCCCGATCTAATGTGTAGGCCTAAATATTATAGGATGACAGTCTCTGCCTTTAATAAACATTAAATACTGTAGCCACATTTGGGTATTTAATGTAAAATCCGGTTATAGTAAGTTTTTTACCGCCTCGGTGGCCTAGTTGATTAAAAAAAAGTAAGTTTTATTTGTAAATGTTTCACTAAGGTGCAAAGTGAGAATTCATTCAATACTTTTACAGGTTATAGTTTTAAATACGAAAATACAGGGTCCGCCAATGAAACAAGATGAAAGTACGTGGCATTGAGACAAAGTTGGCAGGTAATAGAGGGGGATGGTTACTGGCGTTTCACCACCTGCACAATCTACCATTTAGTCGCAATGGATTGTTGGACGGGTAAACAACGGGGCTACGTGCTGAAAGCGTATTATCACACTTTTGTGCAAACTCGACGTGCTTCCCGACGTCATTTTAACATACCGCGTAACCAGCCTGTTCCGTCAGATAATATAATTCGAACATGGATAAACAACCTCGAGCAAATGGGATCAACGTCTTAAAAAAAAGTCGGGCGTGTAATAACTGTTCGAACACCTGAAAACATCGCAGCTGTTCAACAGACTATGGTTATAAGTTCTCGCCGATCAGCCAAACATGCCCTTCGCATTGGATTAAGTGATAATCTGGGAGGTTACCGTAAAAGGAAAGTGTTTCAAGCAGATCCACCCACAACCATTCAAGCCCTCAAACAACGAATTGTAGACAAGATTGCGGCAATACCTGTCAACATGCTGCGAGAGGTCATGCAAAACTTCCAGACCAGGCTCCAGGAATGCCTTAACTGCAATGGAGGACATTTGGTAGACGTAGTGTTCAGAATATATTTTTTCGTATTTTGCCCATAATGACTATTCTTGTACTTTCAATTATTTATTAAACAAACATTAAAACAGTTTTTGTAGACAACAACGAATTGTAAACATTAAAAAAAACGAATTGTAGACAAGACTGCGGCAATACCTGTCAACATGCTGCGAGAGGTCATGCAAAACTTCCAAACCAGGCTCCAGGAATGCCTTAACTGCAATGGAGGACATTTGGTAGACGTAGTGTTCAGAAAATATTTTTTCGTATTTTACCCGTAATGACTATTCTTGTACTTTCAATTATTTATTAAACAAACATTAAAACAGTTTTTTTTCAACAATCAATTACTTTATTTAGTCATCCCGTTTCACTGGCGTATCCTGTATATATTTTACTCCTGTGTATTTTAAATTTGTGAGTTCGGATCTGCTGATATTGATATTCGGTTGAAAGACGATATTAGGAACGATCGGATTTAAATAATTTTGATATTTAGAATGACGATTCGGAACAAGCTGCGCAGAATCGTTTCGGCGCATTCCGACGTTATTAAGTCCAGACGTTGAGCCTGATTGCGAATACGTTACCAATATTCAGATTATGAACGATCGGCGCATGCGCATTACCGTTTCAACCGTTCAAGTCACAAATTTAATAAAACGTTTTTGTTTACTGTATAAACTTTATAGGTTATATAAACTTTATTTAACCCGTAAAAGTGTTTATTGTTTGTTATCGACTGTGCCTGTTTTTTTTCAAGGCGAAAAACACGCTGAGGCTGTTATTATCGCCTCCATAAATGTAGGTGAGTGTAAAGTGTTAAAGACCCGGGTACCGCGAGGGACAGTTAATCCTCTCAATAGGTGCAGCCAGTCGCTAAACTAAATGGTATGCGTACACTTTTAATTTTCCAAGTTAGAAATTATAAATCCTTAAAAATTCCAATAAAGGCTTGTGAAAATTACCTTAAATCATACGGCAATCCAATAAAAATTTCGTTTGAACTGTCAAATAATGACTATTAAAAACGCCCATAAAAATGTCGCCCTATTCACGTACATCACACGACGTGCAAAATCAACCCAGCCCTAATACATGATACAGTGCAGGAAAGAGTCTTTCCTGCATGCATCTAGATTTTTAAAAAATAATTAAATCATAATATTGAAAAAGTATAGCCTATAGTCAGGCATGCCAAAAGTCACTTCTGTCGGCCAGTCCCGCACTGCCTAATTTTCGTATTGTACCCATAATGGCTATTCTTGTACTTTCAATTATTTACCGACAAATATTAAGTTTTTTTTTCAACTATCAATTACTTTATTTAATAATCCCGTTTCACTGGCGGACCCTGTACAACAAATAAGACATATTGTATTAAACATTAAAATTCGTCATACTGTATTTTATTAATGGAATTGCTTTATTTACAAGTTACACTGGTAACTGTAGGCCTGACGTCTATTTTAACAGAAGTTATTTATTGACAATAAATAGTAAAGCCAACGTGGTTTTGCAATGATTTTACTACGGAATATTTTTATATATATATATATATATATATATATATATATATATATACAGTCAGTATATATATGTATATATATATATATATATATATATATATATATATATATATATATATATATATATATATATATATATATACGAGGTTTGTCCAATAAATACGCGAACTAAGGTCATAAAAACTTTATTTTACAAAATTTCATCTACATTGATTTTGTCCCCTTCAAAATACTCTCCATTCACTGCTATGCACTTATCCTATCTTCTTTTCCACTCTTCAAAGCACCCTTGGAAGTCCTCGGAAGTAAGGCTTTTCAGTCTCCTCGTCGTTTCTTGTTTTATTGTGTCCACATCTTCCCAATGCTGTCCCCTCATCACATTTTTGCATTTAGGGAATAGAAAAAAGTCGCAGGGGGCGAGATCCGGTGAATAAAGGGGATGATCAAGGATAGTGATTGAATTTTTAGCCAGAAACTGCCGAACAATCAAAGCCGAATGTGCGGGTGCATTGTCTTGATGAAGAATCCATCCATCGTTTTGAGTCAAATGTGGTCGCACACGACGCACTGTTGATTTTCCTAAATTTAGTTCTTCGGCTATCATTCGGACATTTTTTCGGCGATCAGTAAGGACAAGACGCCGCACACGATCAATGTTTTCATGCACACAAGAGGTTGAAGGTCGTCCAATTCTTGCATCATCCGTGGCGTCTTCTCGACCTTCTTTAAAGCGCTTAATCCATTTGAAAATGGCTGTTTTCTTCATAGCATTATCACCATAAACAACTCTCAACATTTCAGCAATTTCTTGGTAATTTTTACCAAGCTTTACCAAAAACTTGATGTTAATTCGTTGTTCAGTAAATTGGTCAATTTCCATATCGACGAACAAAAAAATAATGCAAAACTAAAAATAACTCTACTCGCAAGATCCGCACAGCGTAACGTTCTGCCAAGCACTGACGGCTCATTGGGTCCCAGACAACACGTGAGGCCAGTGGACGTGGCTTAACTCTCCGTAATGGCCACCATATTCGACCAGTTCGCGTATTTATTGGACAAACCTCGTATATATATATATATATATATATATATATATATATATATATATATATATATATATATATACAGTCGGACTAATCTTAAAATGCAAAGTATTGAGTTAAGATTATAATTATAGAAAATGGTATTTATTTGTAGGTATTATAATAATGAAGTAATAATTTATCGGTCAACTTATAACAAAAAGTCTCTCGATAAAGTACAAAGTAAGACACCACAGTTCTGTGGTTCTCCCGGAAGCACTCTACGCCTGCGAGACCCTTTTCCAGATCAAGAATAATGCTAGGACTGACCAGTTACTTAAGATCGAGAGAAGAATCATTAGGAACTGTTTAAATAAAAGTTACCAGCAATATGGTTTCTGGAGAGTCGCTACCAACGAGAACGTGTATAAATAGGTAGACCCAATTACAAGTGTTATGAAAAAACGAAGAATTGCCCATATCCTTAGGATGCCCAAAGCAGGATTCCGAAACAGCTGATCATGAGAAATATTAATAGGAAGACCCAAGGACACTACGTCTCGCAGACTCTGAAGGATCTGCAAAAGATCGGTTTGCGGATCGAGGATGCACTTGACAGAACGAGAATCAGAAGCACTATGAAAAACTTCAGGATTGATGTAGGAAACCAGGAGGCGGAGATTGGACAGGATGAAGGAGGATTGGAGGAAGAAGTTGGAATCCTCACAGTGCACTAACATGGATAAGAAGAAAAGACCGAAATATTGACTCAGTGGTCCCACGTGGCCAAAAAAAAAAAAGTAATACTGTTGAAAGAAAAATACTGATAAGGATTTACGGCCCAAGAGTGGTACATGGAAACTACAAGCAACGATCAAACAAGGAGGTACATGAAGGAATAGAAGACCTGGAAACAGCGATCAGGATAAGACTTCTGACGTTTTATGGACACATGGTAAGAATGGATCCAACGAGGATGAAAACAAATTTTTGACAAGATATTCCACTTGAAGAGTCAGGAAGAATACACCAAGCAGATGAAAGAAGAACTCAGGAGATGAATCACAGATGAGGACTGTCAGGACAGAGAACAATTGAGGGAAAGACTTTCAAATATAAAGGTTCTTGTGGAGGAGAGGAAGGAGCGCAGGGGAAGAGGATGGACAGAGGAGGGAATGTAGTGGTATTTGTGTGGTGCTTAATTTGGCCTGTCCGCAGAGAAGAATAATAATAATTAAGTACCAGCAAGTAGTATAACTGAATTCACAATTTTCAAGTTCAATTACGGATAGCGATTCCATGAAAATGTCCACCTCTTTTCCTTTTCGATCATGTACCAACAAGGAAAGTTATGATTGTCACATATTTCATAGGTCACCCCTCGCAGGGGGTGCAGACTAGCTGCACCTATTGAGAGTATTTAGACATCAATCGTGGTACCCGAGTCTAACACAAATTTACACTTACAACACTACACTAACGACTTTAACACTTTACACTCACACTTACGTTTAAAGGAGGCGATAATAGCCTCAATGTGCTTTTCACCTAAAAAAAAAATCAGGTCACTTCGAACATTTTTTATAAAGAGATGCTATAATACCGTTCAACGTCTAGCTGTACAATGTTGCATATTATCCGTTTCTTTTTCCCATTGACTGCGAAACGTTGCACAGAGCCACTAGTTATTTTTAATGGTCAGAAACGGCCCTTGGAATCGTCGAGACATCTTGCTCCCGGTTCTAATTAAAAATTCCAGTTTCGGCCGTACTCAAGCCGACTCCAGCTGAGCTCCCGTAACGAGGTTAACGTAATAAAGTTTTTTTATTATAAAAGCAAACATAAATTAGAAATTAAATTACACGTGAAGGCGAAATGCATCGTAAAATGTGCAGATCATGCTCATATACTCGTAAACATGATAGCGAGTAAATAAATGCCGTAAAAAAAGCACAAACTTTTCCGCATTGAATTATTTCACGAAAAACCGGTTCGAAAATTTACAACAAAAAATCGCATATTTGTTCAAAAATCGGATTATCAGATTTTTTAAACAATTGAAACAAACGCGGCTCGCAGCTATTTCGCTGACGTGACGTAAGCGAATTTCCAAAAAAAACTTATATTTTATCCTGTTTACGAAACTTTAATTTCACAATCTTAATCAGCATTAAAATCTGCATTTATTAGCATTTTAAACTTTCAAATTGCGTTGAAAATACGAAAATGAATCCTGACCGCCGATAAATTATTACTTTTCAACTTATTTTGAAAATACGAAATTCTGTTTAATGAAAAGTTTAACGCTGATTTAATATGTCAATTCAAATTCAAATTTTAAAAAATTAAAGATTTGAAAATGTTGAACGAATTTCGCTTGTTCAAAAAAATTTCTTTGCAAAGTTTGTTCACACAGGACTAAAATTACATCATACTACTTACCCAGCACAACATAATATTTAGTATTCAAGTGTTAATTGTATAATGACGAGTATTATTAATTTAAATATCAGTAATGACACTGATCTATATGCAATAATAAAAAAACCGTGTTTTACAAAATATCCTCCTTCGAAGGAAATACGAAATATGTGAAAATCTTTACACATTTTTGGTCGAACGAACCTTTGGTTGTTTGATTTTTTGGTCATATGAACCACTCTGTTAAAAACATGGATCATATGACCAAAAGTTCATTCAACCAAAATATTTAAGTATAATTTGGTCGAATGAACTTTTGGTTGTTTGATCTTTTGGTCATATGAGCTTTTCCCGTGCGTGCGTTTGGGGGCGTTTAACGCTCTAGCATTCACAATTTTGGCACGATTCGATTCAAACGACAAAAATCGATTTTTTGTAATAGCTTAAGTTCGTTACCCAACAAAATCAAAAGTTCCGTTACCCAACCGTTTCGAAAAAGCATTCGTACGATAAAATAACATTATCGTATTAAATTTAATCGAAGCTAGGGAAGGCAGATCATTATACTGAACATAGTGACAATAATCCTAGCAGAAAAGAAGAAGAATATAAAAAGAATTGTCGTATTAAATTATTTATTATGATAAAATAATAATATTTATTATCGTATATAATATATATATATAAATATATATAATATATTATATATAATAGCCTAATAAATATATAATAAATTATCGCATGTATTGTAATAATTAATACATTAATTACGTATTAAATAAACTAATAAAATTTATACACAGTTTAAAATTTTTTTTTCACAATGGTAATCAGCGTTAAAACCAACATAAATTAGCATTTCAAATTTTAAGTGTAATTTGAAAATTTAAAATGCATAAAATGTACCCCAATTTTTATTCTTTAAAAACAATTATAAATAAATAAAATTACTGTTACGTAACGTGACAATGTCACTGTTTGGAAATTCGATTCCATCACGTCAGCGAAACAGCTGCGATTACGAATTGAACGTTCGAAAGTCAGCGCAATTTGCGTACCATTTTTCATTCGCCTCCATGACACACTACGTGCCACCAACAAGAACAAACATACAGTACATTAAAATGTTTGCCAAGAACTCTTATAGATTTAGTGAACCCCTCCCTTCCTACTTCAAAATGGCGTGTGTAGAGTGCGTGCGATGCCAATACGCAATGCAGAATCTCCTCTGGCCGTAACGCTATCATCCCCTTCGCCCTTCTTATCCCTCCCCTAATCTTATTCAACGTTTCAACCCTTAATTTACCTTAATCCTGTTTTGCCGGCGAAAAGTTTACGACCTATACCCAGTGATGTGGAAATTTAAATTGGCACACCGTATTGAAACGAAAGTCATTGTAATTCAAATTCCGTGTATTTACATATTTTTCGAGAAAAGAAATGTAAACAAATGTTATCATTTTTATCAGTTTATGTAAATTCGCACGCAAATGACGGTATTAAATTCATTTTACTTTTTTTTATTATAAAGGAAACTGTGTTATCACTTGGGCACCACAACCTTGAGGACTTTTGTGCACTTATCAGTCCTAGGCGATCCAATTTAGCTCGTTGCTAACCTTTATTGGAGCTCCTACGGCCCAAGATCATCATTTCTGCTGCATCAGTGTGTTTTGACATCAAATTTGGAGTTATGATTTTTTTAAGTATGCAGGCTTCTGAACAACCAGCAATTCAGGTTTAGATGAGCAAGTCCATTCACTGTATTTAAATACTGACTGAATATTCTATATGTCCTATCATAAAATATTTTCTCAGAACGCCTTCGTGAGGAGACTTGATTTGATAAGACCATATGGTCCTCTCTTCCATTTAACGCCATAAAAACAAAATATAATATTACAATTTTTTGTCAAACACATCGACACATTTTGATATTTGGCACGGCGGTACCTTGATAATGCCCGAACGACGTACGTGTAACATTTGTTCCATCCACTAACGTTTCAAGATGGCGGCCTCTGATTTACAATAACGAGTGTACGCAGTATTAGCCGAACGCAATGACCGACTGTTTTGAAATTCGATGTTACCTTGAAGCCCAAATATGTAGGATTTTCTCGTATTTACTTCCGTTTCAATATGGCGGCCTCAGATTTACATATATTTACACACACACACACACACACACACACACACACACACACACATATATATATATATATATATATATATATATATATATATATATATATTCCGCAGGGGTGCACACTAGCTGCACCTATTGAGAGGATTTAGACGTCCCTCGCGGTACCGAGTATAACACACACTTACACTTACAACACAACACTACACTTACGACTTTAACACTTTACACTCACACTTACATTTAGGGAGGCGATAATGGCCTCAATGTGCTTTTCGCCTTAAAATAAATACAAAAAAAACCTATCGACCAATTCGTGGAGAAAGACCACACAATTTCCAATAAAATTTGTCCCGTACCGTAACATTTTTCGTGATGTTACTAAAAATCGTAGCTTTTCTGTTGCATTTTTCAAATTTGAAAACAAGCTACGCACTGTGAAAAATATACCTAGAATTAAAGAAACCCTTAAGAATCCACACGCAAAATTATAGGCTGTTGAAAAATTCGCATCGGAAGATTCGACAGAAATACCGGAAGATTCGACAGTTAGGAGAGACCGGTAACCTAACTGGCTGTTAACGAGTACAAGTCAACACTATAATCCCAGCTGCAAAACCGTTAGTTCTGGTGGCCAACGCTGTATATCAGGGGTCTCCAAACTACGGCCCGAGGGCCACATCCGGCCCGCGGACAGATTTTGTCCGGCCCGCGGAGAGCTGGCATACTTGAAAACTCCTTTTAGAGAACATATTTTTTTATAGCAAATTAAATTTAGTTTACTGAAGTATTCTAATTTTATGTTGAATAATTATTAATACGACATCTACATTGATATGGTCATGGGCTAACTACTCATAACATTGTTGTAGGCTTATTGTTATTGTTTTTGTGATAAGTTGGATAAAGAAACACAGAATTGTAATGATTAAAGACATGTATAATATGCAGAAAATTTAACTTCAGTATATAATAACTAACAAACTATTGAAATGAATCCAAACTAACATTTTATACATTTTAAATAAAAACATAACTTATAACAAGCATAATGACATATGAAATACTAATGAGATTTATGTAATTGAGATTTTCCACTGACAATAGTTTGTAGTTGTGGACTAATTTTACTTGTACCAATTATTAAAAGAGAATTATTAAAAGGTTTTGCGGACTTTAGTCCGATTTGCAGCCTTTTTTAAACGTTGCGTACTTTTTCGGACTTTTTTTTCATCAGTGGACTATTTCACTTTTTACCACCGGCAACAATGATAATATGGTTTTGGCCCTCGGAACTTACTGAAGTAATCAGTATGGCCTTAAGGCTGGAAAGTTTGGAGACCCCTGCTGTATATCATAGCACACGAATGGCGCAAACTTTAAGTCAGTACCAGCGTACTACCGAACTGCCAACAGCATAATAAAATAAAAAATAATAAATAATATCGATAACAAAGCGAGCTTGACAAATGACAGGTATATCGACAAATCCGAATAGATAAGCGTTATTTATTTATGAGAGCCTGTATTTTCCCCCGTACACAATGGTCACCTTCAGTGAATGTACATATTAAAATGATCTATTGAAGCGACTGTGACTGTGATCCATACGCGTGACCATATTCCGTTTGACACTAGCAGTAGTAGCTACCGTTGACTTCAACAGTAGTAGCTACCGTTGACTTCAGCAGTAGCAGTAGGAGCTACCGTTGACTTCAGTAGTAGCAGTAGTAGCTACCGTTGACTTCAGTAGTAGCAGTAGTGGCTACCGTGAACTTCAGTAGCTGCAGTAGTAGCTACCATTGACTTCAGTAGTAGCAGTAGTAGCTACCGTTGACTTCAGTAGTAGCAGTAGTAGCTACCGTTGACTTCAGTAGTAGCAGTAGTAGCTACCGTTGACTTCAGTAGTAGCTACCATTAACTTCAGTAGTAGCAGTAGCAGTAGTAGCTAGCAGTAGTAGCTACCATTAACTTCAGTAGTAGCAGTAGTAGCTACCGTGAACTTCAGTAGTAGCAGTAGTGGCTACCGTGAACTTCAGTAGTTGCTGTAGTAGCTGCCATTGACTTTAGTAGTATCAGTAGTGGCTACCGTGGACTTCAGTAGTTGCAGTAGTAGCTACCGTTGACTTCAGTAGTAGCAGTAGTAGCTACCGTTGACTTCAGTAGTAGCAGTAGTAGCTACCGTTAACTTCAGTAGTAGCAGTAGTAGCTACCGTGAACTTCAGTAGTAGCAGTAGTAGCTACCATTGACTTCAGTAGTAGCAGTAGTGGCTACCGTTGACTTCAGTAGTAGCAGTAGTGGCTACCGTTGACTTCAGTAGTAGCAGTAGTGGCTACCGTGGACTTCAGTAGTTGCAGTAGTAGCTACCGTTGACTTCAGTAGTAGAAACCATTAACTTCAGTAGTAGCAGTAGTAGCTACCATTGACTTTAGTAGTATCAGTAGTGGCTACCATTGACTTCAGTAGTAGCAGTAGTGGCTACCGTGGACTTCAGTAGTTCCAGTAGTAGCTACCGTTGACTGACTTCAGTAGTAGCAGTAGTGGCTACCGTGAACTTCAGTAGTTGCAGTAGTAGCTACCATTGAACTTCAGTAGTAGCAGTAGTGGCTACCTTCAGTAGTAGCTAATTGACTTTAGTTCAGTAGTACTTCAGTAGTAGCGTTGACTTCAGTAGCAACCATTAACTTCAGTAGTAGTAGCTACCATTAACTTCAGTAGTAACAGTAGTGGCTACCGTGAACTTCAGTAGTAGCTACCGTTGACTTCAGTAGTAGCAGTAGTAGCTACCATTAACTTCAGTAGTAGCAGTAGTGGCTACCGTGAACTTCAGTAGTTGCAGTAGTAGCTACCGTTGACTTCAGTAGTAGCAGTAGTAGCTACCGTTGACTTCAGTAGTAGCAGTAGTAGCTACCGTTGACTTCAGTAGTAGCAGTAGTGGCTACCGTTGACTTCAGTAGTAGCAGTAGTAACTACCGTTTAGTTCAGTAGCTACCGTTGGATTAAATCTCATAAAAATGGAAGTTCAGTCAAACGAAAAATGTAATATCGGAAAATTTTCAAGTAGCCTACATATTGTACAGTAATTTATAGATGGAAAATGGGACGCTACGTCTGCACTCTGGTGATCATTGGACAAACTACAGATTGAAGAACCTCTGTTATCACGTGACATGTAGAGCGTAAAGCATTGCAGGTCTTCGTGTTTATTTCCGATTTACCCTCAACGCTACCTCACTAGCAGGCGGAAGATTTTAATTATTAGTTTGTAGACAATTATTGTAGCGATAATTATTGATTGGAATATGAGCACTAATTGGAGCACATACAAGGATAAACTCTTGAACATTTTTTAAGTATTGAAGTCGTGCGGATATATAATGAAATTAAATATAGGACTCCACGGTCGATGTGCTAAGATAGCGGTCATAGAATCTCTGACCGTCGTTGGTTCGACTTGCCATTAGTGCCCTTTTACACCTTTCAGTTAACGCTGCTCCCATGTCCTCATTAGTCAGACGTTGTCATAAAGTTAAGAAAAAAACACGCATACGAGTTCCTTGAATTTTCAAGAGCACAATAGTGATGCTATAGCCGATGCCAGCATACGCAATGGAGGGAGCTACTACGCAGGCTTAAATTTGTTCACCGAATTTGAGTACCAGTCGCTGCCTGCTGGCCGCCAAGTGGTGTGTTGGTGTAAGTATTGTCGTATTTTTGATTTATAACAAAATGGTTTAACGGCTTAAAAATCTTCTTCTTTTCGGTTTATAACGATCTTCCGATTCCTAGTTTCACTTTCCCCCGCCATTCCACAGATTGAGCAAAGATACTGCATCAAATTTTGTCAAAAGCTTGGTGATTCTCAAAGCGGAAGTTTTTCAAGTTTCAGCAGTTGCTTGGAGGCGACGTTGTGTGGCCAAAACAAATAAAAGAATGGTTCAGTAGATCAGTGGTCAGCGTTCTGCGAGGTCACAAACCGCTCGGAATGCAGCAGGGAGGGTGGATCTGACACTAAGAGATAGTCGTTTGTACATACGAGAAAATGGCGAAGAGGTTGGGAACAGTAAGGATTTCGCATAAGCAATATTGCGTGATGATTGAACATGCGCAGTGATTGCGAAATTTGTACCCAAGCTGTTGGCGGAACAGAAAGAACTCCGTCTTGACGTTGCACACGACTTGCTGGACACTACCAACACTGATCCTGAGTTTCTGAACACCGTGATTACTGGAGATGTGTCATGGGTACGACCCGAAACAAAAGCACAGTCGTCGCAATAAAACGCGATGATGGGGATGAAAGCCATTCCAAATGAAGTCTTCCAGACCGGAAGAGGAAGGACTGGTGGGGTAAGTGTGTGGAGGCGCAAAGAGCAAACTTGAAGGGGACTAGGGTCCCGATCCCCACATGTACGTAGCATATTTTTTCTAGTGTGTGTGTGTGTGTGAGAGAGAGAGAGAGAGAGAGAGAGAGAGAGAGAGAGAGAGAGAGGGAAGTGAGTGGTATGTGTGTGTGTGCGTATGCGTGTGTGAGTGTGTGTGTGTGTGTGTGTGTGTGTGTGTGTGTGTGAGAGAGAGAGAGAGAGAGAGAGAGAGAGAGTGAGTGGTGTGCGTGTGTATGCGCGCGCGTGTGGTGTATATGCGCGTGCGTGTGAGCGTGCGTGTGTGTGTGTGCGTGTGTGTGTGTGTGAGAGAGAGAGAGAGAAAGGTGTGAGTGGTGTGCGTGTGTGATGTATGTGAGTATGCGCGCGCGTGTAATGTGTATGCGCGTTCGTATGTGCGTGCATGTGCGTGTGCGCGCGCGTGCGTGTGTGTGCACGCGCGTGTGTGTATGTGCGCGCGCGTGTGCCTGTTAGTGTTAGTATGTATTTGTGTGTGTGTGTGTGTGTGTGTGTGTGCGCGTGCGCATGCGTCTGTCAGTGACAAGTTCGTTAAACAGCAAAATCCGTTCTACAGTGTCACATTTGCGGTTACAGCAGACCTTTAAAATAATGAACTTATTTTACCGCAATAACTTATTGAATCATTGTTAAAAATCTGCACAAATAAGCAGTTAGAATTCTCAAAAACATTAAACTTAAAAACATGAATTTGACTGTACTCAGTGTTAATTTCTGTTGGTTCGATGTAATTTAAAAATTAAACTTCAAATAAATTCATACTTTAATTTATGACTGTGAAAACAGATTTTGTTAAAATAAGGGTGCGACAGCAAAAATATCGCAGGAAATTCGTTTTCATCGCATCAGCGAGACAGCTGCGTGCCGCGATTACGATTAACAGCAAATACAAAGAAGTTCGCTGGTAGGCCTATATTGCACGCACCGTAAAACCGTATGCAGCAAATCACCGACATTACCCGCCCCTTACTACCCTGTTAACGCGCCTACTTATTCCACTCTAACGCGCAATTTTCCGCTCGCTTTCACACTGGCGATACAAAATTCACTCACACTTGCGAACAATGTGACTTGTGACCGTTTTACTTTCTTGCTATTTGCTACTTAGACGGAACGAAAAAAGTGATCAATAGCAGCGGTTCTCTGACTTTTTTGTCAGACCCACCTTTAGTCCGACATTTTTCGCAATACGCACGCGAGCGCGCGCACACACACACACACACACACAATAAATGCTACTTCGACATTACAAAAACAATTAAGTGATCTATATAGAAGCGGTTCCCTAGTCAGCAGGGGAGTGCAGACTAGCTGCACCTATTGAGAGGATTTAGACGTCCCTCACGGTATCCGAGTCTAACACATACTTACACTTATAACACTACACTTTTGACACTTTACACTCACACTTATATTTAAGGAGGCGATAGTAGCCTTAATGTGCTTTTCGCCTTAAAATAAAAATAAAAAATTTTTTTTGTCATGGAACCACCTTCAGAATGAAATTTTCTCTCTCTCTCTCTCTATATATATATATATATATATATATATATATATATATATATATATATATATATGTGTGCCACCTGTGTGTGTGTGCCACCTCGGTGGCCTAGTTGGTAGCGTACCTACCAAGCCTAGTTGGTAGCAAAATCTTTTTGGCCCCCGAGGATCCGGGTTCGATTCCCGGCCAGGGCTTGGCATTTTCATACGCTATAAATCATCCCATCGTCTGCATTAGCCCAAGTGTGCACAATAGTCGGACGTAAAAAAAAAAGTATATATATATATATATATATATATATATATATATATATATATATATATAAATATATGTATATATATATATATATATATATATATATTATATATATATTGTAAATTGCGACACACACCAATTTTTCATATTTTCCGGAAGCACTCAAACCAGATTTTGGATCGGGGAGTACAATCAAACTATACATTTTATTTTGATACTGAAGCACACATTTAGCAAAAAATTATCAAAATCGTTACATAAAACCCGATTTTGTATCATTTTACCGATTTTTAAAATTATTCCGCGATGTTAGCAAAAACATTTTATTAAAATCGCTCTATCAGTGCAATTGCCAGCGATGTGTTCAGATAACCGGACGTCAAAGAAAAAAAATGTCTATTTATTATTAAAAACGAATAACTGTTAAATCGATTTTTCCACGATCAACACACACAATTGTTACAGTCAGGAAATAAAAAAAAACGTTTTTTTCAGTTAAAATACAGTAATGAGAAATGGACAAATTAAATTTATTAATAAAACCAGTTCAATTTGTTTAGTCTTCAACAATATGTCCAGACAGACTCGCGTTGGGGTCCGATAAAGATAATCGCACTTATTTCAATACCGTAAGCAATAAAACAATCCTTTAATTTCCCTCTAAAACCAACCGCAACCCCAAAGTACTTCAAAAGTTATAAAAGTCCCGAACACGTCTAAAATTAACGACAAAAGAAAATTGGGCAATAAAGCCAGGGGATTGTTGTTATATTACGTAGCCCCGTCGAGCTTACCGAATCCAAAAACTGTATCCCCTGATTGTTGCGGGACACAATGGGTCCAACCCTTCAAATAAACTGCCAGTTACAACGTGCGACTCAATATAAAACCCATTCGATACAAAATAGAGGACAAAGAGCCGTTTCTCTCCCCTACTGTATCATATTGTGTTTCCTGAAATTGGCGAAGGTTCACACTGACTGAGGTAGGGGCAGGAGGAGGGGCCTACTCTTTAGCTTTTGTGAACTGATCCAAAGAGAATGCGTTTGTGAAGTTGACGCGGAAAAAACTGTAAAAAAATTTTTAATGAAAAATGAAAGTGTTGCTGCTAACTTCACAGGCGTGAAATGTTTATTTTTGTAAAAGCATTCATCAGCGAATTTATTTACAAAAAGGAGCTACTGCAGCAGCTGTTAAGGCCTGAGGCGGTATGGCGATATCTTCGTCAACGGTACAGAGTCCCGGTTGCTTTCAACGGTACAGAGTCCCGGTTGCTTTCATCATAATATACTGCACAGTCTCGTTTATCCGACATTCCGTGTTATCCGATGTCTTTAGAAAACGTCAGCGGATGTGCCTTCTCGAGCTGCAATGGCCAGAGCTGATGTAAATCCTGGATGTGAGGACGCATCTCTTGAAGAAGCTGAAGACTGGATGAAAGAATATTGATACGTCTGTGGTATTGATGACGACGAACACCAAATGTCAAGCCTCTCAACATATCGCATGAAAATGCAGTGAAAGCCCTAGAAGTCCCAACGATATATTTAGAACAACATGGTGAAGCTACGGGATCAACATCGTGAAGCTCCAAAGATGGCGTGACTTGGCAACGAAAAAACAGCAAAAATTACAATTTTTTTACACCATAGGACTCTACTTCTCTACTATACATAGTATTTTTAGTAATACAACTTCATTTTAAATACTTCATGAATGCTAATAATACCGGCTGTGTTTTCCTAATATCGAGTTAAGATCTAAATCAAATTTGATGTATTGATTGATGCTTTGGTTCGTGTTACCCCACATATAGGTCTGTTGTCGACAGCTGTTCTTAGTTTACGCCTGTCGATTTGTGCCTACTTTATTTCAAGCCGCCTCGGTGGCCTAGTTGATAGCGTACTGGGCTTTCACCCCGAGGACCCGGATTCGATTCCCGGCCATACGCTATAAACTGATTTTCATACGATATAAACCATCCCATCGTCTGCATTAGCCTAAGTGTGCACAATAGTCGAACGTTGAACACAAAAAAAACCTACTTTATTTCAACTCGATGGCACAAACGTTCTTTACAAACAGACATGTTTTGTGCTAGTACGCCCATTATTGGCTACTGGCACTCACCCGTTGCCGCCCAGTACTGGCTTTTCCTACTAGCCAATGTGAAGAACTTTACGGTACGACAGTTAAAATACGATCCAGCTTCATCACCTCCCCACCACTAACAGGTGGCAAAAAAACCTTGAAAAATATATATTTATTTATTTTAAGGCGAAAAGCACATTGAGGCTATTATCGCCTCCCAAATGTAAGTGTGAGTGTAAAGTGTTAAAGCCGTAATTGTAGTGTTTTTTTTTTTTTTTTTTTTTTAACGTCCGACTATTGTACACACTTGGGCTAATGCAGACGATGGGATGATTTATAACGTATGAAAATGCCAAGCCCTCGCCGGGAATCGAACCCGGATCCTCGGGGTGAAAGCCTAGTACGCTATCCACTAGGCCACCGAGGCAGCTATGTGTAGTGTTGAAAGTGTAAGTGTGTGTTAGACTCGGGTACCGCGAGGAACGTCTAAATCATCTCAATAGGTGCAACTAGTCTACACCTCCTATGGGGTATATATATATTTTCTAAACATCCATACTTTATGGGCTAATTAGAACGAATGATAGTATTAACAAAAAAGATGCAAATTTCAACAGTAACTACAGTCTCGAACCTACGACAATGGAGTACGCAAGTTCAGAATCGTAAAGCAGATTTTAACGTACATTACGTTAATAAATTCCCCCGTGTCTGTTAAGTGCACGGATATTTCCGAGTTTATGTTATTAAAAATTTGCAACATTTAGGACGAATATATATTTTCGTCCGCCTTACTTGTAACCGAATTTCAGCGACAGCCATCGAGATTGTATCAAGTAACGTTTTTTGTTTATAATTCCTCAAATTATGTTTTATATATATATATATATATATATATATATATATATATATATATATAAATATCTTAATCGTTGTTAATTTCAAGTTCTCTGGTCTGGATCATCACAAGATGGTTTATTACATTACTTTTTAATAAAAAAAACCGCTAATTGATTGCTATAGCTTGCGGGTTCTTCAAATGCATTAAGGCTAATGATCCATTTTAAATAGGTTTCGAAGTTTAAGTCTTGCGGTTACATTAGGCACGGTCGGTAGTAGTTTGTGGCGGTTTGTAGGCTCAGTGGATTTGAATTTGAACGTGAGAAAGAGAGAGAGAGAGAGAGAGAGAGAGAGAGAGAGAGAGAGAGAGAGAGAGAGAGAGAGAGAGAGAGAGAGAGAGAGAGAGAGAGAGAGAGAGAGGGGAGAGAGAGGAGAGAGAGAGGGAGAGAGAGAGAGAGAGAGAGAGAGAGGGAGAGAGAGAGAGAGAGAGAGAGAGAGGGAGAGAGAGGGAGGGAGAGAGAGAGAGGAGAGAGAGAGGAGAGAGAGAGAGAGAGAGAGAGAGAGAGAAAGAGAGAGAGAGACGATTTGGTCATTTTCTAGTCAAATAAAATACTGCTTATTTACTGCGTTATTTGTGTTGTATTATTTACTGCATTTTTTATTCTCACGTGTTTTCTGACTGCACGAAATACTACGTAAAGAACGTGATTTGATCACGATATTAAAACAAGTTAATGTTAATATACAAAACTAACCAGTTTATTGTTGACCAGCACAGATTTCTGTTTTGACCTATGGTTCCCCGATCATATGTATATTAGTTCACCGAATTTACGGAATCATCCTTTGAGTAACCTATAACCATAACCTAACCTAACCTAATATAACAACCATAACCATAAGCTAACCAAACCTAATAACACCATAACCATAACCTAACTTAATAATACCCATAACGGCCATAACCATAACCTAACCATAAGCTAACCTAACCTTATAAAAACCATAACAATAATCTAACCTAATAATAACCATTACCATAACCCTAATTTAACCTAATAACAACCATAACCATAACCATAACCTAAGCTAACCTAACCTAATAATAACCATTACCATAACCCTAATCTAACCTAATAACAACCATAACCATATTGTAACCATAAGCTAACCAAACCTAATAACACCATAACCATAACCTAACTTAATAATACCAATAACGGCCATAACCATAATGTAACCATAAGCTAACCTAACCTTATAAAAACCATAATAATAACCTAGCCTAATAGTAACCATTACCATAACCCTAATTTAATCTAATAACAACCATAACCATATTGTAACCATAATCTAAACTAACCTAAAAACAACATAACCATAACCTAACTTAATAATACCCATAACGGCCATAACCATAACCTAACCATAAGCTAACCAAACCTTATAATTTTTTCCGGCGAAAAACCGTTAAGGTTATCATCGCCGCAAACCTTATAAAAACAATAACAATAACCTAACCTAATAATAACCATTACCATAACCCTAATTTAACCTAATAACAACCATAAACATAAAGTAACCATAAGCTAACCAAACCTAATAACAACATAACGATAACCTAACCTAATAATAACCATAACGGCCATAACCATAACCTAGCCATAAGCTAACCTAACCTTATAAAAACCATAAGCTAACCTAACCATTACCATAACCCTAATTTAACCTAATAACAACCATAACCATAACGTAACCTAACTTTAAAAACCATAACAATAATCTAACCTAACCTAATAATAACCATAACCTAACCGATTCTGAAGTCAGTTATATTAGATCGACCTTCTAGGTAACCATCCATGTGGTAATCTATGGTTTGTTCTTAGTTTTCTGCATTTTTAACAAAGGCCGAGACAGCTGCGCTTACTTTCTGTTTATGTTTTAAGTAATGCACACAAGAACGTGTATTGTTTTCATATACACAACTGATGGCAAATGTTCAAAAAAACAATAATAATAACAAAAGTATTCCATTATTAGGTAACGATTTTAAGAACAGAAACATTGCTAAAACACACACACGCACACGAGCACGCAAACACACATAATATATATATATATATATATATATATATATATATATATATATATACGTACGCCACGCACACACACACACACACACACACACACACACAAATATTTTATATATATATATATTATATATATATATATATATATATATATATATATATATATATATATATACGCACACGCACGCGCACACATACATGCACACGCACACACACACACACACACACAAGCGCGCACATACGTAATCGCGCACACACACACACGCACGCGCACACAAAATCGATAATCGAGTGAGACTTGTACACACAATTACCCGCCTACGTGACTACGAAACACATGCAAGCATGCAATACAACCTAAAGTGACGTGCTTACAACGCTATAAATATTAACGGACAATCGAGACACAATAATGCCAGTGTTCGCGTGACGGGTGCATCCCAAAGAGACGAGTATCGGCACGTATCGTTTAAATTCACTTACACATAAAGTATTAAAACAAAGCCCTTATTCGAGACCAAATACTTCTTCGGTTTTCTTAGTCCAGAGATCCGGAAGAACTTAATACCGCTAAACCCATCTACACCAAACTGCAGCACTTACAACCCTGGTCCTCAAATGCGAACTGAAGCGGGGTATACACAGAATAAATGGCCGAATGAATTTGTATGGTTACTACTGCACTGTGACCTTTGTATATCTACTGTGTCCCTTTTTTATACTCCTGAATGTTCAATTACAGTGTCTTCTTCAATCTTAGTCTCTTCAAAACGTCTAGGATCTGGAGGGTAATCAAGGTGGGTATGAGGTCCGCCCATACAGAACCCTGTATGCAGGAGTACACTGAGGTACACTGAGTACACTAAGGTACACTGAGAGGTCATCAGTGTGACAGTCGGGTTTACTTTCATTGTGGGGATTTTGATAAATATGTAATAGTAAAAGTAGTAATAGTAAAGTATGTAGTATGTAGTTGTCTTATACTAATTCGTAACGATCAGCTGATTTCATTGAACAGCTGATAGGCTGTAATAAGTTTCAGATTGTGTTGCTAAAAACTAGCTTTGTTAATTTGTCGTGTTTTCGAACAAATTGTCGTATTTAAAAAGGAAGATCATGACACGTGATTTTTATTTCTGGTTCAGTAGCACAAATTCTTTAGTTGCCGATCCGCATTTTTTGGTAGGTTATTTTATGTGAGAAAGTTTGTGCCGGAAAGTAAAATTAAATATCAGCTGCCTAGTGACAGTCGGATTTACTTTCATTGTGGGGACATTTAAGCGTGCCCCGAGTTGGCAAAGTCAGGCAGTGTATTCTGTAAATAGATTTGACTCTTGTATACAACATTTCGCGTAGTGTAGCTTTACAAACATATTCTCAACCTGTGTATCATCACGAAGGCCTTGAACTTGTTTGCTGCTGTCATACAAGATGTAGAAGGCATCGGTAATAGTTGTAAATTGCCTCTTGGGTGGCATTATTGGGACACGATGAGAAGTACTTCCTCTGCAAATAATAACAGGAATGTGGCTAAGGACGGTGTTCCATTTGAATAACCTATTTCAGCGTATTTCCAGCTACTTAGACCGACTATCGTAGTAAGATACAGACCTGGACCTTGAAATCAGTACAAATCCTGACCTCTAGATTTTACAAATTTTATATGTGGTCATTTTTGAATTTTATTTGTACTTGTTATGTCCGCCCACCACAGACCTGCACGTATTGACCTAAGGTACACTGTGAGGTTGCCAGGACTCCGTTTGATACACCTCAGCACGGGTTGCTTTACACTTTAGAGTTAGCCAAGGTACGTAGAGTAATGAAGAGTCACAGGAGGATTGCTAAGCCCATCATCAGCTGCTCACTTCAGCTGCCTCCGCCGGAGAGGTACACGCTACGCGCACTGCAGGGCTTGCAGGTACGTCCGCGCGAAAATCGAACTAGACGTGCAAGTGTGTAGTGATCTTCGAGCAAAGGCATGGTGTGCAAAGGTGGGCACGTCAAACTGGTTTCATTTTCGACCGTACAGGTCACGTATGTCGGTGTGCCATGCAAGTGACGTTAACGTGACGCCAGCGCGGCCACTGAGTTAACGATGACGAGTTTACGCAGTTTCGGTCAAACGCATTGACCGATTATTTTGAAATTTTGTACCTTGTATAAAGCCCGAAAGACGTGTGTAAGATTTTGCCTATTTACTTTCATTTGAAGATCGGGGTGAAAGCCTAGTACGCTTGTCTAGTGGATAGCGTACTAGGCTTTCACCCCGAGGATCCGGTTTCGATTCCCGGCGAGGGCTTGGCATTTTCATACGCTATAAATCATCCCACCGTCTGCATTAGCCATAGTGTGCACAATAGTCGGACGTTAAAAAAAAAAATTAAATTGCCGTTGCTGGTTATTTCCTGTAATATTGGCTGAACGGCAAAACCTATCGTAATTTTGACCGCTTCACGGAGAAAGTAAATTATATTTCTAATAAAGTCGGAGCAATAAAATGTCTCGTAAATATTACGGTTACCGATTAAATTGACGCAACATGTTACGAGCGCTGTCGAAGTTAAGAATAGAACCTTTGAATGCACTTTGGTTATGCACTTATTCACGTGATAATTTAAAATTTTCTTTTCGTCTGTAAAACGATTTCAGTCACTAATTTACTTAAAACACTTTCATTATTCTTCAGTTCCGAGCGATTACGTATCTACAACGGCACGAACACGGCCCGACTGAACGCACTTATTGACGTGAGTAGGGCTCACGTAGTTACGCAGTGTGCGTGTATACGCCCAACCATTCACTGGTAATTTATAGGCCAGTCGGCTCAGCGGTGGAAAAGGCAGACTGCAAGTATATGTCCACTGGACATGTAGTTACATTTCGAAGCATTGTAAGTATATAAATACAGACAGAAAATACCTTCAAGGGGTATTTATATTCTGCGATGCCACAAAATTGAATTACACTATAAAATAAGGTAATTTACATTTCTTTAAACAATTTTAAACTTACTAATCGGTTACTTTTACGAACAATTAAGTTGTTTTTCGTAGACTCCGGGAGAAATAGTAGTAACCGGGCGTTTATCACGTAGCCGCGAGCTGGCGAGGTGACAAGAACTTTGTTTATTCTTTTTTAAAGTTGGCTGGATCCGTTACTAATCTTTAAAACTGTTGTTTCTGCACATTGTATAGCGAAATTTAACAGTCCGATATTTTGAGACTGCATGTATACATCATTACTAATCTTTAAAACTGATGTTTCTGCACATTGTATAGCGAAATTTAACAGTCCGATATTTTGAGACTGCATATATTCGTTACTAATCTTTAAAACTGATGTTTCTGCACATTGTATAGCGAAATTTAACAGTCCGATATTTAGAGACTGCATGTATACATCCTTTAATAATCTTTAAAACTGATGCTTCTGCACATTGTTTAGTGAAATTTAACAGTCCGATATTTAGAGACTGCATGTATACATCCTTTAATAATCTTTAAAACTGATGCTTCTGCACATTGTTTAGTGAAATTTAACAGTCCGATATTTAGAGACTGCATTTATACATCCGTTAATAATCTTTAAAACTGATGTTTCTGCAAATTGTATAGCGAAATTTAATAGGCCGATATTTTGAGACTTCATGTTTATACTCGTTACTAATCTTTAAAACTGATATTTCTGCACATTGTTTAGTGAAACTTAACAGTCCGATATTTTGAGATTGCATGTATACATCCGTTACTATTCTTTAAAACTGATGTTTCTGCACATTGTTTAGTGAAATTTAACTGTTGTGTAGTCCGTTATTTTGAGACTGCATGTTTATATTCATTAGTAATCTTTAAAACTGATGTTTCTGCACATTGTTTAATGAAATTTAACTGTTGTTTAGTCCGATATTTTGAGACTGCATGTTTATATTCGTTACTAATCTTTAAAACTGATGTTTCTGCACATTGTTTAATGAAATTTAACTGTTGTTTAGTCCGATATTTTGAGACTGCATGTTTATATTCGTTACTAATCTTTAAAACTGATGTTTCTGCACATTGTTTAATGAAATTTAACTGTTGTTTAGTCCGATATTTTGAGACTGCATGTTAATATTCGTTACTAATCTCTAAAACTGATATTTCTGCACATTGTTTAGTGAAAATTGACAGTCCGATATTTTGAGACTGCACGTACATATTCCTTACTAATCTTTAAAAGTGACAGTCCGATATTTTGGGACTGTATGTATATATCCCATACTAATCTTTAAAATTTACAGTTCGATATTTTGAGACTACATGTACATATTCCTTACTAATCTTTAAAAGTGACAGTCCGATATTTTGAGACTGCATGTATACGCGTATATCCGTTAATAATCTTTAAAATTGACAGTCCGATATTTTGAGACTGCATGTATACATCCGTTACTAATCATTAAAACTGATGTGTCTGCACACTGTCTAGTGAAAATATCCTTCGCCAGTAAGTAATGAACGAAGCAATTCATAACAAAATGCAAACTGTCGTCACGTAAGAACATTAATTTACTTTTTAAATGGGTCAAAGAATAATATGCAAAGATGTAGGGCTTGTCGTTACCTTGAGATTATTTATTAAAGTCAGGAAACTGTTCTCGCTCGCTACTAGTGCTCGTTCGATTACTGCTCATTACATACAAAATAAATCGATTCAAGACGTTCTTTACTTAGAAAAGCTACATCTACATAGCAGGTAAATGGCCGGAGAACGTGTTTATCTTAACACGATATATCGAATGTGTGAGATGTTACAACAGCAGCGAATTTTAATTGGGTGCAAATAAACCAAAACACAAGAGCTTGAAATGAGCACCGATCCTAACCACCGATTCATTTTTCGAGAATTCTTTCACGGATAGAAAAATGTAAACTACTTAGAAATCCGGTGCATTTTTTACTTTTTTCTTTTTTTTTTTAACGTCCGACTATTGTGCACACTTGGGCTAATGCAGACGATGGGATGATTTATAGCGTCTGAAAATGCCAAGCCCTGGCCGGGAATCGAACCCGGGTCCTCGGGGTAAAAGCCCAGTACGCTATCGACTAGGCCATCGAGGCGGCTTAATAAATCCGGTGCACGTGCGGATTCTACAAGAAATATTGTTCCAAAGTTTCGCCAAAATTGTATACGGCATCTTCGAGGTAGTTCTCGTGTTTGTTCTGTTGACAAACTTTGTACAGCACAATTTATACGTGGGTTAGCTCAATATTCACGAATTCGAACCGCTATTAACGCACACTGGCCCGGCTGATTAGGTCCGTCACGGCCTTAAAATCATCACACTCGAGGAATTAACGTCACCAAAAACATTAACATTACGAGCGGAAGGCTCCAAACACGCGCATCTGTCGATATTGTGACAGACCCCGCTCCCCCTCTACGATATAGAAAACACCTCTGGATTTAGTCACACTAAATCACTATGAAGTGATTTATGTATATCGTAGTCACTTATTTTCACATTAACACAGCCTAAATAAATCCAAGACCTACCCACAACATCATTTTGAAGTGATTTCTTTTTATCGCAGGGTATGGGTATATGTTTTGCACGGGGGAAAATTCAGTTTGCCGACAGGAAACGCTGAAGGAATTATTTCTTATCGCAGGGTATGGGTGTATGTATTGCACGGGAAAAAATTCAGTTTGCCGTCACGAAACGCTGAAGGGATTATTTCTTATTGCAGGGTATGAATGTATGTTTTGCACGGGAAAAAATTCAGTTTGCCGTCACGAAACGCTGAAGGGATTATTTTTTATTGCAGGGTATGAATGTATGTTTTGCACGGGAAAAAATTCAGTTTGCCGTCACGAAACGCTGAAGGGATTATTTCTTATTGCAGGGTATGGATGTATGTTTTGCACGGGAAAAAAATTCAGTTTGCCGTCACGAAACGCTGAAGGGATTATTTCTTATTGCAGGGTATGGGTGTATGTTTTGCACGGGAAAAAATTCAGTTTGCCGTCACGAAACGCTGAAGGGATTATTTCTTATTGCAGGGTATGAATGTATGTTTTGCACGGGAAAAAATTCAGTTTGTCGTCACGAAACGCTGAAGGGATTATTTCTTATTGCAGGGTATGAATGTATGTTTTGCACGGGAAAAAATTCAGTTTGCCGTCACGAAACGCTGAAGGGATTATTTCTTATCGCAGGGTATGGGTGTATGTTTTGCACGGGAAAAAATTCAGTTTGCCGTTACGAAACGCTGAAGGGATTATTTCTTATTGCAGGGTATGGATGTATGTTTTGCCGAGGAAAAAATTCAGTTTGCCGTCACGAAACGCTGAAGGGATTATTTCTTATTGCAGGGTATGAATGTATGTTTTGCACGGGAAAAATTCAGATTGCCGTCACGAAACGCTGAAGGGATTATTTCTTATTGCAGGGTATGGATGTATGTTTTGCCGAGGAAAAAATTCAGTTTGCCGTCACGAAACGCTGAAGGATTATTTCTTATCGCAGGGTATGAATGTATGTTTTGCCGAGGAAAAATTCAGATTGCCGTCACGAAACGCTGAAGGGATTATTTCTTATTGCAGGGTATGGATGTATGTTTTGCCGAGGAAAAAATTCAGTTTGCCGTCACGAAACGCTGAAGGGATTATTTCTTATCGCAGGGTATGAATGTATGTTTTGCCGAGGAAAAAATTCAGATTGCCGTCACGAAACGCTGAAGGGATTATTTCTTATCGCAGGGTATGAATGTATGTTTTGCCGAGGAAAAAATTCAGATTGCCGTCACGAAACGCTGAAGGGATTATTTCTTATTGCAGGGTATGGATGTATGTTTTGCCGAGGAAAAAATTCAGTTTGCCGTCACGAAACGCTGAAGGGATTATTTCTTATCGCAGGTATGGGTGTATGTTTTCCACGGGGAAAAATTCAGTTTGCCGTCACGAAACGCTTTAACACATCCATACGCGCACTCTAGTGAACATTATTATTCCAAACTTAATTATTACAACATTAGTCTATTATTACAAACATTATTATTTTTTTTTTTTTGTTAAGTGATTAATAAAACGAATTTTTGAAGTGAAAACATGTATGGTCGCAGGTGACAAAACATGGGTATAAACATTTGCATTCGCGTCACGCTTGAATCCGTAATGCATACCTCATAGCATATATTGTTCTTGTATATATCTAGACTGGAAGTGACTACTAAACAGCTGATTTCGCACAATTGCTTCAATATCATTTCAGTTGAGCTTATTTTTATTGTTTTTGTTAATTTTAAAAATGTGTATTTTCCAAATTTGTGAAGTTAAATTATTTAATGTATACAACCTATACAAATTTTTGAATGCACAAATATTATATTTATTGTTATACTTAGACAGTATAACTGTCGAAAGTAGGGTTATAAACTGATTAATTACTAAAGTCCCTTATATAGCCTAAGATAAGCAAATTCATAGTCTGTGACAGTTTCACTTAATTTTTTAGTTGTGTATCTACACGCGCGCGTAATTTAATAAGAAAATAATTTTTAAGAGTTGTCTTTTCCTTGCATCTAAATTCTTACAAAAATAATTAAATCATAATGGTGAAAAAGTATAGTCAGGCATGCCAAAAGAAGTAGTCACTCTGTCGGCCAGTCCCGCACTGCCTAACTTTATTAAATTACTAAATCATTACTAAATCAGGACGCAATAAATACATTTATGTAAACCATACTGTTATGCTGTTCTGACTGTGTTAACAAGAACAAAAAAGCTATGCATAGAGGGAGGTAATTCTCTGTCCTGTTCACAAATTAGGTCCAGTGCACAGATTGACAAAGGCTTTTGTAAAGGGGCTCGCGCACATTCTTCCGTTAACTTGTAACTTCCATTAACCTGTAACTTCCGTTAATCTGTAACTTCCTTTAACCTGTAATTTCCGTTAACTTGTAACTTCCGTTAACCTGTAACTTCCGTTAATTTGTAACTTTCGTTTTATTGTAACTTCCGTCTAATTGTAACTTCCGTTAACCTGTGACTTCCGTTTAATTGTAACCTCCGTATACTTGTAACTTCCGTCTAATTGTAACTTCCGTTAACCTGTGACTTCCGTTTAATTGTAACCTCCGTATACTTATAACTTCCGGAAACCTATAACTTCCGTTACCTTGTAACTCCCGTTAACTTATAACTTCCGTTAACCGGTAACTTCCATTAACCTGTAACTTCCGTTAACCTGTAACTTCCATTAACCTGTAACTTCCGTTAACTTGTAACTTCCGTTAACCGGTAACTTCCGTTAACTGGTAACTTCCGTTAACCTGCAACTTCCGTTAACCTGTAACTTCCGTTAACCGGTAACTTCCTTTAACCTGTAACTTCGGTTAACTGTATTGAATCTACACTGATATTGTATCGTTTACTTTTCCACTATCAATGTTTGTATATGGCAGCAATTAATGTCAGCTTCCCTCTCTTATGTTACAGAAAAGTCGCGTTCAGTTACAGTGTTTTGTTTTGCCTACACGGATCCTTTATTATTTAATACAATTATTTACAATGGAAGGCTATTTAAAAATGTTATATAACAGTATTAATCTGCCGGTTAACAGGAAAATATGGTCGCCGCAGAGCGGTGCAGACTAGCTGCACCTATTGAAAGGATTTACACGTCCCTCGCAGTACCCAACATACACTTACACTTACAACACTACACTTACGACTTTAACACTTACACTTCATTACATTTAGGGAGGCGATAATAGCCTCAAAGTGTTTTTCGCCATAAAATAAAAAACAAAAACCGCCGGTTAGAAGGGTGACGGTTAATCGAGATTCTACTGTATATGCAGACTTTAATGCTGGATATGATGGGAGAAATTACAGTTTTAAAAGCGGGTGAGATAAAGAAATATACAAGGATAGCTTTATTATTTATTACAATTATTTACAATGGAAGATTGTTTAAAAATGTCCGATAACAGTATTAATCTGTCGGTTAACAGAAAAAGATGGTCCACGCAGAGGGGTGCAGACTAGCTGCTCCTATTGAGAGGATTTAGACGTCCCTCGCGGTACCCGAGTCTAACACACTCTTACAACACTACACTTACAACCTTAACACTTCACACTCACACTTACATTTAGGGAGGCGATAATAGCCTCAAAGTGTTTTTCGCCATAAAAAAAATAGAAACTGACGGTTAAAAGGATGACGGTTAATCGATACTCTACTGTATATACAGACTTTAATGCTGGATATGATGGCGAAGTTACAGTTTTAAAAGCGGGTGAGATAAAGAAATCTACTTTTGGAAATTCGCTTCTATCACGTCAGCGAGACAGCTGTGTGCCGCGATTACTTTTTCTCGTTTCGAGTCGCGCAGCTTTTCAACTTGCCTATTACAAAGCTTGGTCGCTACACTTAAATTGGCACAATTGAAGCTGACAGAAACGTATAAAGTATCGTAACAAGGTTAGCAGAAGAATAAGAAGTCAACCGTCCTCAAGAGGAAGCGTTTAAATAATGCAAATTGAGACATAAGGTGCCCCCCGAACACCCTCCGCCCCACTGCCCCTGCCCCTGCTGTCAAGTTTACTACCGTTCCACGTTCTGCTCGGAGCGTTTCAAACATAAAATACCGTAAAATCGGGTCGATTGTGTTTTTATTCATGCATATGCATGCGTCAAAACTTAACGAATGATGGCAGAAACGATTCCGTTGAATCTTAAAATTTTGTAAAATATGCGATGAAAATACGGTGCATAAATATTTATTTATCAAATTTTCATTGCAAAAACGAACGATTGACGTAGCCATCATGGTAACACCCGGACTCGGAACGTTGAAATGAATGACGACTCGATCACTATTTGCGCGGTATTCCTATGAATGTGATATTACTTTTTGTAAATTCGCTTCCATTACGTTCAGCGACATAAATGCCTACAGCGCGTATTACATTTTCCTTCGCTCTATGAGGCATTTCGGGGCAGCCAACTAAATGTTAATGATTTTTTTGGTGTTCAACGTCCGACTATTGTGCACACTTGGGCTAATGCAGACGATGGGATGATTTATAGCGTATGAAAATTCCAAGCCATGGTCGGGAATCTAACCCGGGTCCTCAGGGTGAAAGCCCAGTACGCTATCAACTAGGCCACCGAGGCGGCTAAATGTCGTTATTAATTTATAAAACTGATGTTTCTGCACATTGTATAGCGAAATTTAATAGGCCGATATTTTGAGACTTCATGTTTATATTCGTTACTAATCTTTAAAACTGATGTTTCTGCACATTGTATAGCGAAATTTAATAGGCCGATATTTTGAGACTGCATGTATACATCCGTTACTAATCTTTATAACTGATGTTTCTGCACACTGTACAGCGAAATTTATCAGTCCGATATTTTGAGACTGCATGTATACATCCGTTACTAATCTTTATAACTGATGTTTCTGCACACTGTACAGCGAAATTTATCAGTCCGATATTTTGAGACTG
The DNA here is from genome assembly GCA_022606455.1 of Callitettix versicolor. NCBI lineage: Eukaryota > Metazoa > Arthropoda > Insecta > Hemiptera > Cercopidae > Callitettix > Callitettix versicolor. Next base: position 92,023,848 of record CM040185.1, read on the forward strand.
CATATATTCGTTACTAATCTTTAAAACTGATGTTTCTGCACATTGTAAAGCGAAATTTAGTAGTCCGATATTTTGAGACTACATATATTCGTTATTAATTTATAAAACTGATGTTTCTGCACATTGTATAGCGAAATTTAATAGGCCGATATTTTGAGACTTCATGTTTATATTCGTTACTAATCTTTAAAACTGATGTTTCTGCACATTGTATAGCGAAATTTAATAGGCCGATATTTTGAGACTTCATGTTTATATTCGTTACTAATCTTTAAAACTGATGTTTCTGCACATTGTTTAGTGAAACTTAACAGTCCGATATTTTGAGATTGCATGTATACATCCGTTACTATTCTTTAAAACTGATGTTTCTGCACATTGTTTAGTGAAATTTAACTGTTGTGTAGTCCGTTATTTTGAGACTGCATGTTTATATTCGTTACTAATCTTTAAAACTGATGTTTCTGAACATTGTTTAATGAAATTTAACTGTTGTTTTAGTCCGATATTTTGAGACAGCATGTTAATATTCGTTACTAATCTTTAAAATTGATGTTTCTGCACATTGTTTAGTGAAAATTAACAGTCCGATATTTTGAGGCTGCATGTTAATATTCGTTACTAATCTTTAAAACTGATGTTTCTGCACATTGTTTAGTGAAAATTGACAGTCCGATATTTTGAGACTGCATGTATATATCCCTTACTAATCTTTAAAACTGACAGTCCGATATTTTGGGACTGTATGTATATATCCCTTACTAATCTTTAAAACTGAAAGTCCGATATTTTGGGACTGTATGTATATATCCCTTACTAATCTTTAAAACTGACAGTCCGATATTTTGGGACTGTATGTATATATCCCTTACTAATCTATAAAACCGACAGTCCGATATTTTGGGACTGTATGTATATATCCCTTACTAATCTATAAAACTGACAGTCCGATATTTTGAGACTGCATGTATATATCCCTTACTAATCTATAAAACCGACAGTCCGATATTTTGGGACTGTATGTATATATCCCTTACTAATCTATAAAACCGACAGTCCGATATTTTGGGACTGTATGTATATATCCCTTACTAATCTATAAAACTGACAGTCCGATATTTTGAGACTGCATGTATATATCCGTTACTAATCTTTAAAAGTGACAGTCCGATATTTTTGGACTGTATGTATATATCCCTTACTAATCTATAAAACTGACAGTCCGATATTTTGAGACTGCATGTATATATCCGTTACTAATCTTTAAAAGTGAGAGTCCGATATTTTGAGACTGCATGTATATATCCGTTACTAATCTTTAAAACTGACACTCCGATATTTTGAGACTGCATGTATATATCCGTTACTAATCTTTAAAAGTGACAGTCCGATATTTTGGGACTGCATGTATATATCCCTTACTAATCTTTAAAATTGACAGTCCGATATTTTGAGACTGCATGTATATATCCGTTACTAATCTTTAAAATTGACAGTCCGATATTTTGAGACTGCACGTACATATCCGTTACTAATCATTAAAACTGATGTGTCTGCACACTGTCTTGTGAAAACATCCATCGCCAGTAAGTAGTGAACGAAGCAATTCATAACAAAATGCAAACTGTCGTCACGTAAGAACATTAATTTACTTTTTAAATGGGTCAAAGCATAATGTGCAAAGATGTAGGGCTTGTCGTTACCTTGAGATTATTTATTAAAGTCAGGAAACTGTTCTCGCTCGCTACTAGTGCTCGTTCGAATACTGCTCATTACGTACAAAATAAATCGATTCAAGACGTTCTTTATTTAGAAAAGCTACATCTACATAGCAGGTAAATGGCCGGAGAACGTGTTTATCTTAATACGATATTTCGAATGTGTGAGATGTTACAACAAAGGCGAATTTTAATTGAGAGCAAACAAACTAAAAACAAGAGCTTGAAATGAGCACCGATCCTAACCACCGATTCATTTTTCGAGAATTATTTCACGGATAGAAAAATGTAAACTACTTATAAATCCGGTGCATTTTTTTTTTTTTTAACGTCCGACTATTGTGCACACTTGGGCTAATGCAGACGATGGGATGATTTATAGCGTCTGAAAATGCCAAGCCCTGGCCGGAAATCGAACCTGGGTCCTCGGGGGTAAAAGCCCAGTACGCTATCGACTAGACCACCGAGGCGGCTTAATAAATCCGGTGCACGTGCGGATTCTACAAGAAATATTGTTCCAAAGTTTCGCCAAAATTGTATACGGCATCTTCGAGATAGTTCTCGTGTTTGTTCTGTTGACAAACTTTGTGCAGCACAATTAATAAGTGGGTTAGCTCAATTTTCACGAATTCGAACCGCTATTAACGCACACTGGCCCGGCTGATTAGGTCCGTCACGGCCTTAAAATCTTCAAACTCCAGAAATTTTCCCTCGAACTTACCAAAAAAATTAACACGAGCGGAAGGCTCCAAACACGCGCATCTGTCGTCATTGTGACAGACCCCGCTCCCCCTCTACGATATAGAAAAGACCTCTGGATTTAGTGTGCGAATTCCTATGAAGTGATTTATGTATATCGTAGTCACTCTTTTCACATTAACACAGCCTAAATAAATCTAAGACCTACCCACAACATCATTTTGAAGTGACTACTTTTTATCACAGGGTATGGGTGTATGTTTTGCACGGGGGAAAATTCAGTTTGCCGTCACGAAACGCTGAAGGGACTACTTCTTATCGCAGGGTATGGATGTATGTTTTTCACGGGGAAAAATTCAGTTTGCCATCACGAAACGCTGAAGGGACTAGCTGCATCTATTGAAAGGATTTAGACTTCCCTCGCGGTACCTAACATACACTTACACTTACAATACTACACTTACGACTTTAACACTTTACACTCACACTTACATTTAATGTGCTTTTCGCCTTAAAATGAAAAAAAAATAAAAAAACAGAAACTGACGGTTGAAAGGGTGACGGTTAATCAGTATACGCAGATTTTAATGGGGTGAAATTACAGTTTTAAAAGCGGGTGAGATAAAGAAATATATTTTTGAAAATTCGCTTCTATCACGTCAGCGAGACAGCTGTGTGCCGCGATTACTTTTTCTCGTTTCGAGTCGCGCAGCTTTTCAACCTGCCTGCTAAAGCTTAGTCGCTACACTTAAAGTGGCACAATTGAAGCTGACAGAAACGTATAAAGTATCGTAACAAGGTTAGCAGAAGAATAAGAAGTCAACCGTCCTCAAGAGGAAGCGTTTAAATAATGCAAATTGAGACATAAGGTGCCCCCCGAACACCCTCCGCCCCACTGCCCCTGCCCCTGCCCCTGCTGTCAAGTTTACTACCGTTCCACGTTCTGCTCGGAGCGTTTCAAACATAAAATACCGTAAAATCGGGTCGATTGTGTTTTTATCCATGCATATGCATGCGTCAAAACTTAACGAATGATGGCAGAAACGATTCCGTTGAATCTTAAAATTTTGTAAAATATGCGATGAAAATACGGTGCATAAATATTTATCAAATTTTCATTGCAAAAACGAACGATTGACGTGGCCATCATGGTAACACCCGGACTCGGAACGTTGAAATGAACGACGACTCGATCACTGTTTGCGCGGTATTCCTACGAATGTGATATTACTTTTTGGAAATTCGCTTCTATTACGTCAGCGAGATAAATGCCTACAGCGCGTATTACATTTTCCTTCGCTCTATGAGGCATTTCGGGGCAGCCAACTAAATGTTAATGATTTTTTTGGTGTTTAACGTCCGACTATTGTGCACACTTGGGCTAATGCAGACGATGGGATGATTTATAGCGTATGAAAATTCCAAGCCATGGTCGGGAATCGAACCCGGGTCCTCGGGGTGAAAGCCCAGTACGCTATCAACTAGGCCACCGAGGCGGCTAAATGTTAATGAATGAATAGTGCAATACGTGATAATTAGATTTCAACATTTCCACTGCACGACCAATGCAAGGATAGCGTGTCTGAATGCCACAAAACGGCAGAAACGATTTAGAGCCACGCTACGTTCGAACTAGAAGAAATTTGAAGCCGTGTTACACTCGTACGTAATTATTGGGTGTTTAGCATAATTACAGCACATAAAAACAAGTCAACAGTTGTTTTACAACACTTCAATTGCTGTACTTTACAAATAATACTACATGAGCTTTTCACTTTCAATTACGCCTTACGAGAGCTTTGTGAGCGCTCCCTGCTGGCGGCATCTTGCGGCAAAGTGACTAACTACAGTTAAATAGATAACAGTACTGTTTATTTTCTCAATTAGCAGCGTTCCTAGCGGCAGACGGACCAATTACTTGGACTTCAGTAGCTGATATTGAGAACGCTTTTTATAATAATTGTTGTACTTAGTCAGTTTGTATTCATATTTTTTTTAAGGCGAAAAGCACATTAAGGATATTATCGCCTAAACACAAATACAAACGAAACAAAACGGACGAAAAGGACGATAAAACTTGACATTACTTACAAACTAGATAAAACTTATAATAAGAATAAATGATTTCGAATCGACAATGAATTGGAAAAAAGAAAACAGAAATAAAACCCCAACACCGTTGAGTCTGTTCTACGCTTTCCGACTTATTCACAAAAACAGAAAAAGTATTTTATTACAAATTTATTACACTGGCATCCGTTACGGTTATTCTGTATTATGATTAAGTTTGAGCAAAATCTGATTAGGCGATTTTGTGCACATTTTTTTGTCGGTAGTCCTAACCGATATTTGTGGAAATAACTGTACGTAAGAATATTTGGGTAATATGTTCACGATGTACTTCTTATAAAGAGAAAGCGAGTTTTGACAAAAAATGTTAGTACAAACTTAGTTCCGTTTAAAAATAGCTCAAATAAACACGCAGATACGAGTACAGTAAGACCTGTACTTAGTAATGTTAAATATGGCATACAGCCAATACGTAAAGCAACGGCGCCAGGGTAGGCAATAAGGAGGTCACTGCAGACGATATATTGCCTATACGGCAAGGCGCCTTCCAATGTATTCCTACAAGAGCAGCGGAAAAAGTTTTTAGCTACTTCCACTGGATAATGAGCTACTGAAAAGACATGGAACTTTGAAATGAGCGTTCATTGCTACCATTTCAGCTGAAGCTGTTTACTGTTAAAATAAAGAGTACAAATAAATCGTTATCTTTCATGCTTTATTACGCTAAACATTGCGATAAGGTTCGTCACAGCGCTCGGAAACCCATACGCCTCGTACTTTTCCATGCTTTATTACGCTAAACATTGCGATAAGGTTCGTCACAGCGCCCGGAAACCCATACGCCTCGTACTTTTCCATGCTTTATTACGCTAAACATTGCGATAAGGTTCGTCACAGCGCTCGGAAACCCATACGCCTCGTACTTTTCCATGCTTTATTACGCTAAACACTGCGATAAGGTTCGTCACAGCGCCCGGAAACCCATACGGCCTCGTACTTTTCCATGCTTTACAATAAGGTTCGTCACAGCGCCCGGAAACCCATACGGCCTCGTACTTTTCCATGCTTTACAATAAGGTTCGTCACAGCGCCCGGAAACCCATACGGCCTCGTACTTTTCCATGCTTTACAATAAGGTTCGTCACAGCGCCCGGAAACCCATACGGCCTCGTACTTTTCCATGCTTTACAATAAGGTTCGTCACAGCGCCCGGAAACCCATACGCCTCGTACTTTTCCATGCTTTATTACGCTAAACATTGCGATAAGGTTCGTCACAGCGCTCGAAACCCATACGCCTCGTACTTTTCCATGCTTTATTACGCTAAACATTGCGATAAGGTTCGTCACAGCGCCCGGAAACCCATACGCCTCGTACTTTTCCATGCTTTATTACGCTAAACATTGCGATAAGGTTCGTCACAGCGCTCGGAAACCCATACGCCTCGTACTTTTCCATGCTTTATTACGCTAAACATTGCGATAAGGTTCGTCACAGCGCCCGGAAACCCATACGCCTCGTACTTTTCCATGCTTTATTACGCTAAACATTGCGATAAGGTTCGTCACAGCGCTCGGAAACCCATACGCCTCGTACTTTTCCATGCTTTATTACGCTAAACATTGCGATAAGGTTCGTCACAGCGCTCGGAAACCCATACGCCTCGTACTTTTCCATGCTTTACAATAAGGTTCGTCACAGCGCCCGGAAACCCATACGCCTCGTACTTTTCCATGCTTTACAATAATCCCAACTTAAAATCGACAAAAAGGTCTTTCAATAAAATTCCACGAGTAGTATAAAGTGTTCCTGTGAGAAAGCAGCACAACGCAGGCGTAGATGACAGAAATACTTCCAAGACTAATTACTGAGCAAATCAGTAAAACGTTAAAATTCAGTCGTTAAATTTATAGGTTAAAGTTTCAAAATTCTAAAGCGAAACAAAATAACGCCTACTGTATTAAATAACCTAAATATAATTAATCACAATGTTTTATTAACATGTCATACAAGTGCTATAACTATACAATCTTTTTTCAACGGAAATCCATACATAGGCCTACATGGTTTTGTAACAATTTTACTTAGAAAGATATGTACAGTAATCTTAAAATACTAGTATTGAACTAAAAAGCTATCGCAGTGGGGTGCTGACTAGGTCCACCTACTGAGAGGATTTAAACGTCCCTCCCGAGTCTAACAGACACTTACACTTACAACATTACACTTACGACTTTACACTCTCACTTACACTTAAGGAGGCGATAATAGCCTCAATGTGCTTTCCGCCATTAAAAAAATGAACAAAAAGTAGTGTATTATAGTAATTTAATACCAAATTAATTATTTCATTTACAGAATTCATGTCTTTTTCATGTACAATTATGGCTAGTGACTTCATAAAAAAAGTCCAACCTCTTTTCCCTTTTCGCTCATGTACCAGTAAGGAACGCTGTGCTGTCACATATTATACAGGTCATTTTAAACACTTTTTACAAAGTTTAACACTATAAAGCAATGTTATAAAGCTATTACACTGATCAACTCCTTGCTGTACATTACATTATTAATTAATTTCAATTTCCCTTAACTGAGAAAGGTTAAAACTATTAATAAAGGTGGGGAATACCAATAAACGAAGTGGTTACTGCAGGTTTTCGTAATTAATTTCAATTTAATTAAAACATGTAATATTGTATGAAAATTTACCTGTAGTGTATGTGTGTGTGTGTGCGTGCGAGTGTATGTGTGTGAGTGAGTGTGTGTGTGTGTGTGTGTGTGTGTAATGTATGAGTGTATGTGTATTTGTGCGAGTGTGTGTGTAAATGTGTGGATGTGATTGTGCGAGTGTGTGTGTGTGGGTGGGTGGGTGAGTGTATGTGAGTGTGAGTGAGTATGTATGTGTAAATGTGTGTGTGTGTGTGTGTGTGTGTGTGTGTAATGTATGAGTGTATGTGTATTTGTGCGAGTGTGTGTGTAAATGTGTGGATGTGATTGTGCGAGTGTGTGTGTGTGGGTGGGTGGGTGAGTGTATGTGAGTGTGAGTGAGTATGTATGTGTAAATGTGTGTGTGTGTGTGTAATGTATGAGTGTATGTGTATTTGTGCGAGTGTGTGTGTAAATGTGTGGGTGTGATTGTGCGAGTGTGTGTGTGTGGGTGGGTGGGTGAGTGTATGTGAGTGTGAGTGAGTATGTATGTGTAAATGTGTGTGTGTGTGGGTGGGTGGGTGAGTGTATGTGAGTGTGAGTGAGTATGTATGTGTAAATGTGTGTGTGTGTGTGTGTGTGTGTGTGTGTGTGTGTAAATGCGAGTGTGTGTGTGTGTGATTGTGTATGTATGTGTATGTGTGTGTGTTTCTGTAAATGTGTGGGTGTGTTTGTGCGAGTGTATGTGTAAATGTGTGTGTGTGTGTGTGTGTGTGTGCGTGTGCGTGCGTGCGCGCAAGTGTGTGTGCGAGTGTTGTGTGTTTAAATGTATGGGTGTGTTTGTGCGAGTGTGTGAGTGTGTGTATGTGTGTGTGTGTAAATGTGTGTGTGTGTGTGTGTAAATGTGTGCGTGTGTAAATGTGTGTGTGTGTGTGTGTTTGTGTGTGTGTGTGTGTGTGTGTGTGTGTGTGTGTGTGTGTGTGTGTGTGTGTGTGTGTGTGTGTGTGTAAATGTGTGGGTGAGTGTATGCCCGTGAGAATAAGTTTGTGTGTGTGTGTGTGTGTGTGTGTGTAAATGTGTGGGTGAGTGTATGCCCGTGAGAATAAGTTTGTGTGTGTGTGTGTGTGGGTGGGTGGGTGTGTAAATGTGTGGGTGTGTTTGTGCGAATGTGCGAGTGTGTGTGCGCGCTTGCTTGCTTACGCGTTTTAGACATTATATTTAGCGCTCATTTAAATATACGAAATTTGTTCTTGCAAATTTCTAACACAATTCTTTATAACTAATTACAAAATAAAATGGTGGCAACAAGTACCTACACAAATTACCATTTTAAACTGGCTAACTACATTGTACGAGTATATACGAGAATATACCTTGTAACAATGATTACGATATCAGATTTTAAAAAAAAGGCAGTACAGTATGAAAATATGATTTTTTTAAACAGTGGCATGACCACCATTTTTAAAACTATTGAACTGATTTCCTGCATAACAAAATTGACCAATCTTTTACCAAAATCCGATTTGTGTGCTTCGACAGTAACCCATGCTACTTTGTCAATGCCTGAAAAATTTTCATAATTTTTTTCAATAATGGTATTTCATAAAAGAATAATATTAAAAAAGAATGTTTATTAAAAATTGGTCAAACATGTTACACATATTATGGCAAGAAATATTATTATGTTCTTCCGAATGCTTTAAAAACTTTAGAATGTCGATCTAGAACTCTAAAAAAAATGCTAAAAGGACAATTTAAAAAAATTACTATGATCTAAATACAAATCTTTTATAAATGATTTTTGTTGTTGTTAATTTCATAATATAAAAATGTTTGTGATAAATATCCGTTAAATTTAAATTTTATAATAATAATACTGAGAGATACAATTTTTAAAAGTATTTACATATAAGTAAGGAATTAATTTTAAGAACCCACCAATGTATAAGCATTCATGCATCCTGTAGGTCCTTCATATCTTGTATTATATTGTATATTTTTTAAGGAACTTTGGAAATAAATAATTAATCGAATTAAAAGAAATCAACAAGTTTTTAGAACGTCCTTAATACAGAGACAAAACGTGGTAGTTTCCTAAATAATCCGTTTTAAGTTATTGGCCAAAAAACGTGTAAACAGATTTTCAGAAAATACTGCTTGTTTGGAACCCATGTCTCGAGGGAAAAGTACAGGAAAACTCTAACCCTATAAGAGTAATTCATACAGGATTTTAAGACAAATATTTATACAAGGCTTTCCTATTGCAAGCACGTCAGCCAAGACAGACGCTGTCACCAACGTCTATTCTGTGCAGCCTTCAACTCAATCAATCTTTCGCTTTTAACTCGCAAAGCTATCCCAGCCTCATTCGTGCCTCTCAGATATCCATTTAAAAGTTGTTTATCTATTAACAATTTAACGAATAAACAAATGCTTAAAGAGCAGTTTAAATATAGCAACAAAATTAGATCCGAATATTTCAATAACGTAAAATGTTGAAATTCAGTCATTAATTTTACAGGTCATAGATTACATTTATAATGTAATGTATGTTTAAATAAAACATTACAAAACATGTATTGTTTCAATACGTAACAATTATTGTCCGGTGAAAAAATCGCAGACGGATTTTCTCGAATTTTCCGTAAAAATCAGATTCTAAAGATAAGCAGAAAAACCGAAAATCTCGACATAATTTCTCCAAATCTATTAGACAAAGAAGCATGCACTCAAATATTTATACGAATGCTGTTTATCAACCAACAATTGTTGCTTAAAAACATACCCAAACATTTTAATAATAAAACCGCTAAAGATCGACGTAACTCCTCAAAATCTGAACCGCCTCTTCAAAAAGTTTAAGTTTTCCTATCTAATTTTGATATGATAGATCAAAATAACATAAAAAAATTTTAAAAATCTAATTCTGATAAAAACAACAACGTGTTTTCATCTTTTTTTTTCTATATTTTACATGTTTTTGTATTTTACATGCTTTTATTCACATCGAATAAAAGCGTTTTTTTAAAAGTCATCAGTAACTTAAAAAGGTGTTCTTACACCGCTCTATGCTCGCAAGGGGGGATGCAGACTAGCTTGAGAGGATTTAGACGTCCCTCGCGGTACCCGAGTCTAACACACACTTACACTTACAACACTACACTTACGACTTTAACACTTTACACTCAAACTTACATTTAGGGAGGCGATAATAGCCTCAATGTGCTTTTCGCTTTAAAATTAAAAAAAAACACATTCAAATAATTATACAAATATTGTTTATCTAACAACAATTACTGACCGAAAACGTACACAAATTTTCTCAAATTTTAATTTTAAAAACTCGAAAATCGACATAATTTCTCAAGATCTGTTGAACAAAGAAGCACGCATTCAAATACTTATACAAATGTTTCTTATCTAACAACAGTTATTGGTTAAAAACTTGCATAAACTTTCTCAAATTTTAATTTTAAAATGCCTAAAAATCGACATAATTCCTCAAAATCTGTTGAACAAAGAAGCACGCATTCGAATATTTATACAAATGTTTCTTATCTAACAACAGTTATTGGTTAAAAACTTGCATAAACTTTCTCAAATTTTAATTTTAAAATGCCTAAAAATCGACATAATTCCTCAAAATCTGTTGAACAAAGAAGCACGCATTCGAATATTTATACAAATGTTTCTTATCTAACAACAGTTATTGGTTAAAACTTGCATAAACTTTCTCAAATTTTAATTTTAAAATGCCTAAAAATCGACATAATTCTTCAAAATCTGTTGAACAAAGAAGCACGCATTCAAATATTTATACAAATGTTTCTTATCTAACAACAGTTATTGGTTAAAAACTTGCATAAACTTTCTCAAATTTTAATTTTAAAATGCCTAAAAATCGACATAATTTCTCAAAATCTGTTGAACAAAGAAGCACGCATTCAAATATTTATACAAATGTTTCTTATCTAACAATTATTGGTAAAAACACAAGAACATTTTCTCAAATTTTCATTAAAAAATGGGTTTGAAAGTTATCCAGGAAAAACTGAAAGCTCAAATAGTTTCTTAAAATATGTTAATCATAGAAAAAAGCATGCCTCTCAAATTTTCATTCAAGTGTTGCTTATCTGCAAACAATAAATGGTGAAAAAACATACACAAACTTTCTCAGAAAAATTAATTCGAAAATTACCCAGAAAAAATCGAAAAATTGACACAATTTCTCAAAATCTGTTAGACAAAGAGATTTTGTCTTTGAAATATTTATACAAATATTGTTTGCCTAACGACTATACGATGAAAAAAAACACAAACTTTCTCAGAAAAATTAATTCGAAAATTATCCAGAAAAATCGAAAAATTGACACAATTTCTCAAAATCTGTTAGACAAAGAGATTTTGTCTTTGAAATATTTATACAAATATTGTTTGCCTAACGACTATACGATGAAAAAAACACAAACTTTCTCAGAAAAATTAATTCAAAAATTATCCAGAAAAATCGAAAAATTGACACAATTTCTCAAAATCTGTTAGACAAAGAAGCACGCATTCAAATATTTATACAAATGTTTCTTATCTAACAACAGTTATTGGTTAAAAACTTGCATAAACTTTCTCAAATTTTAATTTTAAAATGCCTAAAAATCGACATAATTTCTCAAAATCTGTTGAACAAAGAAGCACGCACTCAAATATTTATACAAATGTTTCTTATCTAACAACAGTTATTGGTTAAAAACTTGCATAAACTTTCTCAAATTTTAATTTTAAAATGCCTAAAAATCGACATAATTTCTCAAAATCTGTTGAACAAAGAAGCACGCATTCAAATATTTATACAAATGTTTCTTATCTAACAATTATTGGTAAAAACACAAGAACATTTTCTCAAATTTTCATTAAAAAATGGGTTTGAAAGTTATCCAGGAAAAACTGAAAGCTCAAATAGTTTCTTAAAATATGTTAATCATAGAAAAAAGCATGCCTCTCAAATTTTCATTCAAGTGTTGCTTATCTGCAAACAATAAATGGTGAAAAAACATACACAAACTTTCTCAGAAAAATTAATTCGAAAATTACCCAGAAAAAATCGAAAAATTGACACAATTTCTCAAAATCTGTTAGACAAAG
>CM040185.1:92041122-92061122 GCA_022606455.1 Callitettix versicolor
TCATATAACCCATTCCCTATTTAGTTTATTAACAAGTTCAATTAAATAAATATAGAACTGGACTAATTACGATATAAATTCACACACGATATACAAAATATGTTTACGATATAAATTCGCACACAATATAAACGATTGTTTACGATATAAATTCGCACGCTATATAAAAAATTGTTTACGATATAAATTTACACACGATATAAACAATTGTTTACGATATAAATTCGCACGCTATATAAAAATTGTTTATGATATAAATTCACACATGATATAAACAATTGTTTACTATATAAAATTCGCACACGATATAAAAAATTGTTTACGATATAAATTCGCACACGATATAAATAGTTGTTTACGATATAAATTCACACACGATATAAACAATTGTTTAAGATATAAATTCGCACACGATATAAACAATTGTTTACAATACAAATTCACACACGATAGGACCCATAAACAATTGTTTACGATATAAATTAGCACACGATATAAACAATTGTTTACGATATAAATTCACACACGATATAAACAATTGTTTACAATACAAATTCACACACGATAGGACCCATAAACAATTGTTTACGATATAAGTTAGCACACGATATAAACAATTGTTTACGATATAAATTCGCATACGATATAAACAATTGTTTACGATATAAATTCGTACACGATATAAACAATTGTTTAGATATAAATTCGCACACGATATAAATAGTTGTTTACGATATAAATTCACACACGATATAAACAATTATTTACGATATAAATTCACACACGATATAAACAATTATTTACAATACAAATTCACACACGATAGGACCCATAAACAATTGTTTACGATATAAATTAGCACACGATATAAACAATTGTTTACGATATAAATTTGCACACGATATAAACACATGTTTACGATATATAATCACACATGATATAAATAATTGTTTACGATATAAATTCGCACACGATATAAACAATTGTTTACGATATAAATTCACACACGATATAAACAACTGTTTACGATATAAACAAGACACGCAACTGTCTCGAACGAACGTTATCGAAATCGAATTTAAAAAAGTAATACTAACTTAATATTAGTTCATTAAAAAATGAACTATTAGAGCAGCATCATGGTAACGCTTACACCCGCTAAAACTTGCGCCAATCTTGATCTCTAGAAACCCTTTGAAGGTCGGTAAAGGTTAGTTTTATATATTCCAATTTCATTCAAATATGGCACAAATAGCTTCGACAAGTTCATTACCACACAAAAACCCTTTGAATGACAGGTCTTCCAAATCTTAAAGTTCAACACTCTTTTACATTATTCTTTTTAAATATATAATTTCACTACTGAAATCAGCGTTAGAATTTACGTAAATTAGCATTTACGTTTGGAAATCCCATTGTACTAATTTGTGCAGATATAACGCTGATTACTATGGTGAAATCAAGTTTTCAAAAAAGCAAAAAAACGTAAGATAGGAAGAAAATTATAGGCCCCTAACAGATATTGTAATTTTTTAGAAATTCGATTACAAATGGAGGCCCATGGATGTTTTGTAAGTTTAATATTTTACAGTTTTAAAAGCTGCATTATTAGTATTCTATCTAAACACTCTTCCCGCTGTTCGTTTACTAACCTTAATTTCGAACCGCGTTGAAACAAAAATTGAAAAATGCTTTTATCGTTATGACTGTGTTAACCATCGCATTGAACTACAATACATAACATCACGTACAAGAAAATTTCCGTGCGCTACAGAACAGCTCGAAAATTGATTTGTGTAAATTCGTTTACCCGGAAAAATAACGTCATCTATACTAAAACGTATAGCCACTCCGCTTCTAGAACAGGTTACAATTACTTACAAAGACAAAGCGAAAACCCGACACACTCCGCACGATAAATAATTGAATGCTTTTATCCCGTATCGGCGAGTGTTTAATCTTTGTCCACACGGTTGGCAGCACTGTTACTCTGCATCGATGAGTTGATCTATGTCTATGTCGTGAAACGCAGTGATGCATGTACTACAGAAAAACTACCTACAAATTCATCAGACTGATTGATGCGCCATTCCTTCAAACGAACGCTTCAGCTTGATGTAGTACTGCACGCGTATTCGTGCGGAATGAGGTGAAGCTTGACGCAGTGAGAACCCGTTTTGTAACTAAGCGGGTAAGTAAAGCTCATTACTCTTGTTTAGTATTTGACAGTATCGGAATCGATGCGGTGTTCGCCACAGTGTCCCTCCATATTATAAATATAGTACTCTCCCTCGAAGCTTACGATCATTTCGCGCTACTTTTGAAATAAATAGTGCAAAATTTTGCTCTTCTGAAATCAATGCATATTGTTTAAAAAGGGTTTTCACATTAACCTATCGCATTCAAACAAATCGAATAGAACATTTTCGCGCCTGGACAAATCCAGTTGAAGTTCGATAAAATAGATCCGTACGTGTATTGTTACATTAACCGACTGTTTTGAAATTTGGTACGAAGGTATCTGGTATAGTATCCGAACGATGTATGTGTAAGCTTTATCCCCATTCGATTCCGTTTCAAGACAGCGGCCTCTGATTAAACGAGAAGGAGTGTGTGTGTGTGTGTGTGTGTGTGTGTGTGTGTGTGTGTGTGTGTGTGTGTGTGTGTGTGTGTGTGTGTGTGTGTGTGTGTGTGTGTGTGTGTGTGTGTGTGTGTGTGTGTGTGTGTGCACGTGTGTGTGATACAGTTTTGGTCAAGCAAATTAACCGACTGTTTTTGAAATTTGGTACGCAGGTATCTTGTATAATCCCGAATGACGTTATGTAAGGTGTTTTCCCATTCGTCTCCGTTTCAAGACGGCAGCCTCCGGTTTAACGATGATGTGTTGATGGATGTTTCCTGCAATACTGGCTGAACGGCAAGACTTATCATAATTCTGACCGTTTGATGAAATTTGGTACGCAGGTATCTTGTATAATCCCGAATGACGTTATGTAAGGTGTTTTCCCATTCGTCTCCGTTTCAAGACGGCAGCCTCCGGTTTGACGATGATGTGTTGATGGCTGTTTCCTGCAATACTGGCTGAACGGCAAGACTTATCATAATTCTGACAGTTTGTTGGGGAGAGAACATACAATTTCCAATAAAGGTGATCCACTAACATTTTGCCTAAACATTACTGTTACCGATTAAATTTGCTGAAAAAGTTACCAGGGCGATAGAACAACGTCAAAGCAATTATTAAGAAGATACTAGTTTGCGCGCGCACACACACAACACACACACACACATTTTATTTATTTATATAACATTCAACAGTAACCAACAAAATGTTTACCAACGGTTTCGTTGCCTCTTAGATCGCGCCACCTGGTGGATCTATGACATCAGACAACAGAATCCTATATTTAACCGGCACTGGTACGCTATATTCGCCAACACTGCCAACTCTTTTACCCCGCAGGGCTGTAGCTAAATTTAACTGGCCAGCCTGATAAAACGAATTAGATCATATCTTAATTTTGCGAGTTGTTTAACACTAAAAAAAAACAAACTTCACAACTATTTTACCTTCAAATAAATATTTTCAACAGGAAAAAGTTGAAAACGTGCACATATCCGGTAAAATGACAAAATATAGAGGAGAAAATTGATTTTTAGTTTAACGTTAATCTTCTATTCGTCATGTATGCACGAGGTGTTCAGAAAGTAACGAGAATTTTTAAATTTCGCGGTATTGGAGAGTCCGATTGTCAAACATTTTTTTTTCTTATGTAGGTATACATGTCCTTGAAGTATGATAAAACTTTCAGCTGTTTTCATTGTTGACATTGCCTGTGACAGCCATTAAGGTTGGACGTGTTTTTATGAGTTCGGCGATTTTCGTTTGTTAAAAAAAATGGATCAAAGAATTTGTATCAAATGTTGCATAAAAATTGAAATAAAGTGTGTGAAATGTTAACAAAGTCCTATGGTTAGTCTGCTATGAGTAAAGCAAGAGTTTACGAGTGGTATAAGCGTTTCCAAGAAGGCCGTGAAGACGTTGAAGATGACTAACGCCCTGGACGCCCCAGCACGTCAACAACCTACGAAAACGTAGAAAAAGTGAAAGAAATGGTTATGAACAATCGCCGAATCACAATTAGAGAGGTCGTTGATGATGTTGGCATATCGACTGGATCATGTCATGACATTGTTTTCAGTGTTTTGTGTATGAAACGCGTGGCAGCAAAATTCGTTCCAAAATTGTTGAATTTTGAACAAAAACAGCGGCGAATGGAAGTTGCTCAGGAGTCAATAAATGAAGTCAACGACGAAGCAGAATTACTTAAAGTATTAGGCCTATAACAGGTGACGAAACATGGGTTTACGGATATGACGTCGAAACTAAGGCTCATCATCCCAGTGGAGGCATTCTGGCTCGCCAAGACCGAAAAAGGCTCGACAAGTGCGGTCGAACGTGAAGGTTATGCTCACTGTGTTCTTCGATATTAATGGCATAGTACATCATGAATACCTGCCACCAGGTAAAATGGTCAATAAGGAGTACTACCTACAAGTTCAACACAGTTTGCGTGAAGCAATCCGAAAAAAACGCCCGGATCTGTAGAAAAACATTTCATGGCTTTTGCACCACTATAATTCACCTTCATTGCTTGTTCGTGAATTTTTGACCAAAAACAGTCCTGTAACGATGCCCCAGCCTCCATATTCGCCAGACATGGCTCCGTGTGACTTTTTCCTATTTCCAAAAATAAAAAGAACCTTAAAGGGCCGTTGTTTTACAGCAGTAGATGGCATTAAAAGCGCATTGCTGAAAGAACTAAAGGCTATCTCAAAGATCGAGTTTGAGAAGTGTTTCGAGGATTGGAAGAAGCGCTGGCACAAGTGCATAATCTCCAATGGGGACTATTTTGAAGGCGACAACATCAATGTAGAAGAATAAATAAATATTTTGTTCAGAAAATTAAAATTCTCGTTACTTTCTGAACACACCACGTACACTATCAAGCCGCATAGTAATAAAACAGCACACAGCTCTCTACGTTTCTTGATGGAAGAGAATTTTTGTATTTTACAATAAAAATACCAGAACGGACCCTGACCGCCGTGAATATATATACATATTTTTTAATATAACTGGTATCCCCGTATTCAGCGTTAAAATGTGCAAGTGTGCAACACACACACGCGCGCGATTGGTGTAAGGACTTTTTGCAGTGTTTATACATACTAGTATCTTAAAAATTACTTAAGGCGCAAAACACGCGCGGGCGCGCACACACACACACACACACACACTCTCTCTCTCTCTCTCTCTCTCTCACACACACACACACACACACACACACACACACACACACACACACACACACACACACACACACACACACACACACACACACACACACACACACACACACACACACACACACACACACACACACACACACACACACACACACACACACACACACACACACACACACACACACACACACACACACACACACACACACACACACACACACACACACACACACACACACACACACACACACACACACACACACACACACACACACACACACACACACACACACACACACACACACACACACACACACACACACACACACACACACACACACACACACACACACACACACACACACACACACACACACACACACACGGTAACGGACTAGGCTTTACTATGAAGGCCGCTGCAATAGTTCTATTTGAATAGAAATTAGCTAACGATTTTTTGCACTGTTTATACATACTAGTACCTTAAAGTTACTGAAAGCACAAAGAAAACCAGACTATATTGGAGAAACAAAGTGTCCTTTGTATATCGTCATCGTAAATATTTGCCACTCGATGCATCGTCCGAGAATCGATTGACGGATTCTTTCGGGCTAAAGGTTTTCAGAATTCTATTGCAAGGGGAAAATAGTTTCAAAAGAAAGTCCATAATAAGGTGCTGTGTAATCTCCGGTTCTTTGTAAATAAAATGCTTCAAAGGAATGAATTCTTTGTCACGGAGGCAGAATCTTTTAAAGACAATAAAATTTAAATTGCGTCTTCCGTCAAACTCTTCGGCTCCCGTTATTTGAAAATAACAGAGGCACGCAGCACTCTCGCTGGCGTGACGGGAGCGACTTTCATGAAATACTTTTTAACATGCTTTCTCGACAATGTAATTAAACCGTTCCAATCAGCATACTAATCTACATTTATTAGCATTCTGAATTTTCGTATTGCTTTGAGTATACAATAGTGAACTGTCGTCAAAATGTTTTTTTTTCGAATTTCAATTAGAAATTGAGCTATTGGACTGTGCAATCGCGGTAACAGCACACGGTAATAGGACTCGTGACCTATTACACCGATTCTGAATTCTGAAGCGATGTATATCGATCCTGAATTCTAGATCACTCTTTGAGTAGTCGTTAAAATTGTGTGTGTGTGTGTGTGTGTGTGTGTGTGTGTGTGTGTGCGCGCGCGCGAGTGTGTGTGTGTGTGTGTGGGCGGGCGCGCGCGCGTGTGTGTGGGGAGTGTGCATGCGTGCGTGCGTGAGTGTGTGGATGTACATGCGTGCGTGATTGTGTGTGTGTGTGTGTGCCTGCTCGTGCGCGTGTATGGGTGAGTGTGCGTGCATGCGGGTGTGCGTTCGTGCTTGTACGCGTACCAGCGGGCGTGCGTGCGTGGGTGGGTGTGCGTGCGCATATGCGTGTGTGGGTGGGTAGGTGTGCTTGCGTCTGTGTGTGTGTGTGTGTGTTTGTGGGCGAGCGCGCGCGAGTGTGTGTGGGGAGTGTGCCTGCGTGAGTGTGTGAATGTGCATGCGTGCGTGATGTGTGTGTGTGTGTGTGCCTGCGCGTGCGCGTGTATGGGTGAGTGTGCGTGCGTGCGGGTGTGTGTGCGTGCGTGTACGCGTGCCAGCGGGTGTGCGTGCGCGGGTGGGTGTGCGTGCGCGTATGCGTGTGTGGGTGGGTAGGTGTGCGTGCGTCTGTGTGTGTGTGTGTGTGTGTGTGTGTATGCGCGCGCTTGTGTTTAATACATATTTCTTCACGGGTGGAATTGCAAATTGGTGTACATACGTTCGACACAATTAACTGTTTCTAGAAGCAACACTGTTCCGACGTTTCGCTGCAGTCGTATCTGGCATCTTCGAAGCTGTTCTCGCTCCAAGTCTGAAGTGGAACTGTTGTCGAACTTGGAACGACAACAATCTCGAAGGCGCCAGATACGATTTTGGCGAAACTTCGAAACAGTGTTGCTTCTAGAAACAGTTGTGACAAACGAATGTACACACGTTTTCAATGTGATTCATGGTTCCATTCGACTACCTACTTCTAAAAGAAACATTACTGTTCCGACATTTGCCAAAATCGAGACGCTGAGCGGCGACCCGAAAAGATAATCGCTAGCTGTCTGCACTGAACAAGAGTCGATCCAACTTCATTCCAATGTCGATGCCGGTGATGAGACTTGGGTTTCGGTTATAACCCTGAAACTAAGCAGAAGTCGTCGCAGTGGAAGTCGCCGTTTTGATTGCGGCAAAAAAAAAAAAAAAATTTTTTGGAACTTTTTAAATATTGAATATTTTAGGAAAATGTTTCTAATCCACTACTGTAGTTTTTTGTGAAGTTTTGAAAAATCACATTGAGAATATTTTTGTTTTTAGACTAAATGCACATTGTGTAGTACCGCCTCCTAAAGTGTGTAAAGTGTTAAAGTCGTAAGTGTAGTGTTGTAAGTATAAGTGTATGTTAGACTCGGGTTCCTGCGAAGGACGTCTAAATCCTCTCAATAGGTGCAGCTACTCTGCACCCCTGCGGGGCAAAATAGCGGGCGAAAAAGAGCTGGTGGGTTCTCACACACGCTTGCGCACATCGTTAGTCCTTCAGGACTTTTTAGCTTCAAAAAACACGGTAGTGATTCCCCACACACCCTATTCGCCTGACCTCGCTTTGTGTAACTTTTTTCCGTTCCCCAAAATACAATTGAAATTGAAAGACCGTCGTTCTGACACATGCGGGGATCCAGACAGAATGGTAGGACGTGCTTCGAACACTTACACTCGCAGACATCTAGGGATGCAAAGCCGCCTCGGTGGCCTAGTTGATAGCGTACTAGGCTTTCACCCCGAGATCCGGGTTCGATTCCCGGCCAGGGCTTGGCATTTTCATACGCTATTAATCATCCCATCATCTGCATTAGCCCAAGTGTGCACAATAGTCGGACGTTAAACACCACAAACAAACAAAAAATCTAGGGATGCATAGAATCACTGGGAAAACTCTGGAATAGCTGTATCCATACCTAAAGGGACTATTTTGAAGAGTCAGTGAAAACTACGAGTTACGGTCAGCAATTTTATTTTTATGTACATTTTACGGCTTTTGTGTAACAACGTAATAATAATAATAACTTTCCCTTACGCTTTTAGCCCTTAACTACCCATAAATATCTTTTGCGTCAACTCCTATATTTTTTCAGGGTTCGGACCTGTATAACGACTATTTTGAACAAATTTTTTAATGATCAGTCACACGCGTTACCGACCGACAGACGGACGGGCACAACGCAAACGCTTGATGTTTATTCACTTCGGGGCTAATTCAGCAGCACCGTGAGCGAAATAAAACTTAAATAATTTCAAACATGATTCAACTAGAGTGCATGAAATTTATTGCCGTATAAATTTATATATTTATAGCGCATACATTTGTATTTGCCAGTCGTAAATTCACTTTAACGTTTGTTATCTTTTCACGTTCTGACTGTACGAGAAGAAACAACACTGAATTATTTCTACGATAGGAATATTGTTATGCGAAATAAAATGTATTAAATCACAAATAATAATTTATTGCACGCAACTGTATCGCTCACAATTTCGATACGCGAAAAAATGCAAAAAATATTCCAGTAATAGCGCAGACACGTTCATTAATAACAACAAAAATTCTGTTGCCGAACCAAAAATATAAATCACTTATGTTTTTTTCGATTCCTCGTTTTTATTATTAATTAATTAATGTTGCTGACCTTGAATCGTAACGCTTTTATTACTTGTAACATTTTCATCGTTAACTTCATTTTTTCGTTAACGAAGGCCATCCATCACTGTACGACCTAGAAATGCGACCAACGTTTGACTGCCAATCCTAACCTCTAAATTACTTTTTGAGGAGACGTGAAGAATGTTTTTGTTATTTTAAGGCGAAAAGCACATTGAGGCTGTTATCGCCTCCCTAAATGTAAGTGTGAGTGTAAATGTTAAAGTAAGTGTAGTTTTGTAAGTGTAAGTGTGTGTTAGACTCGGGTACCGCGAGGGACGTCTAAATCCTCTTAATAGGTGCAGCTAGTCTGCACCTCCTGCGGAGGAGATGATGAGAGTTCGTTAAAGTATTGTGTTTGTGTGTGTGTGTGTGTGCGCGCGCGTGTATTTTCAACGAAATTAGAAAACGTAAAGTGCTAATTGCATGCAAGTTTTAATGCTAATTATAACGGTAAAACCACATTTCAAAACAAAAAAATGGAAGGCAAAAAACGTTAAGAATTTTTCAAGATTTGAAATGGTCACCATTATGATCTGATTATGTTGACTAACGAACTTGTTCAAGCTAATTAACAAAATCGTTAACAAAGATGCCAAAGATAAACAAAAAAAGAATAAAATTGGGAATATGAACGTGTTAACAAACGCGCGTGCGCGCGACAACACACACACACCTAGTTTCTCACCTTACCTTGTATAAACCCTCGATTTAACGGACTACATCTAGCGAGTGGAATTCCGTTAAAGCTGATTGTCCGTTAAACGAAGGCGGAACCTGTAAGGGAGGATTATTAGCAGTAAACGTTATACCTGCTTTGTACTGCTATTTTCAATTGTATGAACACAAATTTAATGTTCACTTAAAACGGTCGTATTGCTTAGAAGTCAGTGCACAGCGTTGAAGTACTGCAGCATTACAGAAATACGTAATAGATTTCTTCTGCAGCACGTTCAAGCATCGATGAAATGTACTTGTAGCGTTTCACGTTACATCAACTATTGTAAAGGTGTTATTAAAAATTCTAACAGAAATATCACCAACTATATTTCAAAATCAGACAAAATAATTGCTTTTTGTTATACGTTAAATCGAAGTCCGTCATATCGAAGTCCGTTAAACCGAAGTTCGTCATATCGAAGTCCGTGTAATCGGAGTTCGTTAAATCGAAGTCCGTTAAAATCGAAGTACGTTAAATCGGAATCTGTTAAATCGAGGTACGTTAAATCAGGGTCCGTTAAATCGAAGTCCGTTAAAATCTAAATTCGTTAAATCTGGGTCCGTTAAATTGGAGTCCGTTTAATCGGGGTACGTTAAATCGAAGTGCGATAAATCGGGGTCCGTAAATCAGAGTCCGTTAAATCGGGCTCCGTTAAAATCTAAATCCGTTAAATTGGGATCCGTTAAATCGGGATCTGTTAAATCGAAGTCCGTTAAATCGAAGTCCGTCATATCGAAGTCCGTTAAATCAAAGTCCGTCATATCAGCGTCCGTTAAATCGGGGTCCGTTAAAATCGAAGTCTGGTAAATCAGAGTCCGTTCAATCGGGGTCCGTTCAATCGGAGTCCGTTCAATCGGGGTCCGTTAAATCGGAATCCGTTAAATCGAAGGCCGTTAAATCGGGATCCGTTAAATCGAAGTCCGTTCAATCGGAGTCCGTTCAAATCGAAGTCCGTTCAATCGGGGTCCGTTAAATCGAAGTCCGTTAAATCGAAGTCCGTTAAATCGGGATCCGTTAAATCGAAGTCCGTTAAATCGAAGTCCGTTAAATCGAAGTCCGTTAAATCGGGGTCCGTTAAAATCGAAGTCCGGTAAATCAGAGTTCGTTCAATCTGAGTCCGTTCAATCGGGGTCCGTTAAATCGGGATCCGTTAAATCGAAGTCCGTTAAATCGAAGTCCGTTAAATCGTTAAATCGGGATCCGTTAAATCGAAGTCCGTTAAATCGAGTCCGTTAAATCGAAGTCCGTTAAATCGGAGTCCGTTCAATCGGGATCCGTTAAATCGAAGTCCGTTAAATCCAGGGTTTACTGTATCGTGTTGGAAATGTTTAAAATTTTATGTAGTCGATGCCTACATACTACGTACGTCTTGAACGCAGGACGTGATCACTAGAATGTCTGTCGGTCATCATTTGCGTGCCCGATCTTAATGAAATTTTGTTTGCGCAAATGTCTTTTATTTTGTACACTCATTTGAGTTACGAATATTTAATATGAGCAAAATCTGATGATCAGTCATAGACAAAATTACGTTTCTTATATTTTCGAGAGAGGGAATACACTCATAAACGTTCACACCATTTAATTGCAGTATTTTGATAAATAAAAACTTTTATATTAATTTGCGACCGCTTGGAGTTAAACTAAGAACATAAAATTAAAAACAAGTACTGTACTGTACACGTGTGGAACTCGGGAGTTACCACAGAAGTTACGCTTTTGTTAAACATATCTTTGCTGAATACATAATTAGTTTGAAGGCATGTTCACAAATATCTTGTTTTGTTTAAATAAATAAATAAATACGTGAATCTAGATTAGTTGTTTATTAATTCGTAACGATCAGCTGATTTCATTGAAGCTGATAGGCTGTAATTATTAGGTTATGTTGTTAAAAACTAACAATATTAACAATTCTTATAAACGTTTACATTAATTTCGAATGTATTACAAACGGTTACAACGTGCACGTTTTCATCAACTAAGGAAAAATAACGGAACATAACGTTTTCATACAATACGCGTTTACTGTTACCGAAAAGGAGGATAAAAAGAGAGACAGAAATAGACAGACGAAATTCGCTTGCTCGTTTCCGTTTCATTAAAAATGTTCGGGACGTTTTCCCTATTCACTCCCCTCTAAAGCTAACATTAATAGCCTCGCTGCAATATTGAGTAGACGATATGACCTACTAGTAACATTTATATAATGTAACCTACGTACTGAATATAAACGGACTAGAAGTACGGCCACCATTATAAAAATCGCGGTCGATATCAGAGGCTAAAGTCCAAATAATTGAACTACTTGCCGCTACGAACGCTGCAAGATCAAGGGGAAGACGTTTGAGAGTGTAGAGAGGTACTTTCCATTCAACTGTAGTTGAATATATATATATATATATATATATATATATATATATATATATATATATATATATATATATATAATTATTATTATTATTATTATTTGCGCATAGACCCTGTTGGATCACGCAAAGCACTCCGACTCATGTCTTGTTCCTTCTAATCCTCCACACCTCCCTCATCCTGTCCCCATGGTTCCTCTTCCGCTCCTCCGTCCATTTTACCCCTGCTCTCTTTGGGATATCATTCTCTGGGACCTTCCAACCGAGCATCTTTCGCCTGTATGCGTGTCTATCTTCAACATCTGTTGAGTCTATTTCTGCGTCATGTAGGTCTATTCTGACTTGTGCGATCCACGACGTTGTTCATTTGACACCTTGTATATACTTATAGATTCTGTTGGCAAGTCTCGTTGTCCGGAGTCGACTGATGTGTCCATAAAACCGAAGCCTCCTTCTTCTGATATCTGCTGCCAGGTTCGATATCTTCTCTGTGGTCTTCCGGGAGTGCAACCTGTATCCATCTTCTGTTAATCTCGGACCAAGGATCTTCCTCAAGATTTTGCGTTCTTCCTTCAAAATACCCTTCATGGTAGCTTTTGTGTGGAGTGCTAGCGTCTCGCTTGCATATAGTACCTCCGGTTATATATATATATATATATATATATATATATATATATATATATATATATATATATGTATTAGAAGAAGGAGGCTTCGGTTCTATGGACACATCAGTAGACTCCCAACAACGAGATTTGCCAACAGAATCCTTAAGTATATACAAGGTGTCAAATCAACAACGTCGTGGATCGCACAAGTCAGAATAGACCTACATGACGCACGAATAGACTCAACAGATGTTGAAGATAGACACGCATACAGGAGAAAGATGCTCGGTTGGAAGGACCCAGAGAATGAAATCCCAAAGAGAGCAGGGGTAAAATAGACGGAGGAGCGGAAGAGGATCCATGGGGACAGGATGAGGGAGGTGTGGAGGATTAGAAGGAACAAGACATGAGTCGGAGTGCTTTGCGTGATCCAACAGGGTCTATGCGCAGATAATATATATATATATATATATATATATATATTTTTTTTTTTTTTCCGGCGAAAAACCGTTCAGGTTATCATCGCCGTCACGAAAAATGAGAGTATATATATATAAAAATTAAACAAAATTTTACTCAAGAAAAAAGCAACAAAACCAACAAAACAACAACAACAAACTATAACAGTAAAAATACATTAAAAATTTAGATAACAGGTATAGACATATTACCCTTAAGAACTAAATAACAATAAATAATGAATAAAATTTAATAACAATTCGTAAAATAATGCAAAACATAACAGAAATAAAGTTTTTAAATAAAATAAATAAATAAAATAACACAAGAAATTACAAATACAATAAATTAAATTTTATTTAAAACATTCAGACGATGAAGAAGTCTAGAACCCAGTCAACGGCCGAGGCACTATCTCCCAACATCGTCTGCAAACAGTTGCTCAGACCACACATAAAACGCACATTTTGGAAACCATCACAATCGAGCAATATATGTCTTATTGTGATGGTTTCCCTACAGAACTCGCATTTAGGTAGGTCCCCGCGTTCCATCAGAAATCCATGTGTTAACATGGAGTGACCGATGCGAAGGCGGGTGATCACCACCTCTTCTCTACGACTTGCACGTATTGACGACCCCCAAGGACGAACAGTATTTTTAATTACCCTCAATTTGTTATTGCTTGTAGCTGCCCATTCATTTTCCCACTGTAGAAGAATTAAATGTTTTACGTGACAAAGAAAGTCAGACACTATTACACGTGCAGTGCATGGCGGCAGAAAAGTTGCTTCCTTTGCCGCATTATCCGCTACAGTGTTCCCAAATATTCCACAGTGACCAGGAATCCAGATAAATGATACTCTTGCACCTCGTAGTTCAAGTCTATGGACAGAGCACAGAATATCTTGAACCAGAGGGTTTACCGAATACATATCCCGGATTGCCTGGAGGCACTTTTTGAATCAGAACAAACTACGAAATGCAAACTATCGAATTCAATAGTGTTCAGAGCCTTTAAGATGGCAAAGAGTTCGGCTGTAAAGACACTACAAGTTGAGGGTAATCCATACTTATACGTTTCATCCAGTGAGTAAAATGCACACCCAACATTGTTATTCATCTTAGAGCCATCTGTGAAAATAAATTTAGCAGATGGATATGAACTAGTCAGTCGAAAAAACTCACGTTGATACACAATGTTAGGAGTGTTGTCTTTCTGGTATGCACACAAGGAGAAATCAAAGGTCGGCATATTGATTTTCCACGGAGGGACAAAACAAAAGGACCTTTCAAATATTGGGGTAGTTCAATACGTAAGTCATCAAAAATACAGGAAGTTCTAATACCAAGAGGAGCAGTAGCATTCGGTCGAGTTTCATACTGTCGCAAAATTGATTTTTGAAAACTGTATTAAAAGCAGGGTGCCATGGTTTAGATGATAGATTGCTTATATAAGTTAACTGTAGTTTCTGTCTCCGTCGAGAGAGAGGAAGGTTCCCCAGCATCGGCGAGAATACTCACGACGGGACTTGAACGGAAAGCACCAGAAACAAGGCGGATTGCAGAGTTATGGACGGGATCTAGTTTCTTTAAAATCGATGGTCTAGCAGATGAATAAACAATGCTGCCATAATCAATTCGCGAACGAATTACGGCACGGTAAAACATCAGCATACAGGTCCTATCAGCACCCCATCGAGACCCACTAAGAACCCTCAACATATCGAGGATTTTATTACATCTTAATTTTAAATCACGCACGTGAGGGCTCCACGAGAGCCTTTCGTCGAGTATTAGACCCAAGAATCGAACGGATGGAGAAGTCCGAAGCTGTATACCATCAAGATATAACGACGGAGCCTGGATCTGTCGACGGCGACTGAAAGCAATACACTGAGTTTTAGCAGCGGAGAATTTAAAGCCAGTAGTTCTCGTCCAGGTCTGCAACCTATTTATTACCAGCTGAAGGGTTCTTTCAGCTGTTGCCATGTTTCTGGTGCTTACGTAAATAGCAAAATCGTCTACAAATAGAGAACATCTGACAGGAGACCGTACGTTAGACGTTATGCTATTGAGCAATAGCAAACAGAGTAACACTAAGTACACTCTGTGGAACACCATTCTCTAAGTAGAAGTATATATATATATGTATGTATGTATGTATGTATGTATGTATGTATGTATGTATGTATGTATATATATATATATATGTGTGTGTGTGTGTGTGTGTGTGTGTGTGTGTGTGTGTGTGTGTGTGTGTGTGCGCGCGCGCGTGCGTGCGCGTGTGTGTATTATAAATAAGTATATTTATTGTTTCAATTGATACTCAAAACTAGATTTAAAAAAACGAAAAATATTTTTGCCCTTATGATTTAACCCTTAAAACAAATTTTGACGTCAACCACTATTTCTTCCTCAATTCGGGCCGCTACAAGGGCCATTTCACGAAATATCTTGCGAAAAGATACAGACAGGCAAGCGAATTTATAAAAGTCCTTGACTTTAAATACGGACCTTAACGACCCATTTCAACTGCCGTCATGGTAAGACCCAGACCTAAGGTTTTTACAGTACTATCGATCCCCGAGTCGCAATTTATAAGAGATTCTGCCGCTAACCACGTAAGAGCAGGTATTTCTATCGCAGATTACGTTGTAATAGGCTACACGTTAAACGAACCAAGATCCGGGATTACGGGGGATTATACGCTGAATGTATTGCTTTGTGCAGCAGCTTAGGGTAAAATAATTTACAGCCGCCTTGTTCAACACTGATTGTCAGGAACTGCCATCATGGTAAGACCCAGAAGACGGACCATGAAAAGAACGCCTATTTTGACCTAAAAATACAATAAAAACACACAAAAATTGTATATATGTATATAACCCCGCAAGGGAGTGCAGACTAGCTGCACCTATTGAGAGGATTTAGACATCCCTCGCGGTACCCGAATCTAACACACGCTTACACTTACAACACTACACTTACTACTTTAACACTTTACACTCACACTTACATTTAGAGAGGCAATAATAGCCTCAATGTGCTTTTTGCCTTAATATATATATATATATATATATATATATATATATATATATATATATATATATATATATATACATACACACACACACACACACACACACACACACACACACACACACACACACACGAGATGTGGTCCAGAAAGTAACGAGAATTTTAATTTTTGAACAAAATATTTATTTATTCTTCTACATTGATGTTGTCGCCTTCAAAATAGTCCTCATTGGAGATTATGCACTTGTGCCAGCGCTTCTTCCAATCCTCGAAACACTTCTCAAACTCGATCTTTGAGATAGCCTTTAGTTCTTTCAGCGATGCGCTTTTAATGTCATCTACGACTGTAAAACGACGGCCCTTTAAAGGTTCTCTTTATTTTTGGAAATAGGAAAAAGTCGCACGGAACCATGTCTGGCGAATATGGAGGCTGGGGCATCGTTACAGTACTGTTTTTGGCCAAAAATTCACGAACAAGCAATGAAGTGTGAGCTGGTGCATTATCGTAATGCAAAAGTTTGAATTGTTTTTCCACAGATCCGGGCTTTTTTTCGGATTGCTTCACGCAAACGGCGTTGAACTTGTAGGTAGTACTCCTTATTGACCGTTTCACCTGGTGGCAAGAATTCATGATGCACTATGCCATTAATGTCGGAGAACACAGTGAGCATAACCTTCACGTTCGACCGCACTTGTCGAGCCTTTTTCGGTCTTGGCGAGCCAGAATGCCTCCACTGAGATGATTGAGCCTTAGTTTCGACGTCATATCCGTAAACCCATGTTTCGTCACCTGTTATAATACGTTTCAGTAATTCTGCATCGTCGTTGACTTCATTTAGTGACCCTGAGCAACTTCTATTCGCCGTGATTTTTGTTCAAAATTCAACAATTTTTGAATGAATTTTGCTGCCACATCGTGTGTGTGTGTGTGTGTGTGTGTGTGTGTGTGTGTGTGTGTGTGTGTGTGTGTGTGTGTGTGTGTGTGTGTGTGTGTACATATGTATATACGTGTATATATATATATATACACGTATATATTCAGAATGTATGTATTTTATTTATTTTACTAATGAAAAGAAAAGAAAGACGTTAACACCAAGGGAAAAGCTTACAGCAGTAAGTCCATTCTCGAACCTACGCTCTTGAGGGAACAATTAAGGAAATGCAGCAAATTTACCGGGGCTTATCACCTTGGACACGCCGGTCAAAAAATGAACAGTTTTCTGTTGTAAAAAACCTGAACAAACATATTGGTAGGATTAAAATGTACATAATTTAGCATGTTACATTTGAATGTTATACGTTTTACGAAAGAATAACCAAATAGAGGTCAAAGTTTAGTTTCGCATTATCAATGGAATTTAAAATGCTAATTAAATCAATTTTACCCCGAATTACAATGGCGAAATCTGATTTTAACGACCTTGTCTGAGGTGCTATTGAAAATAATCGATTTTTATGTTGAATTTGAACGAATCTTGCCCGATACAGTCGTCACGTTAAGGCCAAAACCAGGAAAAGTTTGTTAGATTTTATTCAAACTTGGCACAAATATCGATTCTGGTAATACCGGGTCTATAACAAAAGTAGTAAGACTGATTAAAAAAAATTATTGAAGATATGTTTACAATTCCTTAATATTCTTCGAAACAGCACACTTGGGCAGCTACACACTTAGAATAACGCTGCTGCTATTCGCCTACGCCTTCTGGAAGTCAGCTTCGGGGATGCTGTTGAGAGCCCTTGTCGATGCTGCTTTAACGTCCTGAATCGAGTCAAACAGTTGTGCCTTCAGCTGTCTTTTCATCCGTGGGAAAAAAAGTCAAGTAGAGCCAGATCAGGACTTAGGCGGGGTGCAGCAACGTGGCAACGCCGAATCGGGCCAACAGTTGCCTCACGACGAGCGGGTCATTGTCGTGATACAGCGTCCAGTTGTTGGAGATATATATAGAGTATATTGTATATATATATATATTGAGTATATCAACAACGTCGTGGATCGCACAAGTCAGAATAGACCTACATGACGCAGAAATAGACTCAACAGACGTTGAAGACAGGAACGCATACAGGAGAAAGATGCTCGGTTGGAAGGTCCCAGAGAATGAAATCCCAAAGAGAGCAGAGGTAAAATGGACGGAGGAGCGGAAGAGGAACCATGGGGACAGGATGAGGGAGGTGTGGAGGATTAGAAGGAGCAAGACATGAGTCGGAGTGCTTTGTGTGATCCAACAGGGTCTATACGCAGATAATAATAATATATTGAGTATATAACTCAATATATAGAGTATAGATATAGTTTTTGAAGATGGAGGTTCTCCGAAACGCGTCAACGAAAGTAGAATTGACGAAGCTAGGGAAGGCAGATCATTATACTGAACATAGTGACAATAATTCTAGCAGAAAAGAAGAAGAATATAAAAAGAATCAATTACTTTATTTAATCATCCCGTTTCACTGGCGGACCCTGTATTACAGAAACATGCATGTTTCACTTTAATATTAAATAAAAACTTGCTACAGTTGTAACAATTTAGATGATTCTCTCTTTGTACAGTTTCTGTTTGTTATCCTTGAAACGGACCTCGCTTTCACGTAAGTCCTAAAACAAAGTTTAGATGAAACGGGTGTTGACCCACGACTAAGCCTTTAAACAGGACCTGTTGAAGATACCCGCTGCACAGGTTGTGTTTACACAGCGAAATAGCCCATTTAGTGTCCATTCTATGTGCACTTCCCATCATCTGTGCAAACACTGCCTGCAGCAATCAACCACTTAATATTAATATTTTATACGAGTGCGCAAGCGCGACCTTTCTTAGTTAAAAAGAAACTAATAACATACAACACTGAACAGCAACATGTTGAACAGTGTTCAACTTCTTTATAAACAACTAGCATTACACGAGGCGGCTTCAATTTAAGTATACGAAATGAATCGTTAATTTAATTTTGGTAGTTATATTAAAATATCGTAAATATCAGCTGATTTCATTGAACAGCTGGTAGGCTATAATAAGTTTCGATTGTTAAAAACTAGCTATGTTAAGTTGTTGTTTTCGGACGTAGTATACGGGAGATGCGACGTAGAAATACAGAAATGTAGGGTAGTGTAGACCCGAGGTACGCGTGCACTGCAAACCAATCGGAAGTGAGTATTGGTTGTAGGGAGTAAACTAGGTTTCGTTGGCTTAGGGTGGTTCCAAGCCGGGATATAAGTTGGGGAATTCTTAGCGTGGTTGTTTAGGGGTTAGTAAGCGGGAACTAGGTTATGTAATTCAGTTTCTGTATTTAGGCGATGTCATGCCAGACGCAAAACATGAAATGTAGTGTATTGTAATAAAATTATTTATTATGTAAGAGTTTAATGTTGAAGATATTTATGTACAAAAACAGTATAATAAACAAAAATAAAAGTCTTTATACGCACTTCTTCTGTATTAGACTAGCATTACCCGTCGCGGCTTCGCCCACGCAACTTAAACTGTTTCAGTGATATAATAATTCAGAAACATAAAAAAATATATTAATAAAAGCGTGATCATCTAAACTCGTGATTATTTTACAGTGAATATGAAAAAATATTATAACCTGAATATGTTGTTTTATTGTCTTCAAACGTGTTCCATTCGAATTTAAGAAAATCTGATCAAGAATATTTTTGTTCAATACAAACATTTATACCTATTCTATATTTTTGTCCTTTTAGGGGATGAATTCGGGGGAAAATACT
>CM040185.1:92066122-92068622 GCA_022606455.1 Callitettix versicolor
CTTGATGGAAACAAACTCCTTTCGTGAACATGCTTCTCCTCTTGTTTTGAATCGCTCTGTGAAGGTTCCTTAACGTCTCACAGTAACGATCAGTATTGATTGTTGTGCCGGTATCCATGAATTCGCACAATAACTTCTTCCTGTCCCAAAACACGCTGTCATGACATTGCCGGCAGACAGTGTTTGTTTGAACTTCAGCTGCTTCAGCGATTCTGGATGTTTCGACTGACGTGATGGTTCTTTCGTTTCCTGTGTCGTATAATGTACCCAGGTCTCGTCCCCAGTGACAATGGAGTTCAAGAATTTCTCGCCATCGGTTTCGTAGGCCTGAACGAATTCGCGGGCCGCATCAATCCGTTACCGTTTGTGGTCTGCTGTAAGCTGTCTTGGGACCCATTTTGCACAAACCTTGCTATACCCTAAATGGACTGTCAACATTTTATCAATGCAGGTCTTGCTGACATTAGGTATCATCTCGGAGGGTTCCCAAACAGTCACCCTTCGATCGTTCAGCATTGCTTCTACCACTTTCGCAATCGTTTCGTCCGAAAGATAACCGTCCGGAACGCTGTTCATCATGAACGTCGTACATCCGTCTTTGAATTCTCTGCACCACTTGCGCACGTGTTGTATGCTCATAAATTTTTCTCAGTAGACTTCACACAGATGGATATGAATGTCCACCGGCGCAATGTTTTTTGCACACAAAAAACTAATCACAGAGCGTATTTCGCACCTGGCGGGAGACAGAAAAAGGAACTCCATTATTAACGGCTACCAAGGCAACACTGAGCGTCGCAGACCGCTCGCGGAATGAGGATTGGAAGCGGAGGAACCAAGCTGCAAGCCGAGGTCATCGGATCCCGCGCAACAACGTTCGCAGCGACTATAGCGCCTTGTGAACCTGACTTTACGGACAACCCTCGTAGAAAAAACAGTAGCCCTCGCACCAATATACAGAGCTCTTCACTACAACTGTAGTAAATCTTTTTAATCTAATTTAACTGGTAATTGTAATACTTACAAAAAATGTTACTGCACCTTTTTTTTATATATACTACGCTTAATCTTCACGAAAACATTTTTTGTATAATTAAAGTACAGAGTCCGCCAGTGAAACGGGATGATTAAATAAAGTAATTGATTGTTGAAAAAAAATGCGTTAAATATTTGTTTTAGTAAATAACTGAAAGTACAAGAATAGCCATTATGGGTACAATACGAAAAAACATTATTTTCTGAACACTACGTCTACCAAATGTCCTCCATTGCAGTTAGGGCATTCATGGAGCCTGGTTTGGACGTTTTGCATGACCTCTCGCAGCATGTTGACAGGTATTGCCGCAATCTCGTTTACAATTCGTTGTTTGAGGGCTTGAATGGTTGTGGGTGGATCTGATTAAAACACTTTTGTTTTCAGGTATTTTATAAAACAAAAACAGGTATCCTCCCAGATGTGTCACTTATTCCAATGCGAAGGGCGTGTTTGGCTGATCGACGAGGACTTCTAAATATTGAACGGCTGCGATATTTTCAGGTGTTCGATCAGTTTTTACACTCCTTCTTTTTTAAGACGTTGATCCCGTTTGCTCGAGGTTGTTTATCCATGTTCGAATTGCATTATCTGACGGAACAGGCTGGTTAC
Source organism: Callitettix versicolor (assembly GCA_022606455.1). NCBI lineage: Eukaryota > Metazoa > Arthropoda > Insecta > Hemiptera > Cercopidae > Callitettix > Callitettix versicolor. Next base: position 92,067,768 of record CM040185.1, read on the forward strand.
GCGGTACGTTAAAATGACGTCGGAAAGCACGTCGAATTTGCAAAAAATTTTATACGCTTTCACCGCGTAACCGCATTGTTCACCCGTCCAACGATCCATTGCAACTAAATGGTAGATTGTGCAGGTGGTGACGCGCCAGTAACCATCCTCCAACTACCTGCCAACTATCTCAAGGCCACCACTGAAGGGTTTTTGTTATCGTTGTTTTTTATATTTAAGATACAGAACCGATCGTTCTTTTAGTGATTACGATTTACAAAGCGTTTAGTGATTACAAAGCGTTTAGTGATTACAAAGCGTTCGTCGAATTAAGTGGTACTACAAAGCGTTTAGTGATTACAAAGCGTTCGTCGAATTAAGTGGTGCTGCGGTACAAAAGTTGCTAGTGTAAAATTTAAATAAAAATTTATGAATACAATAATTTCATACAGTAAGAATATTGAATACGTGGAGTGCAATCGTCGTATAGTGTGACAAGTTAACGTCGAATCGTGACTCTAACTTGGCGGACAACTGGACCAACATGTCTGCCATTCATCCAACTCTTCATCATCAAAGACTCTCTATGACCACTGCGGTAATTAATTGTAATATTTTTCTATACGACGTTAAATTGAAAACTAATAATAACCTGCTTAGCTACCATTAGATGTATCAAAGAACCACCGCGAGAATAATTATCAATTAGTTATGTTTGCATTGTAATAACAGTTAATTTTAACAACCAATTTGTAATTAAAGAAATTGTTTTTAGTGTATTGAATACTTTTAGCAATTTTTGAAAAATGAAATGCTCGGAAAGAAATAGGACCCAGCCAACTTTAAGCTTCTTGCCACCTCGCGGCCGACTCGGTA
>CM040185.1:92076122-92081122 GCA_022606455.1 Callitettix versicolor
CTGTTTAAACAATAACGAATAAACGCAGTTTTGGGCAAACACTTTGTTTTGAAATTTGGTAAGAAAATGTCTAATATAAGTAAAAATGCCTAAACGAAATAAGTATAAGATATTCTCGTTCACTTCCGTTTCAAGATGGCGGTTTCTGTTTCAACAATAACGAATACACGCAGTTTTGGGCAAACACTTTGTTTTGAAATTTGGTAAGAAAATGTCTAATATGAGTCAAAATGCCTAAACGAAATGAGAATAAGAATTTTTCCAGTTCACTTCCGTTTCAAGATGGCGGTTTCTATTTCAACAATAACGAATAAACGCAGTTTTGGGCAAACACTTTGTTCTGAAATTTTGTACGAAAATGTCTAATATAAGTAAAAATGCCTAAACGAAATAAGTATAAGGATTTTTCCCGTTCACTTCCGTTTCAAGATGGCGGTTTCTATTTTAACGATGACGAGTGTAGTTGCTGACTGTTTTCAATAACGCTGGTTGAATGACCACACCTGTCGTAATTTTGACCACTTAATGGAGAAAGACGGTGGCCTAGTTGATAGCGTACTAGGCTTTCACCCCGAGGACCCGGGTTCGATTCCCGGCGAGGGCTTGGCATTTTCATACGCTATACATCATCCCATCGTCTGCATTAGCCCAAGTGTGCACAATAATTGGACGTTAAACACAAAAAAAAAAAAAAAAAAAAAAAAAAAAAAAAAAAAAAAAAAAAAAAAAATGGAGAGAGAGCATAAAATGTCTAATAATTTTGGTCGTTAGATTTTTTCGAAAAATATTACGTTTATCGGTTAAATTAGCAGAAAAGCTACGAGTGCGATAGCACGTAGTCGTCGAGTGGTGGTTCTTTGAGTCACTAGTCTAGATTCCGTTTAAAATACTTCAAAATGTCAGCGATATAGATAATTGTAATCACTGTTATTACAACATAAACCTTTCACGTCAGTGGCAATCCTTCTCGGAACCCAATTATTAAATATATCAAAATATTTAGTTATAGTAATTGTAGGGGATTTTAATTACTTTCTTAAATTTTTCCGACCCTCTGTCGGACCCACATAGACACACATTTCAACCGCTACTTTCGGAATCACCCTGTATACAAACCAAACATGACACACCTTCGCAGAAATAAAATACCCTACATGTTATAAATACAGGATCCGACAATGAAACGGGATGATTGTAGGTGGCCTTGATACAAAGTTGGTAAGTAGTAGGGGGGGTGGTTACTGGCACGTCACCACCTGCACAGTCTACCATTTAGTTGCAATAGAACGTTGGATGGGTCAACAAGATGAAAGCGTGGTGAAAGCGTATTATCAAAATGGCGAAATTTTTTTGAAAATTCGACGTGCTTTCCGACGTCATTTTAACATACCGCGTAACCAGGCTGTTCAGTAACATAATTCAATTCTAACATGGATAAACAACCTCGAGCAAACGGGATCAACGTCTTAAAAAAGAAGGAGTATGTAGAAACTGTTGAAACACCTGAAAACATCGCATCTGTTCAACAGGCTATGGTTAGAAGTCCTCGCCGATCTGCCAAACAACATGCCCTTCGCATTGGAATAAGTGACCCATCTGGGTGGATACCTGTTTTTATTTCATGGGGATACCCACAAATAAAAGTATTTCAAGCAGACCCACCCACAACCATTCAAGTCCTCAAACAACAAATTGTAGACGAGATTGCGGCAATACCTGTCAACATGCTGCGAGAGGTCATGCAAAACGTCCAAGCCAGGCTCCAGGAATGCCTTAACTGCAATGGAGGGCATTTGGTAGACGTAGTGTTCAGAAAATAATATTTTTTCGTATTGTACCCATAATGGCTATTCTTGTACTTTCAGCTATTTATTAAGAAAATATATTTAAAAAGTTTTTTTCAACGACCAATTACTGTATTTAATCATCCCGTTTCACTAGCGGACCCTGTACTTCATGAAGAATAAGTAAAGCATATCTTTCCACGTCAATTGGAAGTATTCGCAGAAATCAATTAATAAATTTCTGGCAACTTTATAATTAACTAGATCGAACACTTGTGATGCCTTATTGACAGCTTAGTGTTTGATTGATTTGAACATTCTTAAACTAGCTAAATTTACTCACATAGCGGGAACCTGGATGAGCCATGTAGGTTGCAAGGGTAGTTTTATCTGAGGAGCACAGGGTAACATCCATACGTCTGAGGAGCACAGGGCAACATCCATACATCTGAGGAACACAGGGAAACATCCATACGTCTGAGGAACACAGGAAAAACATCCATACGTCTGAGGAGCACAGGGCAACATACATACGTCTGAGGAGCATAGGGCAACATCCATACGTCTGAGGAACACAGGGCAACATCCATACGTCTGAGGAGCATAGGGCAACATCCATACGTCTGAGGAGCACAGGGCAACATCTATACGTCTGAGGAACACAGGGCAACATCCATACGTCTGAGGAGCATAGGGCAACATCCATACGTCTGAGGAGCACAGGGCAACATCCATACGTCTGAGAAACACAGGGCAACATCCATACGTCTGAGGAGCACAGGGCAACATCCATACGTCTGAGGAACACAGGGCAACATCCATACGTCTGAGGAGCATAGGGCAACATCCATACGTCTGAGGAGCACAGGGCAACATCCATACGTCTGAGGAGCATAGGGCAACATCCATACATCTGAGGAGCACAGGGCAACACCCATACGTCTGAGGAGCACAGGGCAACATCCATACGTCTGAGGAGCACAGGGCAACATCCATACGTCTGAGGAACACAGGGCAACATCCATACGTCTGAGGAGCATAGGGAAACATCCATACGTCTGAGGAGCACAGGGCAACATCCATACGTCTGAGGAGCATAGGGCAACATCCATACATCTGAGGAGCACAAGGCAACATCCATACGTCTGAGGAGCACAGGGCAACATCCATACGTCTGAGGAACACAGGGCAACATCCATACGTCTGAGGAGCATAGGGCAACATCCATACGTCTGAGGAGCACAGGGCAACATCCATACGTCTGAGGAGCATAGGGCAACATCCATACGTCTGAGGAACACAGGGCAACATCCATACGTCTGAGGAGCATAGGGTAACATCCATATGTCTCAGGAGCATAGGGCAACATCCATACGTCTGAGGAGCACAGGGCAACATCTATACGTCTGAGGAGCACAGGGCAACATCCATACGTCTAAGAAGCATAGGACAACATCCATACGTCTGAGGAGCATAGGGCAACATCCATACATCTGAGGAGCACAGGGCAACATCCATACGTCTGAGGAGCACAGGGCAACATCCATACGTCTGAGGAGCATAGGGCAACATCCATATATCTGAGCACAGGGCAACATCTATACGTCTGAGGAGCATAGGGCAACATCCATACGTCTGAGGAACACAGGGCAACATCCATACGTCTGAGGAGCATAGGGTAACATCCATATGTCTGAGGAGCATAGGGCAACATCCATACATCTGAGGAGCACAGGGCAACATCCATACGTCTGAGGAGCACAGGGCAACATCCATACGTCTGAGGAGCATAGGGCAACATCCATACATCTGAGGAGCACAGGGCAACATCCATACGTCTGAGGAGCACAGGGCAACATCCATACGTCTGAGGAGCATAGGGCAACATCCATATATCTGAGCACAGGGCAACATCTATACGTCTGAGGAGCATAGGGCAACATCCATACGTCTGAGGAACACAGGGCAACATCCATACGTCTGAGGAGCATAGGGTAACATCCATATGTCTCAGGAGCATAGGGCAACATCCATACGTCTGAGGAGCACAGGGCAACATCTATACGTCTGAGGAGCACAGGGCAACATCCATACGTCTAGAAGCATAGGACAACATCCATACGTCTGAGGAGCATAGAGCAACATCCATACGTCTGAGGAGCACAGGGCAACATCCATACGTCTGAGAAGCATAGGACAACATCCATACGTCTGAGGAGCATAGGGCAACATCCATACGTCTAAGAAGCATAGGACAACATCCATACGTCTGAGGAGCATAGAGCAACATCCATACGTCTGAGGAGCACAGGGCAACATCCATACGTCTGAGAAGCATAGGACAACATCCATACGTCTGAGGAGCATAGGGCAACATCCATACGTTTAAGAAGCATAGGACAACATCCATACGTCTGAGGAGCATAGAGCAACATCCATACGTCTGAGGAGCACAGGGCAACATCCATACGTCTGAGGAGCACAGGGCAACATCCATACGTCTGAGGAGCATAGAGCAACATCCATACGTCTGAGGAGCACAGGGCAACATCCATACGTCTGAGAAGCATAGATCTTTTGACATCATCGTCATTTATTCTTAGTACAAATCTAATTATAGGTTATTGAATAAATGAAGGTGGAAATAAAAAAAATCAGTTAAAATGTTTGTTTAAATTAAAAACAAAAATATTTACTCGCGATATATACAGACGTGTTCGCGTGTGGGTGTCAATTTTAACGACGTTTTAAAAGTGTCCTCACCCAGCTTGGTCAGAATCGGCGCTTATTACACGGTACAGGGTTTTACTATGATGACCACTACGACAGCTCATCTCCAAATAAAAATTCGGTAAAAAAGCATAAGCTAATAAAGTGATTTTTTTTTAATTTTAAACTGCGCAGACATTCTGAAACTGTTGAACGCATTTTGCAGGGTAAAAAAATTGTTCAAGCGATTACCATAATCAATTTTTAAAACATTTGAATCAAATCGGACCAAAAAATCGTGAACGTGCGAGTACTAACTAAAACACACACACACACACACACACGCACACACACACACACACACACACACACACACACACACACACACACAAAAATCGGGGTTTTACGACGATGAAAGAGCCATATTGCTCATTTTCCAATAGACATTTTCAAAAAAGGGTCAGGATAATAATAAAAATTATAAATAAAATTCAAAAATAACCACAT
>CM040185.1:92091122-92108622 GCA_022606455.1 Callitettix versicolor
TCCGTGTTCCTTCCTCTTTTTCCTGAGGGAGAGTTTAACAGGAAACGTCAAACGACAGGAAAGTAGCGATAAATCGAGAATCTGTCCTTTGATATATCGGACGTTACTGTCACTGCGCTTTGCGCGTTCGATGTATCGTTATTTTATTTCACTTAAGTATAATAGTATTACACAATTTCTACTTTATTATTCTAAATACAATTATTTAGAAAATAAATATAGGGGAAAACTAAAAATCTTTTTGTTTTAAAAAAGTTCCTCATTCGAACAGTCCTAACCAAAATTAGTGCAGCATATCTCACATAACCACGGCAAGCTGTGGACACGAAAGAAGGAAATCTGCACAAACACAATTGCTTACACGCTTTTTTTGAAAATATAATTTCACAAACAATCTGTTTTAAAATCTGTTCAGTATGTGGTGATATACTCGTGTTATTAGCCTATAAAATCATCAAATTACATTAAAAATACATTACATTAAAAAAATTAATCAATTACAAGGTGTGTTCAGAAAGTAACGAGAATATTTTAATTTCGCGGGCTTGGAGAGTCAGATTGTCAAACTTTAGTTTTTATTATGTTGGTATAAATGCCCTTGAAGTCTTATAAAACTTTCAGCTGTTTTCATTATTGACTTTGTACGACAGCCACCAAGGTTAGACGTGTTTTTATGAGCTCGGCGATTTTCGTTTGTTAAAAGAAATGGATCAAAGAATTTGTATCAAATTTTGCGTAAAAAATGGAATAAAGTGTAACAAAGTGTGTGAAATGTTAACAAAGGCCTATGGTGAGTCTGTTATGAGTAAAGCAAGAGTTTACGAGTGGTTGAAGATGATGAACGCCCTGGACGCCTCAGCACATCAACAACCGATGAAAACGTAGAAAAAGTGAAAGAAATGGTTATGAACAATCGCCGAATCACAATTAGAGAGGTCGCTGATGATGTTGGCATATCGATTGATCATGTCATGACATTGTTTCCAATGTTTTGTGTATGAAACGCGTGGCAGCAAATTTCGTTCCGAAATTGTTGAATTTTGAATAAAAACAGCGGCGAATGGAAGTTGCTCAGGAGTCACTAAATGAAGTCAACGACGATGCAGAATTACTGAAACGTATTATAACAGGTGACGAAACATGGGTTTACAGATATGACGTCGAAACTAAGGCTCAATCATCTCAGTGGAGGCATTCTGGCTCGCCAAGACCGAAAAAGGCTCGACAAGTGCAGTCGAACGTGAAGGTTATGCTCACTGTGTTCTTCGATATTAATGGCATAGTGCATCATGAATTCCTGCCACCAGGTGAAACGGTCAATAAGGAGTACTACCTACAAGTTCAACGCCGTTTGCGTGAAGCAATCCGAAAAAAAGCCCAGATCTGTGGAAAAACCATTCAAACTTTTGCATTACGATAATGCACCAGCTCACACTTCATTGTTTGTTCGTGAAATTTTTGGCCAAAAACAGTACTGTAACGATGCTCCCATCCTAAATATTCGCCAGACTATGTATGACTTTTTTCTATTTCCAAAAATAAAGAGAACCTTAAAGGGCCGTCGTTTTACAGATGACATTAAAAGCGCATCGCTGAAAGAACTAAAGGCTATCTCAAAGATCGAGTTTGAGAAGTGTTTCGAGGATGTGAAGAAGCGCTGGCACAAGTGCATAATCTCCAATGGGGACTATTTTGAAGGCAACAACATCAATGTAGAAGAATAAATAAATATTTTGTTCAAAAAATCAAAATTCTCGTTACTTTCTGAACACACCTCGTACATTAAATCAAATTATATTAAAAAATGGAAACTTTATCGCCATCAATTCAACACTTTTTTTATACAATTACAACTAGTCTAAGACTATTTACCAATATTTTTCTGTCTACTGTCTGTGTGGTGAAAAAACGTCCAGAGTCGCCCTTCACAATGCAATTACACTTAAATCCTGCACCAAGTCAACAGGTTTCTTTCTCTTCAGTCTCCTCACTTGTGGTACGTTACCCAAATGTACCACCTCCACATTCTGATGTTCAGAGAGCCTGGCTGCAAGTTTTCCAACATACCTTTTTACCTCTTCGGCCACTAAAGGCACCTTCAAATCCCCATGGATATCTGCATTGCGGATATACCACAGTGCTCCGACAATACCACGAAGCACTTTGTTTTGAAATGTTTGTATCATTTTGATGTTATTTCTTCGTGCATCCCCACAATTGAATGACGTAGATCCAGACAGAAGCAGTTTATTACGTACGGACAATTCAGAGTTCCTTCCGATAATCCAATACATTTGTCTGTACTTCGTTCAAAGTTGTTCGCGCTTTTTTCCACGTGAGACGTCCAATAAAGTTTAGCATCCAGAGTCATCCCTAAATATTTAGCCACGTTCGCGTGCAGAACAATTTGTCCGTTTATCATTACTGGCTGATACACATAATGCTTGTTAGTAACGTTGACATGAGTTCATTTACCCTCATTCAGTTTAATTCGCCATTTTCTAGTCCATATTTCAACATTATTGATAGCTAATTGTAGTTTGACAGTAGCAATATTTTTTTAAAATTAAAACGCTAATTTATGTAGAATTTAACGCTGACTAAGCATTGCAAATTTTTAGCACAATTGTATCACATTTTTTTGTATCAGTATTGTAAAATTCTTAAAGTAATAGTTTTATTTTATTTATTTTTTAGTTTATTGGTGAATACAAATTATAATTATAAAGAAATTGACTACTAAATTTTTGCCTATCAAGCTGCACTGAACACTAAAATTAATTAATAATTATGTAAACAAAACTATTGAGATAAGAAATTAACTTACAAGTTTTAGAAGTTATTAAAACACCAGCATTATATATAATTACCACGTGCTATTGAAAAAAAAAAGGAAATAATATGTTTTCTACCGTGTTGTATACATAGATACAAAATATTTTATTAAATCTGATAGATTTTCGAAACAGCGTAGGAAAATACAGAATTGAGGTATAATTTAACGGAGGTCAGGGTTCGTTTTTGTATTTTCAATTCACTTTGAAAGTACGAGGGTTGATCAAATATAAACGAGACTGACTTTCTAAAAACTTTTCCGTTGGACATTGAACTCTAAAGGGTGGGGTTTCAGGTAGCCTGGGAGGTTTGGGACGGGCAACATTTCCGTTCGGACCCTTCAGTATAAAACTATACAATGAGTGAGAGTGAAGTGCACGTTTCTGTGGAGCAGAGAATTATTATTAAGTTTTTGGCCAAGGAGGGGGTCAATCCGACTGAAATCTTTCGTAGATTGACGGCTCAATACGGGGACAGGACCCTGTCAAGAGCTCGCGTTTTTGCTTGGCACAAGGAATTCGCCGAAGGACGGGAAGCAGTAGAAAACCTCTGAAGGCCAAATCACGATCGTCGGCCGGGAAGGTAATGGCCACTGTATTTTTCGACAATCAAGGCGCCTTTCACGTCGATTTCCTCCATCAACGACGCACAATAAATGCACAATATTATTGCGATGTTTTAGAGGCCGCAAAACAGTCTTTTCGTAGGAAAAGGAAATCTAAACCGGCGAGAAACGTCATTCTTCTTCACGATAATGCCCGACCACATTCGGTGAACGCTACGAGGCATAAACTCGATCAAATTGGCTGGGAACCAATGGAACATCCCCCATACAGTCCAGACTTATCACCCTGCGACTATCACCTGTTTGGGCCACTCAAAGAGGCGCTTGGAGGCCAGCGTTTCTAAGACGATTCTGCGGTGGAGACCTTCGTGCTCCAATGGCTCAATGAACGCCCGAGAACTTTTTACGAAGATGGAATTAAAAAACTTCCAATCCGGTGGGAAAAATGTGTTACTCGTGCGGGAGACTATGTAGAAAAATAAGTTGTATCAAGAATAATTTGTAAGTAAGCAATAATTTTTTAAAAATCAGTCTCGTTTATATTTGATCAACCCTCGTATAAAATGCAAATAGCAGATTTTAATACACATATGTTTGTGAAACAGAATTTGAAAGAGTAAGACAAAACGAATTACTTTTGGAAATCCGCTTTGGCCAGCTGCGTGATGGAATTATTAATTTTATTAGATGCGGGGCCAAAGAAGCGGCTAGAAACGCTTCGGGGCCACGGAGTGAGGCTATATCGCTCGGCGTGATTTATTAAAACAGCTGAGTTTGTGACGCAAAGCAGACTACGCTGTGTTTTCTATTTTTAATGCACGTTATGTTCGGTTTTTAATTTTCGTCTGCCACTGTGTTACAAAGTCGCTTTTAACAGCGGTGATATACGGACGTGTTATCTCGTTCGTTTTTAATGAAAACGCGCTAGAAAATATGAAACTATTTTTGCCGAGTAAGCAGTAAGTTAACAGCAATACAGTGGGGCCTCAACTTACGAATGTAATTCGTTCCGGAAATCGTTTCGTAAGTAAAAAATTTAATAAATTAAGGCGCATTTTACATGTCAATTGACTAATTCCACAACCCCGAAACTCCCTCCAATACAATGAAAAAATATACATTTATGTCAAATATGCATTAACAAAACACTGATAAAAGCTGAAATAAAAAATGTATTAATTACACATTTTTTTTTAAGGAACTCTAACGCCTCAGACTTTCCCATTGCAAGGCTTTACAATAAAATAAAACCGACAAAAGGTCTGTAAACGAAATTCCAGGAACGGTATAAAGTATCTCCGCGAGAGTGCAGCACAATGCAGGCGTGACAAATAATTGTTCGTGTACCAAAACAGCTGAACGCTAAAAAAAAACTTCGTTGAAAGTAATATTTAAATTACTACTGTATCCAAGACTAAAACAATTATTGAAAAGCACATTGAGGTTATTATCGCCTCACTAAATTTAAGCGTGAGAGTAAAGTGTTAAAGTCGTAAGTGTAAGTGTGTGACTCGGGTATCGCGAGGGACGTCCAAAGTCTCTCAATAGGTGAAGCTAGTCTGTACCTCATGCGGGAATTACACATGATATATACTACATTACATAAACAAAATAATGCACGTAATAAAGTTTCTTACGTCTAAAGATTCGGATACGTAGCGAAGTTCGTGGAAGGAGGCTGTGGCGAAGGTGGATATGGAGGAGGAGGTGATGAACGTAGAGAGCTGAGACAGCGTACGTGCATGCATGCGCAGTGTATTACAAAATAAAATTTAACACTAAGATTTGAAAAGAATTTAACACTTTTTTAAACTTTTTTTTAACTTTTTAATTTTTGCCGACTTTTAAAAATGTTTCTTTTAAGAAATGCGTTAGGCAAATGTCAGCAAAATGTGCGGCTGCCCTATTTGTAAACACTTTTTCGGGGTGTTTTTCCCCACGAATTTTGTTGGCACTTTGCAAAGATTTCATTTCATTTCGGCTGCGGATGTGATGGATTCCATCGCAAAAAAATACAAGTTTTTGCAGGTTCGCGTCGTTTTGTTATTTGAGGCACGTTAGGGCGGAAAATTTCCGAAATCCCGGAAGTAGAAATTTTCGTTAGTAAGGTCAAACGTAGTTGAGGCCCCACTGTATTCGAAAATTACAATTTTTATACGGACATAAGTATAATAATATTAAATTTAACAGGTAAATTAAATACGTTCTAACATCAATCATACTAGTCAAGAGGCCATAAAAACAGACGTACTAACGTTCTGGACACAATGTTAAAAAATTAACGGCACGCAGCCGTGATAGAAGCGACTTTTTTAAAAGTATTTGTTCACAATCTTTTTTGAAAATCTATTTCACCATCAAAATCAGCAGTAAAGTTAAACTGCAGTTTAACTTGTTTTGGGGTTTTTCATAATATTTCGCCATAACGCTACATTACTTGCCCAAAAGTATTAATACAAAATACACAAACGCGAAAACTACGGGAAGTTCGAAAAAATATTAAAATTTATCCGCGTAACCTTAAAATCACCGCGAGAAAGTAGCTAACGTGTTTTTCATCGCGAGACATCTTATATATATATATATATATATATATATATATATATATATATATATATATATGGAATATATAATGAAAACGTTTAAAGTCTCGAGAATATAAGAAAATAAAATAAATATATATATATATATACGTGTTATTATTGAATATAAACCGTATACCATTGAACTATTGCTGCTGGCAATATACACAATGTACACAACAGCATTACATTTTGTGCGCGCGCGACGAGAACACGAGAAGAAGAAAAGTGGAAAGAAAGAGAGAGAAAAGAAAAAGATAGAGAGAAGCATGCACGTTGTACGTAGGCACAAAACATACATACATGCGCGATCAACCCAGTCGGAACCGGCAGACGAAAGAAAGCAGAAGAGCTGAGAACTGGAGGGGTCTGTACGATACTTCCCCTACTCGCGTTTCTTACGCTTGTAAGCCTACTCGATGAAACCGAATCACTCCATGGTGGCAAATACATAGTGCACAACGTGGTATAAGAAGCTAACACACCAAAAACGATTTACTACCTCACACAATCGTGCGTAAAAAGCTAACACGGTTTCCAAAAATTAAAACCAGAAAAGTTATCAATTTAAAAAATTTTAATGGCCACAATTTTAAAAACTAATAACGGATTTGCCGAGTAACGAACTGGTCCAAGTTATTAGAAAAATTGATTTCTGTGCCGAGTTCAAATCAAATCTAACGTAAACGTACTAACACTCGCATAATTTTTAACGATCTGTCTATAAAAAGTAATTTATAGATCAGGCGCTCATTACAAGGTCGTGCGTCTGTGTCTTACGACGATGACTGCTCCAACGGCTCATTTTCCAGTGGAAATTACCTAATAACAATTTCCAGACTGAATGCGCCACTAATGATGTTTACACAATTCTTAGAAGGCCGATTTGTTTATTCCTTGTTAGCGAATTTCGATTGGAAAATGTGCCTTTGTAACGACCATCATGGTGCAACCTATGGAATGAGCACCGATCCTGACCTCTAGATCACTTGTTGAAAAGTCGCGCGTATATGTGTGTGTGTGTGTGTGTGTGTGTGTGTGTGTGTGTGTGTGTGTGTGTGTGTGTGTGTGTGTGTGTGTGTGTGTGTGTGTGTATGTATGTATGTATGTGTATATGCGCGCGCGTGCGTTTATGTAATGCAATGCATGTATGCATGTATGCATGTATATATGTATGCATATATGCATGTATGCATGTATGTACGTATGTATGTATGTACGTATGTATGTATGTATATATGTGTATGTGTGTGCGCGCGCGCGCGTGTGTGTATGCGCGCGCGTGTGCGTGCGCGCGCGTGTATGTCCGATCTTATTCAAAGTTGGCACAAACAATCAATTTTGGTAATAGTTTTCACCATGGGCGGATCCGTCTAGTTTAAAAGGGAGGGGCTGACCCAAGGATAAATTCTGTAACTCATAAAATATTATTACAATATCCAATAGTTTCAAGGACACATGCAATAATTCCACATGGGCCTATGTGCATTCTTAATCTACTTCAGGGTAAATAAATTAAACCTTTGTGATAAAATCTATAAACACTTATTATTTATTGTAATACACGTAGGTTTATTTTGGACAGTACCCGTCATATGGAGTACATAAAATTAAATATGGCAATTAATAGAAAACAAAATTATAAAAGAAATAAATGAAAAAACTTCAAGTAAGATTTCAATTGATAATTCACTTCAGATATCGAAATCTTTCCTTTTTCAACTTCGCGAATTCATCAAGAATTCTGTTTGGGTCGATTTTTTCTGCTATTCCTCTGTTCGTACTCATGTCCATCTTGTCCTGACTAACAAATGTGTGCCTACTTATTCCTTCTTCCTCCTTTCTCTTTAAAGGATAAGTTTCTCTTTAAAAGTTCCGCTGTACCAGTGCATCAATCAAAGTCTGGACGTTAAACCAAAACTTATAAAACTAAAAATTTTTTTCAAATTGTTTCCAATTGCAAAACGAAGGCTGGAGCCCCTCCTTTGGATTAGACAGTGGCTTTGTCATGTTCGTTACTCATCAAAATGTGTTCAACAGTTCAATAAGAAGGAAATTTGACTGCTGGGTTCATTTTCGAATATACGAGGGCTATCCAGAAAGTCAGTTATGTTTTGCTCTGTAGACGCTAGGGGCGAGGATATCGCGGCCATCTTGGTGTCAGAGCGTTCGCCTGTTCAGTGGCTATCCAGCCGTGCTAATGAGAAATTACAGTTGCTGCTCGTTCCCGTACAATACTAGTTTGAATGGTACGCCGCTATTGAAAATCCCGCGACCTGTACGAAGGGCGGTCGGTGATGCGGTTTTTGTTGGCTCAGAACAATAAACCAATTGAGATTTATCGCCAACTCTGAAGTTTATGGGAACGATGTGATCACTGAAGGCGGAGTGCGTCAATGATGCATTAGGTTTAAAAAATGACCGAACTTTGTGCACTACGAAGAACGAAGTGGACGGCCAAGCATTGTGACCGATGCAATCGTCTCTAAAGTCGATGAGAAAACTAAAGAAGACCGTCGGTTCACAATAACAGAACTATCGCTTAGTTTTCCACAAATTTCAAGAAGTTTGTTGCATGAAACTGTTGCAGCGTTTTGATGACGACGCGGAACTGCGGGAGGACGTGACAACCTGGCTGAAGTCTCAGGCGGCAGAATTATACGACACTGGAATTTCAAAACTGGTGCACCGCCATGATAAATGTCTAAATTTATATGGCGACTACGTAGAAAAATAGTATTTTAGTATTTCAAATGTATATCACACATTTTTTTTCTTCTAATTCGTTTTTTATATATCAAAACGTAACCGACTTTCTTGATAGCCCTCGTAAATGCAATTTAAAAGTTTGAAATGCTAGTAAGTACAGTTTTTCAAAAATCACAATTTCAAAAAAAGAATAATATTTTTTTAAAGTAGTTATCATGTCAACGAGACAGCTGAGTGCCCCCTCACACTAATGAACTGGACATCGATATTAACACACGGACAAAACGGTGGTAACCAGATTTGAACCTGCGTAAAATCCGAGTTTTAGCGAACTGTACGCCATCTAACCGATGCGCTACGAGTACTCCCTCGCAAACATATCCTTAAAGCATCCTGTGCGAGTAAAGACTTCCGTAAACTTGCAAACTTTGTGAAACTTGACAACGCAGCATTCGTAACTGCTGAACCACGTGCTAACAATACCTGAAGAATGAAACAAAAGCCTTCACTTTGAAGTTGTAAAGTGCCTCTGTTTGGTAAAATTATTGCCGACACGTCAAAGGTTTCTGCACCTGTAAGATGTTTCACGGAACGTGAACGTGAAGTTTAAATAAGAAAATTTTACGCGATTGTAATAATTTAATGATTATCGCGGCCGTGATGGAGCAAATTTTCAAAAATCTTTCTTTAATCTTACCATTTTTTTGAAATTCTGATTTAACCATTATCACCATTAAAATCAGCATTGTACGGGTATTTTTAGCTTTCAAATTACACTGTAAATAAGAAAATGGACCATGAACACCGTGAAATTCCAACAAATATTGAAAAATCAAATTGTCATTTCATCAAGGTTTTAACGCTGATTACGACAGTGAAATTAGATTTTTTTTTAATTCGACGAACAAGTTATTAATTTTCAACAATTTTAAATGGCCGCCATTTTGAAAACGCTGCAAAAACAGGATTTCTCTTGCTGTTCAATATAGGCAAGTGCTGATTCAGTTGCTTTTAAGCCATCAGAGTGAGATAGTTTCTCGATTATCTAGTCAGCATCGTCCTCTTTGTCGTGAGGGTTGTTTACCACACAGACAATTGCATCTTCAATAAACTCCACTAGCACACCTTGATTACACCAACCATGAATGTCTGAACAATCAATTGAAAGTTCAACAGATAGTGCGTTAGCTAGTTCGACTAATTCACTGATGGAGTTTGCATTATCCTATGTTGGCACTTTGTACAGCTCTGTCCATGTCAAACAGTCTCCGCGAACTCTGTACGGTCGAACATTTTACCCTAAATGTGCCAAATAAGGAAAAAAGGCAGTTATATTCTTAAAATCGGTATTGAACGAAGCGTTGGAAAGTGTCAGAACAAGAGTTCACATCAAATTCGAAATTATAGTTGGTGGAAAATTACCGCCCATTTTTACACCCCTAATCACATTTTAACCAACCAAAAAGAATCCAATATTCTAAAAACAGCACGATATTCGCATCCGTTCCTAATTCTGATATAGGCCTAATGTACTGTAGTTTTTTTTAATTCTAAAAATAGCACGATATTTGTATCCGTTTCTAATTCTGATGTAGACCTAATGTACTGTAGATGTAGACCTAATGTACTTTTTTTAATTCTAAAAATAGCACGATATTTGTATCCGTTTCTAATTCTGATGTAGACCTAATGTACTGTAGTTTTTTTTAATTCTAAAAATAGCACGATATTTGTATCCGTTTCTAATTCTGATGTAGACCTAATGTACTGTAGTTTTTTTTAATTCTAAAAATAGCACGATATTTGTATCCGTTTCTAATTCTGATGTAGGCCTAATGTACTGTAGTTTTTTTAATTCTAAAAATAGCACGATATTTGTATCCGTTTCTAATTCTGATGTAGGCCTAATGTACTGTAGTTTTTTTTAATTCTAAAAATAGCACGATATTTGTATCCGTTCCTAATTCTGATGTAGGCCTAATGTACTGTAGTTTTTTTTAATTCTAAAAATAGCACGATATTTGTATCCGTTCCTAATTCTGTATTCTGATGTGTAGGCCTAATGTACGGTAGTAGTTTTTTTAATTCTAAAAATAGCACGATATTTGTATCCGTTCCTAATTCTGATATAGGCCTAATGTAACGGTAGTTATTTTTAATTCTAAAAATAGCACGATATTTGTATCCGTAACGGTAGATCTAAAAATACGGTATCCGTTCCTAATTCTGATATGTAGGCCTAATGTACGGTAGTTATTTTTAATTCTAAAAATAGCACGATATTTGTATCCGTTCCTAATTCCGATGTAGGCCTGATGTACTGTCGTTTTTTTAAAAATTCTAAAAATAGCACGATATTTGTATCCGTTCCTAATTCTGATGTAGGCCTAATGTACTGTAGTTTTTTTAAAATTCTAAAAATAGAACGATATTTGTATCCGTTCCTAATTCTGATGTAGGCCTAATGTACTGTAGTTTTTTTTTAATTCTAAAAATAGCACGATATTTGTATCCGTTCCTAATTCTGATATAGGCCTAATGTACGGTAGTTATTTTTAATTCTAAAAATAGCACGATATTTGTATCCGTTCCTAATTCTGATATAGGCCTAATGTACGGTAGTTTTTTTAATTCTAAAAATAGAACGATATTTGTATCCGTTCCTAATTCTGATATAGGCCTAATGTACGGTAGTTATTTTTAATTCTAAAAACAGCACGATATTTGTATCCGTTCCTAATTCTGATATAGGCCTAATGTACGGTAGTTTTTTTTTAATTCTAAAAATAGCACGATATTTGTATCCGTTCCTAATTCTGATATAGGCCTAATGTACTGTAGTTTTTTTTAATTCTAAAAATAGCACGATATTTGTATCCGTTCCTAATTCTGATATAGGCCTAATGTACGGTAGTTTTTTTAATTCTAAAAATAGAACGATATTTGTATCCGTTCCTAATTCTGATATAGGCCTAATGTACGGTAGTTTTTTTAATTCTAAAAATAGCACGATATTTGTATCCGTTCCTAATTCTGATATAGGCCTAATGTACGGTAGTTATTTTTAATTCTAAAAATAGCACGATATTTGTATCCGTTCCTAATTCTGATATAGGCCTAATGTACGGTAGTTATTTTTAATTCTAAAAATAGCACGATATTTGTATCCGTTCCTAATTCTGATATAGGCCTAATGTACGGTAGTTATTTTTAATTCTAAAAATAGCACGATATTTGTATCCGTTCCTAATTCTGATATAGGCCTAATGTACGGTATGTTAGTTTTTAATTCTAAAAATAGCACGATATTTGTATCCGTTCCTAATTCTGATATAGGCCTAAAAACGGTAGTTTTTAATTCTAAAAATAGACGATATTTGTATCCGTTCCTAATTCTGATATAGGCCTAATGTACTGTATTTTAATTCTAAAAATAGAACGATATTTGTATCCGTTCCTAATTCTGTAGGCCTAATGTTGTAGTTTTTTTAATTCTAAAAATAGAACGATATTTGTATCCGTTCCTAATTCTGATATAGGCCTAATGTACGGTAGTTTTTTTAATTCTAAAAATAGAACGATATTTGTATCCGTTCCTAATTCTGATATAAGCCTAATGTACTGTAGTTATTTTTAATTCTAAAAATAGCACGATATTTGTATCCGTTCCTAATTCTGATATAGGCCTAATGTACGGTAGTTTTTTTAATTCTAAAAATAGAACGATATTTGTATCCGTTCCTAATTCTGATATAGGCCTAATGTACGGTAGTTTTTTTAATTCTAAAAATAGCACGATATTTGTATCCGTTCCTAATTCTGATGTAGGCCTAATGTACTGTAGTACTAAACCAATTTTTAAAATTCTAAAAATAGCACGATATTTGTATCCGTTCCTAATTCTGATGTAGGCCTAATGTACTGTATTTTAATCGTTTTTAATTCTAAAATAGCACGATATTTGTATCCGTTCCTAATTCTGATATAGGCTTATAAAATTTTAAAAATATTCATAAGTCCTCTTCTTGATGGAAATTAATAAACACTAAATTGTCATTTATTTAAGTTCAGAGTGGCTTTTATCTACTTTGACAAAAGTCACAAATGAAATTTTCAGCTGTATCGCGCCCTCTACACTCTGAATGCACCCAACCACTGCAAAAGACATCTAAACCCCAATTCTTTTTTTTCCAAACTAACCACAAAATAAGCAATCGGAATCTTGATCACCAGGTGTTCTTTTAACTGGAGTTCCTCTGAAATCAGCAGACTCGATGTCGTCCATCTCATCATCATTGCAGAGCTTAGAGGGGTCCAAATAATCGTCTGATGAAGACTCAAAACATATGTTTCGGCGACACTTTTTTATCAAGTGGAGGTATTATCTTCGATGCAAACTTTCTATATTTGCTCTTTCCTTTAGTTGGAACTTTGATTTCTAAGTTTGTTGCACTGAATTGTTCCCTATCTGTTTTATTTTTTAATTTTGCTTGTTTGATTGCTGCAGCCTTCTTTAAAATTTTTTTGTTTGGGGTCAACGTAAAAACTGATGATGCTGTTGCCGGGAACTTTTCTTTCATTTTAGAGGGCCCGGTAATGGTATAATTTCTCGAATTGCAGACCAACTGTAGACTGAGCTTCTAAGTGCTCGTCATCATCGTCATCAGTGGCTGTTCGCGAAGAACAAGGCCTGACTAGATTAATATTTTCATCATTTTTGGAGCCATCATCTTCAACAACCGGTAGATCTAAAGCTGTCTCTTCTTCCGAGTGTAAAAGTACGTTGTCGCAACACTAAATTTTGCAGGATCTAGAGGAAAGATTCCTGTTTTGCAGAATCTGTGGCATTCCATTTGTACTCACATCATAAATGGCACAGTTCATCTCATGTTCGCTCCATCCTTTGCCCCTCTCTGTTGTTCTTATTCTTTTTCTCACCATTGTTAGAAATTAAAAAATTACATAATCTCCTGAATTAAATTATGTTATTAGATCTATAGTTAAAGTATTGGCCTCTCACTCATTCACAATTCATTCATGTTCTATAAAACACACAAATATAAGCTACCAATATAATGAAATAGTAAATAAATAAAGTTATAACAAGTAAATACCACATGGGGCAATATCGTTCAACACGGGCAATTCGTGCACCTTGAGCGGCATTGCCCCATGACGACATATCACCACATTTTCAATCCTAACCTAAAAATAAAGAAAGTTATACCAGTATTTAATGTAAAAAATAGCTGAAGAAATGCTCTATTCAAAGCAATTAGTTTCAATAAAATCATTAATAACGTATTTAACTTAAGTTCTAATACGTCGTTGTTATTATAAGAAAAGTTGGTATAATAACAAAACACCCGTCACAAATACGTATGTAAAACTATAAGCTCTCCGACTGTCCTGATCTGTTACGAATTCTTCCAGCTATACAGCAGCACTTCCCAGCGCTCATTACGCCCTCTACGGTATTTAAAAACTTGGTGCACGGTATTGCCCCGCTGCACGGTATTGCCCTGCTCTCCCCTAGGCCTAATGTACGGTAGTTTTTTTAATTCTAAAAATAGCACGATATTTGTATCCGTTCCTAATTCTGATGTAGGCCTAATGTACTGTAGTTTTTTTTAATTCTAAAAATAGCACGATATTTGTATCCGTTCCTAATTCTGATGTAGGCCTAATGTACTGTAGTTTTTTTAAAATTCTAAAAATAGAACGATATTTGTATCCGTTCCTAATTCTGATGTAGGCCTAATGTACTGTAGTTTTTTTAAAATTCTAAAAATAGCACGATATTTGTATCCGTTCCTAATTCTGATGTAGGCCTAATGTACTGTAGTTTTTTTAAAATTCTAAAAATAGAACGATATTTGTATCCGTTCCTAATTCTGATATAGGCCTAATGTACGGTAGTTTTTTTAATTCTAAAAATAGAACGATATTTGTATCCGTTCCTAATTCTGATGTAGGCCTAATGTACGGTAGTTTTTTTAATTCTAAAAATAGCACGATATTTGTATCCGTTCCTAATTCTGATGTAGGCCTAATGTACTGTAGTTTTTTTTAATTCTAAAAATAGCACGATATTTGTATCCGTTCTAATTCTGATATAGGCCTAATGTACGGTAGTTTTTTAATTCTAAAAATAGAACGATATTTGTATCCGTTCCTAATTCTGATGTAGGCCTAATGTACGGTAGTTATTTTTAATTCTAAAAATAGCACGATATTTGTATCCGTTCCTAATTCTGATATAGGCCTAATGTACGGTAGTTATTTTTAATTCTAAAATAGCACGATATTTGTATCCGTTCCTAATTCTGATATAGGCCTAATGTACTGTTGTTTTTTTTTAATTCTAAAAATTGCACGATATTTGTATCTATTCCTAATTCTGATGTAGGCCTAATGTACGGTAGTTTTTTTAATTCTAAAAATAGCACGATATTTGTATCCGTTCCTAATTCTGATGTAGGCCTAATGTACGGTAGTTTTTTTTAATTCTAAAAATAGCACGATATTTGTATCCGTTCCTAATTCTGATGTAGGCCTAATGTACTGTAGTGTTTTTTTTAATTCTAAAAATAGCACGATATTTGTATCCGTTCCTAATTCTGATGTAGGTCTAATGTACTGTAGTTTTTTTTTAATTCTAAAAAAACACGATATTTGTATCCGTTCCTAATTCTGATGTAGGCCTAATGTACGGTAGTTTTTTTTAATTCTAAAAATAGCACGATATTTGTATCCGTTCCTAATTCTGATATAGGCCTAATGTACGGTAGTTTTTTTAATTCTAAAAATAGAACGATATTTGTATCCGTTCCTAATTCTGATATAGGCCTAATGTACGGTAGTTTTTTTAATTCTGAAAATAGAACGATATTTGTATCCGTTCCTAATTCTGATGTATAGGCCTAATGTAACTGTAGTTTTTTTAATTCTCTAAAAATAGCACGATATTTGTATCCGTTCCTAATTCTGATGTAGGCCTAATGTACGGTAGTTTTTTTAATTCTGAAAATAGAACGATATTTGTATCCGTTCCTAATTCTGATGTAGGCCTGATGTACGGTAGTTTTTTTAATTCTGAAAATAGAACGATATTTGTATCCGTTCCTAATTCTGATGTAGGCCTAATGTACGGTAGTTTTTTTTTAATTCTAAAAATAGCACGATATTTGTATCCGTTCCTAATTCTGATGGAGACCTGATGTACTGTAGTTATTTTTTATTCTAAAAACAGCACGATATTTGTATCCGTTCCTAATTCTGATGTAGGCCTAATGTAGTGTAGTGTTTTTTAATTCTAAAAACAGCACGATATTTGTATCAGTTCCTAATTCTGATATAGGTCTAATGTACTGTAGTGTTTTTTAACGATACTGCCTCGATTTACGGGTTTCGGATAATCGAGAGTCACCGTACTTTGTACAAAGTAACAACGATCGAAAAAGGTGGATAAAATAAAATTTGAGTAGCGTACCCTGTTTGCCCAGAGATGCAGAATCCAATCAAACTGAATTTAATTGGGCTTCGGGAAAGTTAAACAGAAAAACAATTAAAATATCAGAACGCAATCAAGGCAGGTTTAACGTGGATGTTTTATTTTTGTACAATATAAAGGGTGCGCCGGATACAGACAGAATTTGTTTTGTTGCCAGAAGGCTTAAAGTCAGTTATTCTTGTAACATCAATTATTCATATTTTCCCCCGTGTACTTAGGTGAATTTTATCGCAGAATATTCAAATATCACGGAGAACGACATTTTAAAGGCTTTTCACAAAAAAAACTCAATTTTCCAAAATTAGATTTTACTTGATATACGAAGTAGTATAAAATATGGTGACTACGATAAAAGTATACAGGGTGAGGCACAAAGGACGTTTTTAAAAAACAATATATCGTTACTTGTGCTTCCAAAAACATTTTATTTACCGAATAATATTCACATGATGATGTAATTTTATAAAATTAAAGTTTGAAAACAATATCTCCCACTTGGTCGGTTCAGCGATGCACCTCTCAAGCCGCTCTAGGAAATTGGCTTCCACTCTCTTCAAAATTGCTCTGTCAATTTGAACGACTTTCACACAAATTGCTTCCTTTAGTTCATAAAGTGTACGTGGTATAAGCTCGTATACACGTGACCCCACAAGAAATATTCGCATACGGACAGGTATAGGGAACGAGGAGGCCAAGTAATGTTACCAAAGCGCGACCATGAGAAACAGTCAGAATAGCTTACGTTAATATTGTTGCTGTATTGGCTGTCGTTAAATCCTACTAAAACCACACTCGCTGAATAAAACTACGTTTTCTTCTTACGTCATGTAGGAAAAATTCAGTGACCATCTTTCTATAACGCTCCGAGGTTACAGTCACAGTGCACCTGTTATCGTCTTGGGACCAATAACATCTGTACCGGTCATCACTATTCCTCGTAAACTATTCAACCCAACGTTAAATGGTATTACGAGTGGAACACTGTCTCGCAAGGGCGACGAAACGCACGCTGAACTGAAACGACAGACTCATTATTCCGCACAAAACTATTGTAAGCGAACACACGACGTTGTACAGACTGTGGTCCACGGCTCCATGACCTTGACTAAACAAAATGGCAGGAGCTACGGACCATAACAGTCCCCCCCACTACTGCTACCTGAGCCTGAATACTAGCTGTTCCAAAAACATCCGTCCTTTCTGCCTCACCACTTTACCCAGCAAAATCAGTTGTACAGTTTCAAAATGGAAACTACTGAAAATTAAAAAAAAAAAAATTATCTTACATTTTTTTGA
>CM040185.1:92118622-92123622 GCA_022606455.1 Callitettix versicolor
CAGCTGATTGCTACAAAAAAACCATTGTTGGAAGAAACGTTTAAATTATTACTGCATCCGAGACTGTAATAATTATTAACGGAAGCGGTTTTGAAAGTATAAAGACAATCTAGGCCAGTTCTAATATATGTAAATTATTTAAAACACTAAATTTACAACTTACATGGAAATTCGAAAAATAAACCCACACCACTGAGTTTTACTTTTATATTTTCAAGTAATTAGAATTACGACCTATTCTTCCCATCAGTGGTCTACCCACTCACCTTGTAAAGGCTACCGCGTTTCCAAACTCTACCGTTTCATCTTCAGGCCGTGATACAAAGTGTTAAATCCCTCTGTCGAGGTCGTCACAAAGTCAAACAAAACATTAAAAACATACGTCACAAACACTGAGCACAATTACACGATTAAAATATGTGCAATGAAATTTGGCTGTCGTTACAGGAGTTCGGAATGTAACGACGTACGAGTCGCGTGTGTAGCTTGGCCAAGCCGAATTTCATCGTACATATTTTAATCGTGTAATTGTGCTCAGTGTTTGTGATGTATGTTTTAATGTTTTGTTTGACTTTGTGACGAACTCGACAAAGGGTTTTAACATTTTGTATCACGGCCTGAAGATGAAACAATAGAGTTTCGAAACCGCGGTAGCCTTTACGAGGTCAGTGGATAAATCACTGACGGGAAGAATAGGTCATAATTCTAATTACTTAAATATGGGGTCCGGTGGCTATGTTACAATAATCATATTTTAAAATTTATACACATTAATACTTATTACGATAGATCGAATTTGAAACACAAAACACGCTTTTAGAAAATTTCGAATGTCCGCCATTTTGAAACGATTTAAAGGATTTCACCACGTACCATATTTGTATAAGTACCAATGTGCATAACGCCCAACTTATAATATTTCTCCCGGAGACTACAACATTAAAGTATAGACGTTAAAGAAAAGCTGTTCTTTTCGTGAACAAAGTATAGTCTTGCTTCTTTAAAAGCATCTTAACCTGAGCACAATTTAGTCTATTAATAATATTTAAGCCAAGAGCAGATGTTCGACGGTTACGGATCGATTGAAAGACATGCTTTAATGTTCAACTAATGAATTAGTGCTACGAAAAATAGATCGATTGTATATATTCGGATTGTTATTTTTTTTTAACGTCCGACTATTGTACACACTTGGGCTAATGCAGACGATGGGATGATTTATAGCGTATGAAAATGCCAAGCCCTGGCCGGGAATCGAACCCGGGTCCTCGGGGTGAAAGCCCAGTACGCTATCAACTAGGCCACCGGATTGTTAGCGAATGTCAACTGGAAAATGAGCTACTAGTATATCAGAGTGAGATTGTCACTCGTGACCTTGAAGTGAGCATCGATACCACTATTATATGAGAAAATATTGTGTGTTTACACAAGTAAAAATCACGTGTTTTACCTTTACGTTTTTTTAACGTAATTTTCACGATAGTAATTACAATCAAAATCCGGAAGGGAAGTGAGGAATTTTAGCGCGGGTGTTTCCGGTGTAAATAAACGGAACTAGGTTGTGTAACTCAGCTGCTGTGTTGTTTAGACGATGACGTTACGCCAGTAAGACTAATGAGGTCGAGGGATCAGCGTTAACGTTAAGGATAAAGGAACGTCACTAACAACCAAACAGCCGAGCTGACCGACGCCTTAACCATATCGACCACCCAGCCTTTACAGACAGAACCTTTCATTCAGTTCTGTGTCCAGTATTCACCATATTTACACGTGACAAATATTTAGCTAACATCTTATGTAGAGTGTAAACTTGTTTGCATTTCCAAAATGTTTTCTTTGCATTTAAAGGTTTACTTAAAAACGTTTGTGCAAAAGAGAAAAACAACAATTGCGACTGTCTAGTTGAAGTGATACAAGCGAATTTCCAAGATATATATTTGTGTCGCTAGCACTTCACACAAAAGCTACCATGGAGGATATTTTGAAGGAAGAACGCAAAATCTTGAGGAAGATCCTTGGCCGAGATTAACAGAAGACGGATACAGGTTGCACTCCCGGAAGACCACAGAGAAGATATCGAACCTGGCAGCAGATATCAGAAAAAGGAGGCTTCAATTCTATGGACACATCAGTAGACTCGCAACAACGAGACTTGCCAACAGAATCCTTAAGTATATACAAGGTGTCAAATCAACAACGTCGTGGATCGCACAAGTCAGAATAGACCTACATAACGCAGAAATAGACTCAACAGATGTTGAAGACAGGAACGCATACAGGAGAAAGATGCTCGGTTGGAAGGTCCCAGAGAATGAAATCGCAAAGAGAGCAGGGGTAAAATGGACGGAGGAGCGGAAGAGGATCCATGGGGACAGGATGGGGAGGTGTGGAGGATTAGAAGGAGCAAGGCATGAGTCGGAGTGCTTTGCGTGATCCAACAGGGTCTATACGCAAATAATAATAATTATATATATATATATATATATATATATATATATATATATATATTCCAAAATGCAAATTGTTGGAAATTTAACTAATTGATACATTTTTAATATGTTTCATGTCAGTCTGGTTTGTTTTTATTTCGGGTCCATTTAAAAAAAAAAATTTTGGATTAAAAAAACAGAAAATAAAATTTTCTCAAAATCGAATATAACGATGTTGATACAATTAATTCTGTACATTTATTTACAGTACGAGAAAAACGTACTTGCCGCTACAGCATAAAAAAAGTAAGTCTAATTGCTCAAATACTGTTTCAACACCAATCTTTCTAATGCCCCACACATTCCTTGGTGGACTGCTTTCCACTCTACATTCAGTCTGTAAAACCTCGCTTCGAAAGTTGAAAAAGGCTTTTTACATCCATTTATACGAAACCATCCAAACTTGACACAACAACCTAACCTAAACGAATTCTTAATGAAATATTTATTCGGCTTCTCCTTTCTGCATTAATTTGTGATCTAAAATCGCGAAATTAAAGTGAATCCAATTCCTTTCCGCTAAAAAAAGGGTTGGATATCATGAATAAAAGATTCGCCGCCACTTCTATCTACTAGACAGCGCCACAGGAGTCTCGAGTCAAGGCGTGTCGCGTTCCGTTTTACGAAATGCTAATGATTGTTAAGTACGATATCGGTCCAATTAATTTCAAGCAGTGTTTCAAACGACTTCAAAATAATTGGTATAAAAAAACATTGCACAAACTCTTTCACTAACAATTATTTCTAAAAAAGTCCGGATAAAAAGCTACCTACAAAAAAAATCATTAAATATGTATTTTCTAGTTTATCAGATTTTCCTGAAATAATTGTCATATATCAAGATTAATAACTCAAATCTGTGAAGCGAATTTAAAGTAAAATCAAATCGTGAGTAAAATTTACTCACGATTTATTTACTCAAGTAATTTTACTTAAAATTACTCACTCAAAATTTACTCACGATTGATTTACTCAAGTAATTTTACTTAAAATTACTCACTCAAAATTTACTCACGATTTATTTACTCAAGTAATTTTACACAAATTACTCAGTCAAAATTTACTCACAATTTATTTACTCAAGTAATTTTACTGAAATTACTCACTCAAAATTTATTCACGATTTATTTACTCAAGTAATTTTACTCAGAATTATTCACTCAAAATTTACTCACGATTTATTTACTCAAGTAATTTTACTCAAATTACTCACTCAAAATTTACTCACGATTTATTTACTCAAGTAATTTTACTCAACTCACGATTTATTTACTCAAGCAATTTTACTCAAAAAGTACTCACTCAAAATTTACTCACGATTTATTTACTCCAGTAATTTTACTCAAAATCGCTCACTCAAAATTTACTGACGATTTATTTACTCAAGTAATTTTACTCAAAATTTTACTTGAGTAAAATACTCGCGATTTATTTACCCAAGTAATTTTACTCAAAATTTACTCACGATTTATTTGCTCAAGTAATTTTACTCAAAATTTACTCACGATTTATTTACTGGCGTAATTTTATTCAAAATTACTCACTCAAAATGTACTCAGTAAATCAAAACACAAAAACAAATTCAAATTTGCTACACTCGACTAACAAATCATCAAACGTGAACAATATTTGAACGAAATCCGATTAAACGATTCTGAAAAATCATGCCTTTTCCTACTTTTTCCAGTAGCAGAAACCCTTTTTAAATGATAATTTTAAGGCATATTTATCATTTAAACCCTATTGTATTTATAATTAAACAAATTCCTTGTAAACAAGACACGCAAAGATATCTTCAGTATACAAGAAACTACTGAAGATATACATACAAAACTGCAAATCGTTGATTACTTAACCAATTGATACATTTTTATTATGTTTTATATAAGACTAGTTTGCTTTTATTTTGCCATCCATGGTTTGCATTTACACAAAACCATCCAAACTTGACACAACCTAACCTAACCTAAACGATTTCTTAATGACATATTTATTCGGCTTCTCTTTTCTGAATTACTTAGCAAAACTACTGAAGATATAAGGCGTACGTGTAACATAGAGAGTATTAATCAGGTGGAAAGGAAGCAACACATTAAAAGGAAGGCAATCAACAGGATAGTGCGGCATTAAAAGAGATAAGGCAACGAACAGAAGACAATTTATGGGACGTCCAAGAGATGGAGATGGTCTATAAACCACAGACCAAGACAACAGGCAATGTGCCTAAACACGAGCAGACAGAAGTAAAAGGATAAATAAAAGTAGAAGAAGATAAAGAGGAAGCGAAAGAAATTTGAGAAGAAGGAAACAGTAAAACACGATATTTTTAAAACAGAGCAACGCTTTCGATTTGCTGGTATACTTGCAGACTACAGTTCATAAAAATTTGTACAGACGATTTGAAGTAAATCCTATGTTTAACTGTTATAACCGTCAGAGATAGAGAGAGAGAAGAGAGAGAGAGAGAGAGAGAGAGAGACAGAGAGAGAGAGAGAGAGGAGAGGAGAGGAG
>CM040185.1:92131122-92148622 GCA_022606455.1 Callitettix versicolor
CAAAGTACAAATTATTAAAAAAAAATGTATTACTGAATTGCACCTAATAAATGCTTCATTTGAGGTGATATTTGTGCAACACATTGTAAACATATGGGGGGGGGGTCTACGGAATAAAAAAAAAATATTTAGGGGGAGTCGAAGCAGAAAAAAGGTGGCCAACTCCTGGTCTACAAGGCCGCAGTGCACTACTAACCCTAGACAGTCATACATACAAAAGTTATGTCAGTTTGAAACAAGGCATCGTAATTAACGAAAAATGTGAATATTATTGCATGACTAACTTCATCAGTTAACAATACTGCCACTCGCAGAGTTCCCTAAATTACTGCCGTATATTTACCCTTTTCGTTAATACAGATTTATCGTTTCAATAGTCTCAACTGGCATAAAGTATGGTCGTTTCAATAGCTTCAACTGGCATAAAGTATGGTCGTTTCAATAGTACCAACTGGCATAAAGTATGGTCGTTTCAATAGTACCAACTGGCATAAAGTACGCTCGTTTCAACAGTCTCCATTGGCATAAGGTATGGTCGTTTCGACAGTCTCAACTGGCATAAATTATGGTAGTTTCAATAGTCTCAACTAGCATAAAGTATAGTAGTTTCAATAGTCTCAACTGGCATAAAGTATGGTCGTTTCAATAGTCTCAACTGGCATAAAGTATGGTAGTTTCAACAGTCTCAATTGGTATAAAGTACGGTCGTTTCAATAGTCTCAACTGACATAATATATGGTCGTTTCAATAGCCTCAATTGGCATAAAGTATGGCCGTTTCAATAGTCTCAACTGGCATAAAGTATGGTCGTTTCAATAGTCTCAACTGGCATAAAGTATGGTCGTTTCAATAGTCTCAATTGGCATAAAGTATGCTCGTTTCAACAGTCTCAACTGGCATAAGGTATGGTCGTTTCAACAGTCTAAACTGGCATAAATTATGGTAGTTTCAATAGTCTCAACTAGCATAAAGTATGGTACTTTCAATAATTTCAACTGGCATAAAGTATGGTCGTTTCAATAGTCTCAACTGGCATAAAGTACGGTAGTTTCAACAGTCTCAACTGGTATAAAGTATGGTAGTTTCAACAGTCTCAACTGGTATAAAGTATGGTAGTTTCAATAATTTCAACTGGCATAAAGTATGGTCGTTTTAATAGTCTCAACTGGCATAAAGTATGCTCGTTTCAACAGTCTCAACTGGCATAAGGTATGGTCGTTTCAACAGTCTCAACTGGCATAAATTATGGTAGTTTCAATAGTCTCAACTGGTATAAAGTATGGTAGTTTCAACAATTTCAACTGGCATAAAGTATGGTCGTTTCAATAGTCTCAACTGGCATAAAGTATGGTCGGTAAAGAAAAAATAGAAATGTTCCAATAAAATATTTTCAAAAAACATCGTTAAAAATATAATTAACATTGAAAAAATATATTTATCAATGTACAGATAAAGAGACTGCTCCTAATTCATTAACACTAATTGTATAGCCAAAATTATAACCTCTGCGGGGCATTCACAAAATACTGGAAAATAGATAACATAGATTGATAACACCTAACCTCTCGCTGATAGCACAACGCACGATTTGCCGTTATCATTACTTTAGTGTGCGATTAAAAGCGGAAATACGAATAGTGACGGCACGCAACTGGTTCGCTGACACGAAAATTATTTTTATAATAGTTTATACAAGTTTTTTATCTAACAAAGTCTGTTTCAAAACGACGTCCATTCAAAGTCTAAAAATAACTACTGACCGAGCGAAGCGAGCTCTCTCTTTCAATTCGACCGTTCTGCATTTCGTTTGTATGCTACGCAGATTTGACCAAACGCATCGAATGTTTTGAAATTTGGTGCGGACCTTCTTTAAAGCCCGAACGACATATGTGGAAGATTGTTTCCCATTCACTTCCGTTTCAAAATGCGGCTGGCATTTCATTTCAACGTGAAACTGGCACATTTATGATTTATAGTAATGTGTACGCAGTTTTAGCCAAACGCATTGACCGATTGATTTGATATATTGAAATGCCAGTTGAGACTATTGAAAAGGCCATACTTTATGCCAGTTGAGACTATTGAAACAACCATACTTTATGCCAATTGAGACTATTGAAACGACCATATTTTATGCCAATTGAGACTATTGAAACGACCATACTTTATGCCAGTTGAGGCTATTGAAAAGGTCATACTTTATGTCAGTTGAGACTACTGAAACGGCCATACTTTATGTCAGTTGAGACTGTTGAAACGGCCATACTTTATGCCAGTTGAGGCTATTGAAAAGGCCATACTTTATGGAAGTTGAGACTACTGAAACGGCCATACTTTATGCCAGTTGAGGCTATTGAAAAGGTCATACTTTATGGCAGTTGAGACTACTGAAACGGCCATACTTTATGCCAGTTGAGGTTATTGAAACGGCCATACTTCATGCAAATTGAGACTATTGAAACGGCCATACTTTATGCCAGTTGAGGCTATTGAAAAGGTCATACTTTATGGCAGTTGAGACTACTGAAACGGCCACACTTTATGCCAGTTGAGGTTATTGAAACGGCCATACTTTATGCCAATTGAGACTATTGAAACGGCCATACTTTAAGCCAGTTGAGGCTATTGAAAAGGTCATACTTTATGCCAGTTGAGACTACTGAAACGGCCATACTTTATGCCAGTTGAGGCTATTGAAAAGGTCATACTTCATGGCAGTTGAGACTACTGAAACGGCCATACTTTATGCCAGTTGAGACTATTGAAACGATCATATTTTATGCTAGTTGGGACTTGAAACGATCATACTTTATGCCAGTTGAGACTATTGAAACGACCATACTTTATGCCGGTTGAGACTATTGAAACGACCATACTTTATGCCAGTTGAGACTATTGAAACGACCATACTTTATGCCAGTTGAGACTATTGAAACGCCCATACTTTATATTTATACACGACACGAAAATAGATTTTGGTGACATCTTGAACAAACTCGTTTTCCAGCGAAATCCATTTTAACGGTTTCAAAATGGCGGTCATTTCCATTCTCACAATTTCTTACCTTATACATAATATGATTTCACAATCTTAATCACCTTTCAAATCGCATTGAAAACGTTAAATGCCAATGTACGCAGATTTCAATAGTGACTGTAATGTCAGATTTTCAAAAAAGTGACCTAAAAATATTATTGTTGAAAATTCGCTTCCATCGCGTCAGCTAGAAAGCTGCTTATCGAGATCATTTATTCTCTAATCTCAACAATAAAAAATTCTCATCCAATATCGAACTAAACATCTATTGTTTGCAATAGCAATTAAAATGTTCTGATTTGGCGCAGTAATTGAAAAGGAAAGAGAAACTACATTTTAATTGTTTTAGTTTACATATACCGTTTTAGTTGTGAGTGAATGTTAATAGAATTTTAATTAATATCGAATAAAATGACCTTTATTATTATTTTACTCCAGATATCCCTTCCTAATAACCAAATACCATTGACAAAGTTAACGTTTACGGCGATAATTTTTGAATAATTAACTTATCTATGGCGAATGTGAATTTGAAAATATATCATAAGATTTCGTATTTTGCGGTGAGCATAAGGCTTATAATCGCTTAAAATAAACAGGCCTTTTACATTAAATTTTAAGGCGTTTAACGAAATTTCAAAAAAAAAAAAAACGATTGACGAATAAATTTAAAAACACCGCCAGCTGACAGGATATGTTTACTATTTGTCCTCTAACCGTAAATTAATTTTACTTCAAATTCGCTAAACTGAGTTATGAATCTTCAAATGAAACGGTAACACGTTTGTATATATGTCCACTTTTTTCATTTGGGTCTTGCCAACCAAGGTTTCACTCGTTAAACCACTGTCAAGGCCAACTTTAAAAACTAAAACTAAAACAGGTAGTACAACCATCTTTTTATGTTAGAATCATCTGATAATCTGATTTTACGTTCATAATCAGCGTTAAAATCTGCATAAATTATCATTTTAAACTTTACATTTACGTTAAAAATGCAAACATGAACTCTGATCGCTGTCATATTTCTTTAATTTCAATGGATTTTGAAAATTTAAAATTTAAATTCTTTTTCATTTTTTATATTTAAAACCGTTGGTACTCGGTTGATATACATTATATTAATGAAATAATAAAACATTTTTATATATTGCGCAGCTTTTGTCTTGCCAACCAAGGTTTCACTCGTTAGGCCATTGTCAAGGCCATTTAACAATCTGTAAACGTTATATTTTTGTTAGGAAAACCCTACTGTTTTAGCTTTAGCAGTGAAATGGCCTTGACAACGGTCTAACGAGTGAGATCTTGGTTGGCAAGACCCAAATAAAAACATTGCTGAAATATATACAAAACGTATTATTATTTCATTAATATAATTGATTTCAATCAAATACCAACGGTCTGAAGTATAAATAATTAAAAAAGCTAGTACAGCTCGTGTGACCGTATTACTTCAAAAATTGAGGAAGTAATACCTCACAACATTTACCTACACAATATTTATGGTTTACAATCGGTTTTCCCATAACAAAAATATAATGTTTATCTTTAGTGGCCTTGACAATGCAACCTTGGTTGGCAAGACTCGAATAAAAACATTGCGGAAATATATACAAAACGTATTATTATTTCATTAATATAATGGATTTCAATAAAATACCAACGGTCTGGAGTATAAATAATTAAAAGTTAGTACAGCTCGTGTGACCGAATTACTTCAGAAATTGAGGAAGCTTCACCTACACAACATTTATGGTTTACAATGTGTATTCACGTAACAAAAATTAATCTTTAGTGACCTTGATAATGCAACCTTGGATGGCAAGACTCAAATAAAAACATTGCGGAAATATAAACAAAACGTATTATTATTTCATTAATATAAGTGATTTCAATCAAATACCAACGGTCTGAAGTATAAATAATTAAAAAAGGATGTACAGCTCGTGTGACCGTATTACTTCAAAAATTGAGGAAGCTTAACCTACACAATATTTATGGTTTACAATGGGTTTTCCCGTAACAAAAAAAAATATGTTTATATTTAATGGCCTTGACAATGCAACCTTGGTTGGCAAGACTCGAATAAAAAAGTTGTAGAAATATATTCAAAAAGCATTATTATTTCATTAATATAATGGATTTCCACCAATTACCAACTTGTTTATGTACAAATAATTTAAAACAAAACAGTACAGCTCGTCTGACCGTATTACTTAAGAGAACGAACAAGAAGAGAGCTTTAGCTGCACAAAATGTATAGTTTACAATGGGTTTCCCCTAATAAAATATAACGTTTGCCTATAGATTGTTAAATGGCCTTGACAATGTTCTAACGAGTGAAACCTTGGTTGGCAAGACTCAAATACAAAAGCTGTGTAATATATACAAATGTGTTATTATTTCATTAATATAATGGAAACCAAGAATCAACGGTTTAAATATTATAAAAATGAAACCAATTTAAAAATTTTGAAATTAAGTAAATCAGAGTTCACTTTTGCATTTTCAACATAAATTAAAAGTTTAAATTGATAATTTATTATCAATTTATTATCAACAGATATTAATCCAGATTACAAATGTAAAATCATATTATCAGATGATTCTAACATAAAAGTAATGTTAAAAATTCGTTTCCACCCCGTCAGCGAGACAGCTGCGCGTTGCAAATATTTATACAAAATCATCAATTTTCAATTTACGAACTACTTACAGCATGTTAATTCTAAAATACTTAACTTACTTTAAATTTCCGTCTACTTACAACTCGAATTTGTTTCGAAACTCCAATTTATCTAAAACGGAAGCTCACCTAAAACAGAAACATATACACTTATTAATATCATGTCTTCCAATCATAACACTACATATCAATAACTATACAGGGTGTACCGGAATTTTTGCAACTGTTTTGTTTCTCCTTCCTTTTCTTTCTTCTGGTTTCACCGTTTCTTAGGTAAAATACGATAAAAGTTCCAACGAACAAATTTCTCAAAACGTTTCGTTCCCCACTTACCCGCCATTTTGGTTTTTTTAAAAAAATAAATTGTAATACAATTTAGCGTTAGCTTGAATCATCAAGAGATTCATCACTTGATGATGTATGATTATTTGACATGATTTTAGCACTCAATAATATAATTAAAAAACACTGATTTTCATATTACGAAATATCATATTGCAAATAATAAAATCAAACGCACGTGTTATTACTGAATGTGAACCGTATACCATTGAACTGTTGCTGCTGGCAATATACACAATGTACACAACATCATTACATGCGCTCGCGACGAGAACATGAGAAGAAGAGAGAGAAAAGAAAGAGACAGAGAGAAGCATACACGTTGTATGCACATACGCACGCGACCAACTCAGTCGGAACCGGCAGACGAAAGAGAAGATCTGAAAACTGGAGGGGGTCTGTGCAATACTTCCCCTACTCGTATTACTTACGCTTCGTAAGCCTACTCAATGAAACCGAATCACTCCATGGTGACAAATACAAAGTTCACAACGCGGTATAAGAAGCTAACGCTTCAAAAAAGTATACCTGTGTAAGTAGATTAGATACTGGATTCAAATGTCTGAGCGGTTGACTTATAGGTCACCTTATAAAGACCTCACATCTACGCTGACTCCCAGTATCCGTCTCCCGGCTTTCAACAACCCACTCCTGAAAACGAAGTTTACAACATGCCCGTGAAAAAGACAGGCTTCGGACCAGTCATGCTGTAAGTGTACTCCGAGTATTCATTTCCGCCCAGGTACTTCCTTACACAGTTCACCATTTCGTATCTCCAATAAACGCTAAGGCCGAGATAGAGGTGTAAAGTTGAGAAGAATATTTGTCGACAGAAGAGGTAGGGGAGGCCGAGATAGAGGTGTAAAGTTGAGAAGAATATTTGTCGACAGAAGAGGTAGGGGAGGCCGAGACAGAGGTGTAAAGTTGAGAAGAATATTTGTCGACAGAAGAGGTAGGGGAGGCCGAGACAGAGGTGTAAAGTTGAGAAGAATAATTGTCGACAGAAGAGGTAGGGGAGGCCGAGACAGAGGTGTAAAGTTGAGAATATTTGTCGACAGAAGAGGTAGGGGAGGCCGAGATAGAGGTGTAAAGTTGAGAAGAATATTTGTCGACAGAAGAGGTAGGGAGGCCGAGATAGAGGTGTAAAGTTGAGAAGAATATTTGTCGACAGAAGAGGTAGGGAGGCCGAGATAGAGGTGTAAAGTTGAGAAGAATATTTGTCGACAGAAGAGGTAGGGGAGGCCGAGACAGAGGTGTAAAGTTGAGAAGAATATTTGTCGACAGAAGAGGTAGGGGAGGCCGAGATAGAGGTGTAAAGTTGAGAAGAATATTTGTCGACAGAAGAGGTAGGGGAGGCCGAGATAGAGGTGTAAAGTTGAGAAGAATATTTGTCGACAGAAGAGGTAGGTAGGGGAGGCCGAGACAGAGGTGTAAAGTTGAGAAGAATATTTGTCGACAGAAGAGGTAGGGGAGGCCGAGACAGAGGTGTAAAGTTGACAAGAATATTTGTCGACAGAAGAGGTAGGGGAGGCCGAGACAGAGGTGTAAAGTTGAGAAGAATATTTGTCGACAGAAGAGGTAGGGAGGCCGAGACAGAGGTGTAAAGTTGAGAAGAATATTTGTCGACAGAAGAGGTAGGGGAGGCCGAGACAGAGGTGTAAAGTTGAGAAGAATATTTGTCGACAGAAGAGGTAGGGAGGCTGAGACAGAGGTGTAAAGTTGAGAAGAATATTTGTCGACAGAAGAGGTAGGGGAGGCCGAGACAGAGGTGTAAAGTTAAGAAGAATATTTGTCCACAGAAGAGGTAGGGGAGGCCGAGACAGAGGTGTAAAGTTGAGAAGAATATTTGTCGACAGAAGAGGTAGGGGAGGCCGAGATAGAGGTGTAAAGTTGAGAAGAATATTTGTCGACAGAAGAGGTAGGGGAGGCCGAGAAAGAGGTGTAAAGTTGAGAAGAATATTTGTCGACAGAAGAGGTAGGGGAGGCCGAGACAGAGGTGTAAAGTTGAGAAGAATATTTGTCGACAGAAGAGGTAGGGGAGGCCGAGATAGAGGTGTAAAGTTGAGAAGAATATTTGTCGACAGAAGAGGTAGGGGAGGCCGAGATAGAGGTGTAAAGTTGAGAAGAATATTTGTCGACAGAAGAGGTAGGGAGGCCGAGATAGAGGTGTAAAGTTGAGAAGAATATTTGTCGACAGAAGAGGTAGGGGAGGCCGAGATAGAGGTGTAAAGTTGAGAAGAATATTTGTCGACAGAAGAGGTAGGGGAGGCCGAGACAGAGGTGTAAAGTTGAGAAGAATATTTGTCGACAGAAGAGGTAGGGGAGGCCGAGATAGAGGTGTAAAGTTGAGAAGAATATTTGTCGACAGAAGAGGTAGGGGAGGCCGAGATAGAGGTGTAAAGTTGAGAAGAATATTTGTCGACAGAAGAGGTAGGGGAGGCCGAGACAGAGGTGTAAAGTTGAGAAGAATATTTGTCGACAGAAGAGGTAGGGAGGCCGAGACAGAGGTGTAAAGTTGAGAAGAATATTTGTCGACAGAAGAGGTAGGGGAGGCCGAGATAGATGTGTAAAGTTGAGAAGAATATTTGTCGACAGAAGAGGTAGGGGAGGCCGAGATAGAGGTGTAAAGTTGAAAAAAAATAATTGTCGACAGAGGAGGTAGGAAAGGCCGAGATAAAGGTGTAAAGTCGAAAAGAATAATTGTCGACAGAAGAGGTAGGGGAAGGTCGAGATAGAGGTGTAAAGTTGAGAGAATATTTGTCGACAGAAGAGGTAGGGGAAGGTCGAGATAGAGGTGTAAAGTTGAGAGAATATTTGTCGACAGAAGAGGTAGGGGAGGCCGAGATAGAGGTGTAAAGTTGAGAAGAATATTTGTCGACAGAAGAGGTAGGGGAGGCCGAGATAGAGGTGTAAAGTTGAAAAAATAATTGTCGACAGAGGAGGTAGGAAAGGCCGAGAAGGTCGAGATAGAGGTGTAAAGTTGAGAGAATATTTGTCGACAGAAGAGGTAGGGGAAGGCCGAGATAGAGGTGTAGAGTTGAGAAGAATAATTGTCGACAGAGAAGGTAGGCAAGGCAGACAGAGGTGTAAAGTCGAAAAGAATAATTGTCGACAGAAGAGGTAGGGGAAGGCCGAGATAGAGGTGTAAAGTCGAAAAGAATAATTGTCGACAGAAGAGGTAGGGGAAGGCCGAGATAGAGGTGTAAAGTTGAAAAGAGTAACTGTCGACAGAAGAGGTAGGGGAAGTCCGAGGTAGAGGTGTAAAGTTGAGAAGAATAATTGTCGACAGAAGAGGTAGGGGAAGGCCGAGATAGAGGTGTAAAGTCGAAAAGAATAATTGTCGACAGGTAGGGGAAGGCCGAGATAGAGGTGTAAAGTCGAAAAGAATAATTGTTGACAGAAGAGGTAGGGGAAGGACGAGATAGAGGTGTAAAGTTGAAAAGAATAATTGTCGACAGAAGAGGTAGGGGAAGGCCGAGATAGAGGTGTAAAGTCGAAAAGAATAATTGTCGACAGAAGAGGTAGGGGAAGGTCGAGATAGAGGTGTAAAGTTGAGAGAATATTTGTCGACAGAAGAGGTAGGGGAAGGCCGAGATAGAGGTGTAGAGTTGAGAAGAATAATTGTCGACAGAGAAGGTAGGCAAGGCAGACAGAGGTGTAAAGTTGAAAAGAGTAACTGTCGACAGAAGAAGTAGGGGAAGGTCGAGATAGAGGTGTAAAGTCGAAAAGAATAATTGTCGATAGAAGAGGTAGGGGAAGGCCGAGGTAGAAGTGTAAAGTAGGGTATGATCTCGATAGTGTTTTGTTGAAGATAGAGGTAGAGAAAAGTCCGAGGTAGAGGTTTAAAGTTAAGAAGAATAATTGTCGACAGAAAAGAGGTAGGGGACAGGTAGTGATGATGTTTTAGAAGAGGAAAGATAGACACGATTGAAAGAGAAATTAACGACAGAAGAGATAGAGAAGACCGAGGTAGAAATGCACTGATGATGTTTCGGAAGAGGAACAATGGAAGAGAAACTGTTGTCGCAAGAAAGGATAGACGACGTAAGTGGAGAGGTACTGATGATGTTGGGAAGGGACAACATTGAATAAAAGAAACTGAATAGTTGGTAACAGAAGCGGTAGGGAAGACCGAGAAAGAGGTGAACAAAATATGAAATCAAACAAAAGTTGCGAAAAAATCATGGGGGGGGAATTCGGATCTGCGATCAAGATTGTGCAGTTTACCGTATTATTAATTGGAAAAGATTATAAGCGACATTAAGCTATGAGAATTTTGGCACGTGGCGGGAATGCACAAATCTACTGTATTCTCGCGTAAAAGACATTTCTTGCCAAGCAGATTACTGCGGGCACGGTGCTGAACAATGGCCTATAAATACCTTTCAATACTGGCATCGCATCACACGCAACCGCAAAAAGAACCACCACCGTCCATCAATGACGGACATCTTGGCGTCCAGATTTTATACCCACTTCAAGCCAAATGCCTATTTTAAGGTTTTATCTAAACGCATTTTAATTGGAAAATGAATTATTTCAACGACATCACAGTCTCGTGTCCATGAAATCATCATCGATTTTTAGAACAGTGTTAACGAGTTTAAGGCAACGATAGCTATGTGATTTTCGCTTTAAAAAAAATCACTTGTTAGCACTCGAACGTTCGTTTGTTCGATTTTATTTCAAACTTTGCACAAAAATCGATTCTAAAAACCGCTTGAATAAAACTCGTTCGTTCAGCATGCACAAAATTACTCTGCGAAACGAAATGACGCTATTAAAATTTATAAAAATACTAAATAACATATCCAACTCATTTTTTAAAATCAGATATCCCCACCCTTGTAATCAGCATAAAAACCTACATTGATATTTTAAATTATAAAATATAATTAAATACGACAAAGGACTTTTAGTGTAAAGCATTTGCAAATTGCACAAATGGAGTACATTAGAAATTAGAAGTAAACCCTGACGCGTTTGTGACGTGTTGCATACTTTACGTTAAGAAAGCTAAAACTTTGTTCGTAAAGATAAGCAAAGATTTATTACGAAGTAGTACAATTGTGTTTTCAAATGATGCTATTACAAGGGTAATCGAGGCGCTTTCAAACTGGGCTTTAACTGCACTCTAAAGTAGGGTTTACTTGTGTAAATCTTGTGTAAACCCCGTGGGAAAGTAATTGCGCAAGCAATCATAACACAAGTGTGTACATACACTGGTGCGCGAGACGTATGGGATGATTTTAAAAAGGAGTTAACATTAAAAACATATAAATTTATTCACGTAAATAACAGAATCAACTGAAATGTAATTTTCAATCAAATCGCCAATCTTGACTGAAATTTTCAGTCAATTAACAAAAATTTTGCCATTTCTGTTAAAAATAATGTAGAACGCCCGTTATCAGCTCAACAATAACTTGGTAGCCTAGTTGATAGCGTACTGGGCTTTCACCCCGAGGACCCGGGTTCGATTTCCGGCCAGGGCTTGGCATTTTCATACGCTATAAATTATCCCATCGTCTGCATTAGCTCAAGTGTGCACAACAGTCGGACGTTAAACACAAAAAAAATTACAGCTCAACGTAGATTTCGTAACACGCGTGGAAAGAACCCTTCCAGTATATCAGAAATTTACTTTTAGCGATATACTGCGAGCTGATATGAGTGAGATCAAAGAAGCCGAGATGAGAAGCAGCAAAACGGTGGGTAAAAAAACAAAAAAGTGAAAACAATTTAATAAATTATACAAGGTAGTTGACACATGGGTAAGTATCTTATACAAAATATGAGCAAGATCGAAACAGATGTTTTTAAGAGACTGACATTCACGATTCAAGTGTGACGAATGAACGTATAAGAGAATTTAAGTGTAGTGTAGCAGAACATGGAATAAAAAGCAAGAAATGAAAAAATAAAAAAACTCTGTATGGTAGTGAATACGTAGGTTCCTTCTCAGCAAGATAAGATCGATGCTGAAGTTTTTAAGTGTTACTGGACAATCAACAATCAACAGTGCAGGATAAACTTATAAGAGAATTTAAGTGTAGTGTAGCAGATCATGGAGTAAAAAGCAAGAAGAGAAAAAATAAAAAACTCTGTAAGGTAGTTGATACGTAGGTTTCTTCTCAGCAAGATATAAGATCGATGCTGAAGTTTTTAAGTGTTACTGGACAATCAACAATCAACAGTGTGCTACCACATATCAACTGTTGATATCAAAGTTGCTGTACATATCAACAGTAGGTTCAACTGTTCGATGCTAAAGTCTTTACGTGTTACTGGACAATCAACAATCAACAGTGCAGAATAAACGTATAAGAGAATTTAAGTGGTGTGTAGCAGAACACTGAGTAATAAGCAAGAAGTGAAAAAATAAATTCTATAAGATAGTTGATACGTAGGTTCCTTTTCAGCAAGATATAAGACCGAAGCTGAAGTTTTTTTAAGTGTTTCTGGACAATCAACAATCAACAGTGCACGATAAACGTATAAGAGAATTTAAGTGGGGTGTAGCAGAACTTTGAGTAAAAAGCAAGAGGTGAAAAAAAATACGTGGGTTTCTCCAAAACAGGATTTCAGTAAATCGAAAGAAACTGAGTCACAAGATATTCAAGCGAGAAATACATAAAGAATTAAGTACTTATAGACTGATATAATGAATAGTGGTGTTTAGGTAAGCATTGAAAAAATAAATTTAAATGACGACAAAAATATACAAGGTTTTAGACCCGAGGGAATAAGTATGATGGTCGACCGAAGAAAGGACCAACTCTGAAGGGGCTGAACTGGTTATCTTACCTAATACGTGAAATAGAAATAAAGAAAATACATTAAACTATACAAATTGTTCTAAATATAAATTACTTTTTAAGTTACTAATTGTCTAATATTTTATACGCTTTTTTATATACTTTTTACTTCTTCACTATAACTTATGCAGTAAGTAAAATTTGATCACGATAAAGTAGACGTTCAGAATTTAAAGAATATGTCTATATACGAGTTTCCTACAATTGTGAAGCCACAAAGCAAAATACGAGGTAAATTCAGAAAGTAACGAGAATTTTTAAATTTCGCGGGCTTGGAGAGTCCGATTGTCAAACATTTTTTTTTTATTAGTTGGTATACATGCCCTTGAAGTATGATAAAACTTTCAGCTGTTTTCATTGTTGACTTTGTGACAGCCACTAAGGTTACACGTGTTTTTATGAGTTCGGCGATTTTCGTTTGTTAAAGGAAATGGATCAAAGAATTTGTATCAAATTTTGCGTAAAAAATGGAATAAAGTGTAACAAAGTGTGTGAAACGTTAATAAAGGCCTATGGTGAGTCTGCTATGAGTAAAACAAGAGTTTAGGAGTGGTATAAGCGTTTCAAAGAAGGCCGTGAAGACGTTGAAGATGACGAACACCCTGGACGCCCCAGCACATCAACAACCGATGAAAATGTAGAAAAAGTGAAAGAAATGGTTATGAACAATCGCCGAATCACAATTAGAGAGGTCGCTGATGATGTTGGCATATCGATTGGATCATGTCATGACATTGTTTCCAGTGTTTTTTGTATGAAACGCGTAGCAGCAAAATTCGTTCCGAAATTGTTGAATTTTGAACAAAAACAGCGGCGAAAGGAAGTTGCTCAGGAGTCACTAAATGAAGTCAACGACGATGCAGAATTACTGAAACGTATTATAACAGGTAACGAAACATGGGTTTACGGATATGAATTCGAAACTAAGGCTCAATCATCCCAGTGGAGGCATTCTGGCTCGCCAAGACCGAAAAAGGCTCGACAAGTGCGGTCGGAACGTAAAGGTTATGCTCACTGTGTTCTTCGATATTAATGGCATAGTGCATCATGAATTCCTGCCACCAGGTGAAACGGTCAATAAGGAGTACTAACTACAAGTTCAACGCTGTTTGCGTGAAGTAATCCGAAAAAACACCCGGATCTGTGGAAAAACAATTCATGGCTTTTGCACCACGATAATGCACCAGCTCACATTTCATTGATTGTTCGTGAATTTTTGGCCAAAAACAGTATTGTAACGATGCCCCAGCCTCCATATTCACCAGACATGGCTACGTGTGACTTTTTCCTATTTCCAAAAATAAAGAGAACCTTAAAGGGCCGTCGTTTTCCAGTCGTAGATGACATTAAAAGCGCATCGCTGAAAGAACTAAAGGCTATATCAAAGATCGAGTTTGAGAAGTGTTTCGAGGATTGGACGAAGCGCTGGCACAAGTGCATAATCTCCAATGGAGACTTTTGAAGGCGACAACATCAATGTAGAAGAATAAATAAATATTTTTTTCAAAAAATTAAAATTCTAGTTACTTTTGTGAACACACCTCGTATGTTTGAAATGGTTAGTTTTAGTGTAACACCAATATGTGTTTCACCTTAAAAGAAAATTAATTTACATAACATTAAAAAATTTTTACGACAAAAGCTTAATTAAATCTTAAAACTCTTTGCGCTACGGTAATTACAAATTAAACTGTTTAAACTGCAGATAAACGATTTTAATTAAATTCATAAAACAAAATTCCCTTAAAAACCCAACTTTACAACAATTCCGTTGTAATTACGTAAGACCAGTACAGCATATAGTAAACGAAACATGCAGTACAGAGTGGTTCTTTTATGTGCAATCGCATTGTTTTTCTTTGTCGGATCAAGCGGCACCGTAAGCGACAACCCAAAAAAGTAAGACTTTAGAATTATTTTTGTAAATTTTATAACAAAACATGGCGGCTCTGAACCAGTGGCCTTCCGGGCTCCGTCCACTTCGCGCAACGCATTAACGTACGCAGGCAAAACGGAGAACGCTTTATTAATTCGCGCGACGGTTTTTAATAAAAACACCTCTTGACGACAGATGAGACAAATCACTAAACAATTTGCCAAAATTGGTCTTTGTAGCGGTCTGAACATAGAGTGGTTAACGACAAAAAAATACAAAGTGTAGTTAAGGAGTAAAAATACAAAAGGACAGAATATATTTTGTTTACTTCTCTCGTGTAAGGTATCATTTGAAACTAGGAAATTGTACAGATTCTGAATTTGTGTGTGCGTGCGCGTGCGCGTGCGCGTTCGTGTGTGTGTGTGTGTGTGTGTGTGTGTGTGTATGCGTTTGTGTGTATGTGTGCGCGCGCGTGTGCGTGTTGTGTGTGTGTGTGCGTGCGTGTACGTGTTGTGTGTGTATGCGTGTTGTGTATGTGCGCGCGCGTGCGTGTCGTGTGTGCGCGCGTGTGCGTGCGTGCGTGCGTGTACGTGTTGTGTGTATGTGTGCGCGCTCGTGTGCGTGTTGTTGCATATGTGTGTGTATGTGTGTGTGCGCGTGTGCTTGTGCATGCTTGTGTTGTGCGCGCGTGCGTGTGCGTGCGTGAGTGTGTATTGTGTTGTGTGTGTCTGTGTTGTGTGCGCGCGCGCTTGTATGTACTTTTTTTAAGGCGAAAAGCACATTGAGGCTATTATCGCCTCCCTAAAATGTAAGTGTTAAAGTGTGTAACGTGTTAAAGAGTGTAAAGTGTTAAAGTCGTAAGTGTAGTGTTGTAAGTGTAAGTGTGTGTTAGACTCGGGTACCGCGAGGGTCGTCTAAATCCTCTCAATAGGTTCAGCTAAACTGCACCCCCACTTTAACAAAATCATTTTGGTGTCTTTTGAAAAATTCACTTACTTTAGAACGTTTTTTTTAAATCGCTTTAAAACGTGTAAAATTAAGTAAAATACGATTTAAAAGGCATTTTTATGTTTGGGTATCACACAGATTGCAAAAGGAGCACTTGAATCGTACTGTTACAAGAAACAAAGCGCCACGGACCCTCAGAAGAGCTTTAAATGCGTGCGCTTAACAATTTTCTTAATTATTTTAAAGTTCCTAGTTGCCCCTATAATTTACGCAAGTTTCGTTAGTTTCATACTTTCTTACTGTAGAAAAAATATAGAAAATAAAGAAAAAAACACTTTTTAAAGCCTATTTTAAGAACCTCCGTGTTCGATCTTCCGTGCACATAGCTGGAGACTTAACTAGATCCATTCGCAATCAAATTGGCTAGATTTTATTTTCATCACATTTTAAAAATTTTTTTAGACTTATAGTTTTTATAGAATTATAGTTTTTAAAACTATTTTCGGTCAAAAAATAACTGCAATCAGCTGTAGTGATTTTAAAGATATACCACA
The DNA here is from genome assembly GCA_022606455.1 of Callitettix versicolor. NCBI lineage: Eukaryota > Metazoa > Arthropoda > Insecta > Hemiptera > Cercopidae > Callitettix > Callitettix versicolor. The sequence goes on from CM040185.1 coordinate 92,147,384, forward strand.
CGAATGGAGTCTATAAATACCCCAAAAAACGCATTAAACATTATATATACAAAAAAAAAACCGGTTCAGTTTACTGACAGTAATGGAACTTCCTATTTATTTCTTTGCTACTTTCCACCGCTTCGAAAGTGTTGTTTCCCCGCAGGAAATTAAAGGAGAGGATTTAGACGTCCCTCGCTGTACCCGAGTCTAACACACACACACACACACACACACACACACACACACACACACACACACACACACACACACACAACACTACACTTACGATTTTAACACTTTACATTCACACTTACATTTAGGGCGGCGATAATAGCCTTAATGTGCTTTTCGCCGTAAAAAAAAAAAATCGAAAGTGTTGAAGGCAGCGGTTACCGTCTGAATTCGGACGCGTTCGTTCACCAGAAGTAAGCAACCTGGTTGGTGTGAACTAGAGATGGTACTATCTGTGAAATATTGTTATATGTGAAAACTGATACTGCTACTTTTCAATATCTGTTAAATTAAACTGTGAATAACTGTGAACTGTGAAATAATGTCTTGGCTGATCTTTTATGTAGCTATTGCTTCTTCATATAGGCTAATATAAATCAGAAAAAACAAACAGAATCAGATATTTTATCTACACAAATACACAATTCTTCTACACAACACTACTCGTGCAAAAAACATTCGCTGTACTAAGTAAATAATACAAAAAACAAGCTAAATCTGGCGGGAAACAACTGTGCGCGCGCAGTTAGCAAAATTTCACAGTTCACAGTTAGTGTGTAGATAGATATGACCAAACTGGGAACTCATTACGCATGCGCAGAGCAAAGCGATCTTAGCGGAAATAAAAGAAACTAAGGGCACGGATTGGTTGAACAGATTTCGGAGATTTCAGTTCACAGTTAGTAACAGATGAACTGAGCCATTCACTGTTAGATAAATATGTGAAATTTGACTATCAGTGAAAAAGTAGCAGTTCTGTGATATTGATACCATCTCTAGTGTGAACGCGTGTTTAGTTTGCTTCGTTCTGCTCGGACGAAATCTTACAAATCCTAACCGAACCAAACTTTAATTCGTATGACGTAAGCGACCAAAATAATTTGTTCCGTCGTTATCTTGGACGTCTATTGGCCTACAAGTATGGATTCTTCTGGTAACTGGAAGACCCTTCATTGTCGTATTATAAAAAGTAAACATACAATAACCAAGATTTTAGCCGTCAGGTTAATTCTGTTATCTGACCTT
>CM040185.1:92161122-92168622 GCA_022606455.1 Callitettix versicolor
GGTGATGCAGCGTCCAGTTGTCGCAGATGGCTGGTCGGACGCGATTCACTCGGTCTCGCAGGCGGGTTGGCACTTGCACCCAGCAGTTCTCTCACTTTGGCCACATTGTCGTCGTTTCCTACCGTCGACGGCCTCGTTGCGATGGTCGTCTTCAAAGAGCTCCCTACCTTCTTTAAACAGTTTGTGCCATTCAAAAACACTGGAGCCGCTCATTGCAGTATCCCCGTAAGCCGACAACCATTTATAGGTTGCCGATTTCCCGAGTTTGACACAAACATTTAGCGAACATCGCTGCACAAGGTTTTGATTCATTTTGTGCATCGACAACGACAAAAAACCACGCTTCACAATAAACGATGTCTATACTCAACCAAAGACCGTAGGCGACTGGGGCTGGTGTTTCTCTGTTCTAAGTGTCCCCTTCATCTCGCCCAGCCAGCCAAAACCCTCTCCACAGCTCCGCTCGCGCTACAGAAAACCACTCCTACTACTTTTGGTATATACCCTGTAGCATCTCCAATAGCTAATTTTAGCCGCCTCGGTGGCCTAGTTAATATCGTACTAGGCTTTCACCCCAAGGACCCGGGTTCGATTCCCGGCCAGGGCTTGGCATTTTCATACGCTATAAATCATCCCATCGTCTACATTAGCCCAAGTGTGCACAATAGTCGGACGTTAAACACAAAAAAATGTATATATTCACACACGCGCTAACGCACACGCACACACGCGCGTGCGCACGCACACGCGCACACACACACACACGCGCGCGCGCGCGCACACACACACACACACACACACACACACACACACACACACATACATATATACATATATATAAAACGTAGCAATCCCTCATATCACACATGTAATCGGCGCTCATTTTTGAGGTTCCAGATACATGAGTCCGGATGCTATGATGGATGCATCGGCAGTTCATTTTCTGATAGAATTTTGCTAACAATGTGCCAATATGCCTAGCACAGTGTGTGTGTGTGTGTGTGTGTGCGCACGCGCGCGCGTTTGAGGTGATTAAAGCACCTAGCAGTCTGCTGCCGCGTCTCCGAACTTGCGCATCTCAAGGCTGTAAGTTCGAGTCTGGAATTTTCATTTTCACCCGACTAAAAATAAGGTTACTGGTTCTTACCTAACCTATGCAGAATAAATTAGGCCTACCTAGTAGCACGTTCTCTGACACATCGCCAAGTGTCAGAATTTAGGGAATTCTCGCTTTCCCTAAAAATTCGATATCTCTAACCATCAAGGACGATGAAATGTAATTGATTACCGGAATCGATACCTTCGCCGCACACTCGAAACACTGATTGCTAGAAAATGAAAGAGGTGGACGTCATGTGCGCTAAACCCACAACAACCCTCTTCTTCGTTAGTGAACTGGTATAAAAAGTGTTTAATGTTTCTCTTTCAGGAGACGGTCTCCACAGTGTGCAAGACGTTGTTCACGGAAAATATGTGCGAAACAGCAGTAGAAGAAATAGAAGACTCTATAAAATCCCTGAAAAACACACACCTAGATCCACGAGCGAACTGCGAAATTTTACACTTGTGTTAACGATGAATACTCACGATCGTAGACGCACGTGATCTTGTACGAATAAAACATAGTTTACAGTAACTGTTTAAGAACCTTCTATAATTCCCGTTATGAATACATATATCCCCCACCTGATGGTAAAATCAGGACGAAAGGTAAACTGCACGTAGTACCAAAACCTGACATCAGAGCGCACTGATCGTATGTTTCTACAACCTGCTGAACATTTCCTTCAGTCTATGAACTGCAGTAAGGATGTGAATTTATCTCACAATCGATTAAACTGTCTACTTAATATCATTAGTGATTCATACATTAACAAATAATTTAAGTGTAGTCTTAAAAGCTAACCTACAAGTACACGATTCACTTCCCTTCTGACAGATAGCGTTCTCCATTTTCAGTCATACCTTCCCTATACGAGAATTGAACACGACCATTTCAAACATACGAGGTGTGTTCAGAAAGTAACGAGAATTTTAATTTTTTGAACAGAATATTTATTTATTCTTCTACATTGATGTTGTCGCCTTCAAAAAAGTCCCCATTTGAGATTATGCACTTGTACCAGCGCTTCTTCCAATCCTCGAAACACTTCTCAAACTCAAAGCAACTTCCATTCGCCGCTGTTTTTGTTCAAAATTCAACAATTTTGGAACGAATTTTGCTGCCACGCGTTTCATACACAAAACATTGGAAACAATGTCATGACATGATCCAATCGATATGCCAACATCATCAGCGACCTCCCTAATTGTGATTCGGCGATTGTTCGTAACCATTTCTTTCACTTTTTCCACGTTTTCATCGGTTGTTGATGTGCTGGGGCGTCCAGGGCGTTCGTCATCTTCAACGTCTTCACGGCCTTCTTGTAAACGCTTATACCACTCATAAACTCTTGCTTTACTCATAGCAGACTCACCATAGGCATTTGTTAACATTTCACACACTTTGTTACACTTTATTCAATTTTTTACGCAAATTTGATACAAATTCTTTGATCCATTTCTTTTAACAAACGAAAATCGCCGAGCTCATAAAACACGTCTATCCTTAGTGGCTGTCACAGACAAAGTCAACAATAAAAACAGCTGAAAGTTTTATCATATTGTAAGGGTATGTATACCAACATAATAAAAAAAATGTTTGACAATCGGACTCTCCAAGCCCGCGAAATTTAAAAATTCTCGTTTCTTTCTAAACACAACTCGTACTGTGAGATATTAAGGCTTATCTACTATAGGCCTATACTCACGAGTAGCAGGTCTGAATTAACCTAGAAGCAAAAGACCTCCTAGGGATCAAATATCGGGATGAGAAGCAACAACCCTTATAGGGGAAATCTCGGGAGTAAAATTAGATTTGATTAGATTCTAGAGGAAGGGACAGTTCAACCCCAGGCACCGTGATCGACTGACCAATTGTGCAACTAAACCTCATACACATATCTAGTTCAGCAGATTGATACTTTTAATAAGTTCCAGCAAACTACTGACTAGCTCACTCTGCTGAAGATCCCTAGAGTGTTGGAAACCAAAAACCTAGCCTACTACTAGCAAGAGCCTCACGATCACGAATTATGTAACCTGCAGTTTCCTCTTCCTTCCTGCATAACCTACACACGGTTCCTCCATGGTATATACGTATCCTATTCATGTGCACCCTCAGACCACAGTGACCTGTAATGAGCCCCTAGATTCTTCTGAGCTGTGCTCTGCCCAGGACATCAGCTGCGCTTTTGAATCCTCCAAAAAAAACTTTGCTTAAGAGGCGTTTACTACGGGAATGCCTATGAAGGTTATTCCAGCCTACCTGGTGATTAGCTCGGAAGTAACTGACAACCGTGAGTTTCTCTCTGACGGAAGTACCCCGGAGGCAGAGGCAGAGGAAAATACCTCACTAGGACGACAGTACTGACGGGAAACCGTACTCCAAGACTAGACTGCTGTTAGCTAAGATATTTTTTAAGGCGAAAAGCACATTGAGGCTGTTATCGCCTCCCTAAATGTAAGTGCGAGTGTAAAGTGTTAAAGTCGTAAGTGTAGTGTTGTGTGTGTGTTAGACTCGGGTACCGCGAGGGACGTCTAAATCCTCTCAATAGGTGCAGCTAATCTGCTCCCCCTGCGGAACTGTTAGCCAAAAACGTCTGTTGGAAGACGTTTCTTCAAGGGTGGAAGCCGCCTCGGTGGCCTAGTTGATAGCGTACTGGGCTTTCACCCCGAGGACCCGGGTTCGATTCCCGGCCAGGGCTTGGCATTTTCATACGCTATAAATCATCCCATCGTCTGCATTAGCCCAAGTGTGCACAATAGTCGGACGTTAAAAAAAAAAAAAAAAAAAAATCTAAGGGTGGACAGTAGAGACCTTGTATAGACGCACACTTGAAAGTACCACGGGACTCTTTACGGGACACTCAGGGGTTTGAACGTGTACCTGAGTAGGACAATTACCACTGTATAATTGAAAAATATAAAAGTTCTAAATTAATAAATAATAAAAAAATAAACCATCACCTCCGTCAAATTCACTTTCTCAATTACACATTAGTTTTAAAATTTTAAATATAATTCCACGCACGTTTTAATGCTGAATACAATATTGAATTCAGTTTCTTAAAAACTTGTAAGAAAAAAGTTCTGATTTTATTATTTGAAATACCCGCCATTTTGAAACTGTTGAACGGATTTTTCCGCATAATGAATTTGCTAATGCATATTTAATTTTGCTAGCGACCCTTCAAAAAGTGACGAGAGGTCAGGGATCGGTGATGATTTAAAGAACCCTGGTCTGGGCCTTACAATGATGGCCACTCGAATAGCGTAATTTTCACGAAAATTTGCTTAAAAAAATAACGGTCACCTTTCTGTTGAAATGTAAAAAGAACTGACTAATTCAAACAGTGTCCTCTTAAGTAATTTCTAATAAAAATGTCCATACTTCAAACGGTAAACGAATAATTATTCTTTAATGATTGTAAAATTATTTCCTCTATTGTTGTATTTAGAGAATTCTGAATTGAAGCATAAACCTGTGCAATCTACAGTTTTCCACGTACGTTGAAAACATACAATATGGAAACTGTATTAATTTTCCCGAAAAAATATAGTACTAATCGTTAAAAAAATTCAGTTCTGAAGCTTCTGCACAAAAATATCCCGACATTCCTACTACAAAGGTTAATACATTGTTCTGCCATCAGAGAGCGCTGGCTACTTGTGTAGCCATGTAATTTTTAATGATGACATCATTCAGTGATTCAACAAATCCGACTCAACGCTACTATCGTACAATTGTTACAATGCGGGCGCGCAGCAATCTCGCTGACGTGATAGAAGCAAATTTTCCAAAAACGTGAAAAAATAAACTGAAGTAAGTAGTATCACATAAACGTACATTTTAATACGAGAAAACAAATACAGATACGCTTTTTGAAAATTTTAATTTCACCATCCACCAAGTTAAATCTGTATATTACAAATTACATCGAAAAAAATAAAATTCGTATATGCAACAACGAAACAAAAACATAAAATTCATATAAAATTCGTATTTAACAGTTAAATCAAAATTTTTTATAAAGTATAATATAAAATAAATTTTACATTGTCCGAATGGACAAAAATAGACTAACCAAAAAAATATTTGACTACTTTCGCAGTAGAAGAGCCAAACCACTTTGGTTTAGAGAAACGGAGAAAGACATAACAGAACTACAAATCACTGACACTATGCTCATGGACAGAACAGCCAAAACAATAACCAAGGACAAGAAGCAGCGGTTCCAAGGCAAAGTCAAATCCAAGCGAACGATCCAAATCTCTGACGAAGGAAGAAAAGCAAGATCACAACGTATGAAGCAATACTGGGCTACGAGGAAGGCACAGAACATTAAAAAGTGGTTGATTTGGTGTACCCCAAAGTTGGGTGAAACAAATAAAGAAAGAATAAAATAAATTACGATTTTTATCGATTTTGCAACACACGTGAAAAACACGGAACAAGCTTTAACAAGCTCCCATTTTAAATTCCAGTTCACCGAATATCACAGAAACCACTTCACAACCAGTTTCTGCATTCATATACACAGACAGGCCAGTAACAGTTCTGTATCTCAAGGTCAACCACTTGAATCGTTATTTCTTTATCTTAGCAACGAAACCGATACGTTTATTGTCCGGCTATTCGACTGTTGACATTCGGACTATCCAAATATCCGCTGTTTGACTTCCGGACTGTCCTAAAGTACAACTATCCCACTATTCGACATTTTGACTTTCCGACTGTCCGTTTGTCCCAAAGTACTACTCCAAATATGCAAGTGTTTGACTTTTGGAACGTCCGTTTGTTCCAAAGTACGACTTCCAACTTTTTGACATCTTTTATTGTCCGTCAGTCAAAATGACCGTCTGTCCAAACTACGACTTCAGACTTTTTGACATCTTATATTTTCCGTCAGTCAAAATGACCGTCTGTCCAAAGTACGACTTCCGACTTTTTGACATCTTATATTGTCCGTCAGCCAAAATGTCCGCCTGTCCAAAGTACGACTGTCCGACTTTTTGACATTTTTTTATTGTCCGTCAGTCAAAATGACCGTCTGTCCAAACTACGATTACTGACTTTTTCACATCTTTTATTTTCCGCCAGTCAAAATGACCATCTGTCAAAAGTACAACTGTCAGACTTTTTGACATTTTTTTATTGTTCGTCAGTCAGAATGACCGTTTGTCCAAAGTACGACTTCCGACATCTTTTATTGTCCGTCAGTCAAAATGACCGTCTGTCCAAACTACGACTTTCGACTTTTTGACATCTTTTATTGTCCGTCAGTCAAAATGACCGTCTGTCCAAACTACGACTTTCGACTTTTTGACATCTTTTATTGTCCGTCAGGCAAAATGACCGTCTGTCCAAACTACGACCTCCGACTTTTGACATCTTTTATTATCCGTCAGTCAAAATGACCGTCTGTCCAAACTACGACTTTCGACTTTTTGACATCTTTTATTGTCCGTCAGTCAAAATGACCGTCTGTCCAAACTACGACCTCCGACTTTTTGACATTTTATATTGTCCGTCCGTCAAAATGACCGTCTGTCCAAACTACGACTTCCGACTTTTTGACATCTTTTATTATCCGTCAGTCAAAATGACCGTCTGTCCAAAGTACGACTTCCGACTTTTTGACATCTTTTATTGTCCGTCAGGCAAAATGACCGTCTGTCCAAACTACGACTTTCGACTTTTTGACATCTTTTATTGTCCGTCAGGCAAAATGACCGTCTGTCCAAAGTACGACTTTCGACTTTTTGACATCTTTTATTGTCCGTCAGTCAAAATGACCGTCTGTCCAAACTACGACTTTCGACTTTTTGACATTTTATATTGTCCGTCCGTCAAAATGACCGTCTGTCCAAACTACGACTTCCGACTTTTTGACATCTTTTATTATCCGTCAGTCAAAATGACCGTCTGTCCAAAGTACGACTTCCGACTTTTTGACATCTTTTATTGTCCGTCAGGCAAAATGACCGTCTGTCCAAACTACGACTTTCGACTTTTTGACATCTTTTATTGTCCGTCAGTCAAAATGACCGTCTGTCCAAACTACGACCTCCGACTTTTTGACATTTTATATTGTCCGTCCGTCAAAATGACCGTCTGTCCAAACTACGACCTCCGACTTTTTGACATCTTTTATTATCCGTCAGTCAAAATGACCGTCTGTCCAAACTATGACTTCCGACTTTTTGACATCTTTTATTGTCCGTCAGTCAAAATGACCGTCTGTCCAAACTACGACCTCCGACTTTTTGACATCTTTTATTATCCGTCAGTCAAAATGACCGTCTGTCCAAACTATGACTTCCGACTTTTTGACATCTTTTATTGTCCGTCAGTCAAAATGACCGTCTGTCCAAAGTACGACTGTCCGACTTTTTGAC
>CM040185.1:92178622-92196122 GCA_022606455.1 Callitettix versicolor
AGCCGAATATTTAAATACAAATACCGCATGCGTGTGCACAGAAGCTTCAAAGCCGAATATTTAAATACAAATACCGCATGCATGTGCACAGAAGCTTCAAAGCCGAATATTTAAATACAAATACCGCATGCTTGCGGACACAAGAGAAAGTCGAATTATATACAAATACCACAAGCGTGTAGAAATACAAATACCGCATGCGTTTGAATAGAAGCTTCAAAGCCGAATATTTAAATACAAATACCGCATGCTTGTGGATACAAGAGAAAGTTGAATATTTATATACAAATACCGCATGTGTGTAGATAGATTTTTTTTTAAGGCGAAAAAGCACATTGAGGCTATTATCGCCTCCCTAAATGTAGGTGAGTGTAAAGTGTTAAAGTCGTTAATGTAGTGTTTTAAGCGTGTGTGACTCGGGTACCGCGAGGGATGTCTAAATCCTCTCAATATGTGCAGCTAGTTTGCACCCCCTGCTAGGCGCGTGTAGATAGAAGAGTCAAAGCCGAATATTTATATACAAATACCGCATGCGTGTGGATAGAAGAATCAAAGTCGAATATTTCAACAAATACCATTTCTGTTTATGAAAGCATCAAAGCCGTGTAATTACATATAAATACTGCATGTGTGGACAGAATCATTTCAGAAAAATATATACCGCGTTTGGATAGAAGCTTCTGCGAACAATCATCAAGAAATATTCATTATTGTACACGAAAATTCGTGGACGCGTGTGTGGGTTGGGTTGATTCTATTTGGAAAAACAAAAGAATGCAATAAAATGAACGATCCAATTTACTTCGGAGGCTACACAGTTAGTAACTCTCGATTTACTCAGCCTTATTCGCTTACAGTTTATTTTTCTGCTCATAAATACTTCTCTCATTTCGTACAGCTAAAGTTCGCTTCCGAATTGTCGGAATACAAGCGTTTTTTGAAAAATTCCTTAACAAAACAGCGTTCAGGGTCCATTTTCGTATTCAACGCCCAATTTATGCTGATTATAATGATGACATTAGATTTTAAAAATACGTGTAGCCAAAAAAATAATTGTGATACTAATTTTTAGAAATTCGCTTCCATCACGCCATGAAAACGTGTGTCGATTTTACATTTATTTATATATAAATTCTTTTATCCTTTCCAAGGAAGGTGTATGTACAGCAAGTCGATTAGCGTTTGTCCCTTTTATGACGTGTTCATTTTACGGCCTGTAAAAACTTGTTAAAGGCCTTTCCAACATGCCCAGGTTTTCTGAGACCCCAATGGGGCGTATGTAATATTAGCTGTATATCAGCTAAGACTAACCCCGCTCCTGGTTGCGGTTTTCTATACCACTGGAATGTGTTCTCCCTAAATAATGAATTTCCAGGCATCTGACAAAGCGACAAGAACCTACAAAGTTGAAACTCACACATGTAAAATGTAAACGCAAATTATAATATCTGTACACAAAAACAAAGCACAAACTTTCCCACAATTTATATTATTGTATATATATATATATATATATATATATATATATATATATATATCACTTTTATTTCAAATACATTGCGTTATCCTCAAACAAGCTTTAAAATACGACTAAAATTTAAATTTCTACTTTCTTTTAAATACGACTTTCTACTTTCTTTTGCCGGACATTTTGGGGGAAAATAAAATGCAAAAAATGTGTTTTAAAGATGCGACGTATCTGTTTTAACTCGACCATTTGGCATTTCGTTTGTGTTTGTTATGTAGTTTTGTCTAAAAGCATTAACCGATTGTTTTGAAATTTTGTACGAAGATACTTTGTACAAAGCCAGAGAACGACGTATGAGTACGATTTTTCCCATTCAGATCCGTTTCAAGATGGCGGCCTCTGACTTTTAATCGCAGTTTTAGTCAAACCAATTAACCGATTGTTTTGAAATTTGGTACGAAGGTATTTTGTCCGAACGACTTACGTGTAATTTTTACCTGTTCACTTCCGTTTCAAAATGGCGGCCTTTAATTTATAATGACGCAGTTTTAGTCAAACCCACTGACCGATTGTTTTGAAATTTGGTACGAAGGTACTTTGTCCAAAACGTGTAATTTTTACCTATTCACTTTCCGTTTCAAAATGGCGGCCTCTGATTTAACGACAACGAATGTACGCAGTTTTAGTAAAACCCATTGACCCACTGTTTTGGAAATTTTACCAAGCTAACTTGCATAAAGCCCAAACGACAATGTGTAAGATTTTCCCTATCACTTCCGTTTCAAAATGGCGTCCTCTAGTTTAACGTTGATGCTTGTAGTTGCTGACTGTTTCCTGTAATACTGGCTGAACGGTAAGACCTATCATACTTTTGACCGATTCATTGAGAAATAGCATAAAATTTTCAACAATGGTGGTTCGGCGGCGGAAAACGTTACGAGCGCGTAGAGCGGTGGCCAAGCAATTGCTAAAGAATATTCTGCTCTCCTGTTCTGTAACGTTTTGGCACTATTTGTTACATTTACAGAGTAGAACCGTCGAATTGTTACGATAAGCAAATCGACCGTTTCACCAAATTACCCTCCGAAAGTATTGCGTCAGTCATTATACAGAGTATCGTGTCATCGCCTGCAGCCCCGCAATGAGCACTGCCTTAATGACACCAGGGAGCGGTTAGGCCTACACCTACACGATACGCTTGTAAATTTGTTTATACCTTAACACGTAAGGCAAACACAAATACTGCCGGTACAATGCGCCAGCACGGAAATGAACGTCACACACACTTTCATCCAATTAATTTATTTATAATAAGCCCTTTTGTATGCGTAAGGTTAAACAAATCTCGTTTTTAAAATAGACTACAAATTAGAAAATAAATTCTCATATATCCATCAATCTATCCAGGTTTATAAACCTATACAGATTCATAATCACACACAGATTGTCTTAAAAATTTGTGACAGTGAATTTTTATATATATTAAAATACTTGTACAATTAAAAACAAAAACGTGGGGCGCATGGAATTAGATAACTACTACTATCTAGCCTATAAGCGCCCCATTTTTTTTTTGTTTTTAATTGTACAAGTATTTTAATATATATAAAAATTCACTGTCACAAATTTTTAAGACAATCTGTCTGTGATTATGGCTCTGTATAGGTTTATTTTTTTTTTATTATTATTATTTTATATTAATTACAACTGAGGCGTGCCCCATCTAGTAATTTTTCTTTATCATTGTGTTCACTGTGTGCTGGGGTGCAGTCCGACGGCTGGTCCCAATGTGTTTACGGCCTGGAGAGGTCAATTGCCTTGGTCCTCTTCAGCCTTCTTGTGATGTCACTGCAGCATAGTAGTTGGACAATCTCTGTATTATTATGCTGTTCTAACCTGCAATAATGCTTAACCGAGAGCTTTTTAATGACTTCCTGAACAGATTCAACACCTAGGTCCTTATGTATGTTTTCATTTATCACATACCAAGGGGCGTTGACAATCGTTCTCAATACTTTATTTTGAAAAACTTGAATAATTTTACTATTTCTTTTTCTTGTACATCCCCAGAGTGGTGCACCATAGGTCCATATTGGTCTTATACTTGCTTGTATAGCAGTATCTTGTTGGCTATCGAAAGTTCTGAATTTCTTCCAATAAGCCAAAACATTTTATTGAATTTGAGCTGTAGCTCCTTATAGGTTTATAAATCTCGATAGATTGATGGATTTATGAGAATTTATTTTATACTTTTTAGTCCATTTTAAAATGTGATTTTTTATAAAAGTTTTTTTTTATTTATATAATTATTTTTTACTTTTTAGTCTTGTTCATTATTTTTAAAATATCAAAAAAACGGAATGTCGTTATCGTGTATTTTTTTTATTTACTGTAAACTCTGAATTTCCAAAGGTAAAATTAGAACTGTGTTCAGTATAATGATCTGCCTTCCCTAGCTTCGTCAATTCTACTTTTGTTGACGCGTTTCGGAGAACCTCCATCTTCAAAAACTATATCTATATCATATAGTCAGATATATAGTTTTTGAAGATGGAGGTTCTCCGAAACGCGTCAACGAAAGTAGAATTGACGAAGCTAGGGAAGGCAGATCATTATACTGAACACAGTGATAATAATCCTAGCAGAAAAGAAGAAGAATGTAAAATTAGAACATTAGCGTAGTGTCGAATCCTTGACAAGTCAATACAACTACAAATACTTTTTAAAACATACAGGCTTCGTAACAAAAACAAATTACGTTTCTATTAAACTTGCCAATAAAAGTTTATTTTTATCCTCAAAAATAAAGCAAATTTATTTTACAATTCCGAACCGGGAAAGTGCCTCGCCAGCCCGCGGCCGACCCGGTAAACGCCCGACTTCTATTTCTCCGGTAGACAACAGGAACTACTGTTCCAGAATACCACGAACGGTTGACAGTCCACAGTCTAGGCCCCATCGTGAACGTATAACAGCTCAATTTAGCACTAATAACCAGCTGATCCCATTTTGGCACAATGCCGATCGCACAAAACTGTTACCCAACGTAAACTACAGTAAATAGCATACGGGACATTAATGGATAATGCAATTCAGCAAAACCTAGGAGCTGAGTATTTACTACCTGACAGCAGACATGCAGGTGCCTTATGTTTAATAGTCTGCACTGGGTAAAGGAATAATATTGTTGTAAAGGTGTTCCGTAACTACGTCCTTTGAAACTAGTTTGTTAGAAATGATAAAACGCGATTATGATAATTCCTGAATGTAAGGACAGGGGCTGGCGTGTCTCAGATAGTTAAAGCCTCATCAATCTGCTGCATCTGTAAACTTGCTCGGATCGTAACTAGAGGTGGGCGTTTCTGCTAGTTTTACAAAACGTCAACAAACTGTTTGTTGAGGAAAAAAGCTGCTTTTTTAAAATACAGTAGTTGGGAAAAAACAGGTTTAGAAAACTGAAACTCAAAGTTGTATTAGCAGTAGAGGTGGGCGTTTCTGTTATTTTTATAAAACGTCAACAAACTGTTTGTTGAGGAAAAACAGCTGCTTTTTAAAACAGTTGGAAAAAACAGGTTTAGAAAACTGAAACTCAAAGTTGTATTAGCAGTAGAGGTGGGCGTTTCTGTTATTTTTATAAAACGTCAACAAACTGTTTGTTGAGGAAAAACAGCTGCTTTTTAAAACAGTTGGAAAAAACAGGTTTAGAAAACTGAAACTCAAAGTTGTATTAGCAGTAGAGGTGGGCGTTTCTGTTATTTTTATAAAACGTCAACAAACTATTTGTTGAGGAAAAAAGCTGCTTTTTAAAACAGTTGGAAAAAACAGGTTTAAAAAACTGAAACTCAAAGTTGTATTAGCAGTAGAGGTGGGCGTTTCTGTTATTTTTATAAAACGTCAACAAACTGTTTGTTGAGGAAAAAAAGCTGCTTTTTAAAACAGTTGGAAAAAAACAACTGAAACTCAAAGTTGTATTAGCAGTAGAGGTGGGCGTTTCTGTTATTTTTATAAAACGTCAACAAACTATTTGTTGAGGAAAAAAGCTGCTTTTTAAAACAGTTGGAAAAAACAGGTTTAGAAAACTGAAACTCAAAGTTGTATTAGCAGTAGAGGTGGGCGTTTCTGTTATTTTTATAAAACGTCAACAAACTGTTTGTTAAGGAAAAAAGCTGCTTTTTAAAACAGTTGGAAAAAAACAGGTTTAGAAAACTGAAACTCAAAAGTTGTATTAGCAGTAGAGGTGGGCGTTTCTGTTATTTTTATAAAACGTCAACAAACTGTTTGTTAAGGAAAAAAGCTGCTTTTTAAAACAGTTGGAAAAAACAGGTTTAGAAAACTGAAACTCAGTTGTATTAGCAGTAGAGGTGGGCGTTTCTGTTATTTTTATAAAACGTCAACAAACTATTTGTTGAGGAAAAAAAGCTGCTTTTTAAAACAGTTGGAAAAAACAGGTTTAGAAAACTGAAACTCAAAGTTGTATTAGCAGTAGAGGTGGGCGTTTCTGTTATTTTTATAAAACGAAAAACAAACTATTTGTTGAGGAAAAAAGCTGCTTCTTAAAACAGTTGGAAAAAACAGGTTTAGAAAACTGAAACTCAAAGTTGTATTAGCAGTAGAGGTGGGCGTTTCTGTTATTTTTATAAAACGTCAACAAACTGTTTGTTGAGGAAAAAAGCTGCTTTTTAAAACAGTTGGAAAAAACAGGTTTAGAAAACTGAAACTCAGTTGTATTAGCAGCTAAAACATAAAGCACATACGTTCAGTTTTCTAAGACTACTTTTTCATTCCCATTAAAAAAAGCTGCTTTTTAAAACAGTTGGAAAAAAGCAGGTTTAGAAAACTGAAACTCAGTTGTATTAGCAGCTAAAACATAAAGCACATACGTTCAGTTTTCTAAGACTACTTTTTCATTCCCACTGCCACCATGTCCTTAACTGTTTTTGGGTATAAAGCATTTAGAAAAGTTAAAAATAATCCTTATAAGTGTAGTAATAATTAAATTACATTCTCAAAAGACTACTTTTTCATTTCCATTAAAAAAGCTGCTTTTTAAAACAGTTCGAAAAAACAGGTTTAGAAAACTGAAACTCAAAGTTGTATCAGCAGCTAAAACAAAAAGCACATACGTTCAATTTTCTAAGACTACTTTTTCATTCCCACTGCCACCATGTCCTTAAATTGTTTTTGGGTATAAAACATTTAGAAAGGATATAAATAATCCTTATAAGTGTTGTAATAATTAAATTACATTCTCAAAACGTAATAATTATGTAAGCCATTTTATATTTATAAAATGCATTGACTCTCTAATAGAGCACTTTTTTTACTTAAAAATTAAACAGTCCTTTGCGTATTTACCAAAATGCAAACGATTTAGAATATTTTTAATTGATTAAAAAAATATTGATGATTGATAATAAATATAAAAAATATGTTTAAATAAAATTAGGCTCTGTATCCACAAAATGTGAGAGGTTGTTACTACAACTCGCAACAAAATACAGATAAACGTTGACACTGACCAAACAGTTCTTACTTCACTACAAGCAACAAGCAACTTTGAAATAAAGGGAAAAAGCATAAAAGCAGGTAAAAGAAAAGCACTTAGCAGGAAACAGTTTTAGCACTTGTGGCAACGTTCGAATAGAACGTGGGTGTGATAGTGGGGAAGTCCGTTCCTTGTTTAACAAATCATAAAGCAGTCCAAATCCAACTGCTTGTTTTCGTTTGAAAAAGCAGTTTGTTTGTCGTTTATAGAAAAGCAGTTTTTTTAACAGTTTGGTGTTTTCTGCCCCACCACTAGTCGTAACTGGAGTTATGTTCGCACGCTTTCCCCTTTCGTTATCGATCCTTCATCTTTTTATTAGTGTAACTTGTAGTCTCCGGGAGAAATACAAGAAGTCCGGGCGTTTACCAGGTCTGCCGCGGAATTGTGAAGTAAAATTCTCTTCGTGTTTAGAGTTGGCCGGATACCTCCTATTTCCTCCCGAGCAAGTTGTGGTGTCTTGTACAATTGGTCCGGGTATTGGCAGTCTCCGTGTAGCAGTTCTGCAGTGGGCGGTCCTCCTCGATGTTCTGCCGAACAACGATTTTCGTCCTGTATTTACACCCAAAATTATGGCAGCAACGATAATTTCTCAGAATGCCATTGTTAAAACTAGAAAAAGAACGCAACAACCAGAAAGAAATCTTGTATACGGAAGATGCGAGGTGATCCGCCGGCAGTAATATATTAATCTAGCGTAGTATAGACCCGAGATACGCGAGCACTGCGAACTAATCGGAAGTGAGTATTGATTGACGGGAATGAACTAGGTATCGCAGGCTCATTCTGTTTCCAAGCCGAAAGAGAAGTTGGGGGATTTTTAGCGTGGTTGTTTAGGTAAGCGAAACTAGGTTCATATGTTGTTTAGATGATGGCAAACTGGCATACGCGAAAATCGGACGAAAATCGTTGAGGCCGATTTTGTAAATTTTAAGTTTTCGACCGAAAGACGTAAAAAACTTTTTTCAAAATAAAAAAACTGCTAATGAGATACGGACAAACTAAAAAATTCCATGCAAAATTTTATCAAAATCTATAAATTAGTTTATAGTCCAGCCACTTAGTAAACGGCCTGCGCGAGAATTTCTTGCGCATGTAGGATAATTCCCCCTCCCGTCCCCACCAACAGTCCAGTGACACAGAGTCTACCAGTCTGAGTATACAAACTGTTATTAGCGACAATGAAGGAAAAGGAGAGAGCGGGGACTCGACCTCTCACTCGCACAATGATGAACTGTCACACATCCAAGTAAAACCCGCTTTTTTAGACCGAGTAGATCTAAAAAAACACAGATCCTTTTACATATCATATAGGCCTAGATTTTTTCACGATCACCAAACTTTCTCTATACGGTTACGTATGTAATTTAATTAAAATGTAAGAAAAGTTCATTAAACTTAAAATTAGGTAAAAAAACTAGCCTAATCTTACCGCATCTGAAAATGCGAATAGCTTAACGCTCACCTGAAATCAGAATCACAAACTTTATTAACTTTGGAAAATTATTTGTTAGTGCATTTAAATAAGTAAATTAGATATTGAAGCGGGCGTTATGGCATGGTACATACCAATCTTCATATCTACATCAACCTGTGAAAGATCGATAAACGTTTTATATACAACTAGCTGAGGACAAACCGCTTCTCAGTTTACTTTGTAGTACACAGCCGCCTAGTTGTAGTTGTAGTGGCCTAGTTGATAGCCTACTAGGCTTTCACCCCGAGGACCCGGGTTCGATTCCCGGCCAGGGCTTGGCATTTTCATACGCTATAAATCATCCCGTCATCTGCATTAGCCCAAGTGTGCAATAGTCGGACGTTAAACACAAAAGAAAAAAAACTTTGTAGCAGACCTACGCAGTTGTTATACCTAATACAGAAGAAATGCGTTTAAAGACTTTTATTTTTTGTTTATTTTACTTTTTTTTGTACGTAAATATCTTCAACATTAAACAGATAAATATCTTATATAATAAATAATTGTATTAAAATACACTATTATACACTACATTTCATGTTTTGCGTCTGGCGTGGCATCGTCTAAACAACACAGAAACTGAATTACATAACCTAGTTCCCGCTTAACAACCCCTAAACAATCACGCTAAGAATTCCCCAACTTATCTCCCGGCTTGGAACCACCCTAAGCCTGCGAAACCTAGTATACTCCGACAACCAATACTCACTTCCGATTGGTTCGCAGTGCACGCGTACCTCGGATCTACACTACGCTGCATTTTTGCATTTCTACGTCGCATCCTCGTATACTACGTCCGAAAACACAACAAATTAACATAGCTAGTTTTCAACAACTGAAACTTATTATAGCCTACCAGCTGTTCAATGAAATCAGCTGATCTTTACGAACTAATATAAAAAACTGATATTTTAATATAACTACCAAAATTAAATTAACGATTCATTTCGTAAACTTAAATTGGCCTAGTTGACAGCGTACTGGGTTTTCACCCCGAGGACCCGGGTTCGATTCCCGGCCAGGGCTTGGCATTTTCATACGCTATAAATCATTCCATCGTCTGCATTAGCCCAAGTGTGCACAATAGTCGGATGTTAAACACAAAAAAAATAATAAAATTAATTGGTCAAACTTCTTCGTAGTTTCCGTAGTGTAGTGGTTATCACGCACGCCACACTGTCCCCGGTTCGATCCCTGACGGAAACACAGTAATTTTCAACTATAATTAATTTAATATTAGACTTGCGACTCGCAAAATATACTGTAATATAACAATATAAACGTGTTCCTCGCATCACGCGTCCCACAAAATCCAACATCAAAACCAGCCCTGAAACATTATACGCGTTAAAAGCAGAGTGTAAATAGGTTAAAATAAATTACAGGAAAGCGGTTTTCCCCGCACGACATATCTAAAAAGTTAATTGGCGAGACTGAATTTTAAAACGTTAAAACTAATTAAGTCAGTAAATACAACAGTCAGCTGTTTATTGTTTTACAATATACACCGGAGCGTTGCCAAGCGAAGTTGCCACAGCGCTTTGTACATTGTAAAAAGGAATGGTTTGGCGAAATGTCAAGGTGGCTTTAATTTTCTTGAGGCAAATATCAGACAAGACCTCTTGGGGGGGGGGGGGAATTTAATGTAAAATTACACTGCCTGATTTCAGAGAAAACTTTGCAACAAAAAACTGGAAAGAATTTCTATAACGTTATTATCAACAGGAAACGTGCTATTACAGCGGCCATCTTGTTAGACCCAGACCTGAAACTATTAAATGAACCACAATCTAGGAGTCAGTGAAACTGCATATATATTTCGTAACCTAAAAACAAAAAATTGAAAACCTAACCTATCCTTAGGTTTGCATATAAGGTACGGTTGACCAGTTTTTTGTCAGTAAAGCCGCCTCGGTGGCCTAGTTGACAGCGTACTGGGCTTTCACCCCGAGGACCCGGGTTTGATTCCCGGCCAGGGCTTGGCATTTTTATACGCTGACTGCCCGTTTCGTTTATAATTAAAAGAGCCGCCTTGGTGGCCTAGTTGACAGCGTACTGGGCTTTCACCCCGAGGACCCGGGTTTGATTCCCGGCCAGGGCTTGGCATTTTTATACGCTGACTGCCCGTTTCGTTTATAATTAAAAGAGCCGCCTTGGTGGCCTAGTTGACAGCGTACTGGGCTTTCACCCCGAGGACCCGGGTTCGATTCCCGGCCAGGGCTTGGCATTTTTATACGCTGACTGCCCGTTTCGTTTATAATTAAAAGAGCCGCCTCGGTGGCCTAGTTGACAGCGTACTGGGCTTTCATCCCGAGGACCCGGGTTTGATTCCCGGCCAGGGCTTGGCATTTTTATACGCTGACTGCCCGTTTCGTTTATAATTAAAAGAGCCGCCTCGGTGGCCTAGTTGACAGCGTACTGGGTTTTCATCCCGAGGACCCGGGTTCGATTCCCGGCCAGGGCTTGGCATTTTTATACGCTATAAATCATCCCATCGTCTGCATTAGCCCAAGTGTGCACAATAGTCGGACGTTAAAAAAAAAAATTAAGAGACAACACTTTCGTATATTGCGAAATATTAATTATTTTAAACGACCGCCATTTTAAAAAATATACAAAATAACGTTTTCATTTTCGGAACACTCAACAAACAAAATGCGTAGGGGCCTATACTAAATATGAACTCTTCTATTTCCAAAATTATGTTTTTTTATAAAAAAAAAGCAAAATGGCGGATTTTCGGGAAAATAAACGTTTAATTAAATTAAAATACTATTAAATACTTAAATTATGATTCCCGCCACAATTTCTAGGTTAAATACAGTTCAAAAATCGTCGTTCGTCAGAACATAGACGAGAATTACTCACTACAAAAAAACTATACGACAGCCTGCCAACACCAGGAACAACTCTTTACACGACACAACAACTTCCTGGAAATAAAAGGAATCCAAAGTACAAACGGACTTCTTACTTTGTTACAATTCCGAAGCGGAAGACTGCCTTGCCAGCCAGCTGTAGACTTGATAAACACCCGAACTTCTAACGTTTCCCCGGAGACTACAACATTTGACGGCCTCAACGTGGAACAACAATCTTCAGGCGGAGCAACACTCATCCCCCCCGCCCCAATACCGCATAAATCCAATACTTCTGAGAGTGGAAAAACCAGTGGCGCCCAAAACTCAAAAATGGCACCGATTCGCCGTTCACAAAAGTAATTCTGCCAATTGGAGGGCTGTCCAACTCAGGGTCAAAATATAATTTGTTCCAGATGCAGCAACACCTACCACACATTATGCATCGGATGGCCAGAAGTCAGCATTCCTGAAGAGATCTACACTTGCCCCGACTTACAATACTTCTCCCGTAGACTTGGTAAAACTAATTCCTCAGTTACATATATCACCAAAAATAAGGGGAGTCGGTCGATGTGGCTAAAGCACCGGTCAGTCTGCTGCGTCTCTGAACTGCACACCTTAAGCGTACTTCTAGCCGCAGTTACTCCCGTGGCTTTTCCCTTACCGTTAACGCTGATCCCTCGTCCTCATTAGTCTAACTGGCGTGAAGTATAGACGTTAAGCAACAACAACAACAAAAATCTCCCGGATATTACAACAGGAAAAGCTTATGCGCAAAGACAGGCGCGCACGTTCCGAGGCAAACAGTGCCTTAACCACCTTGGACACGCCAGTCCTAAATAGCATTTTGCATTTTCAAATTACATTGAAAATTAAAAATTCTACTTTATACAGATTTTAACGCTGATTATAACAGTAAAATGAGATATTTAATTTTATATAAGATAAATACTTTCATTGTTACGTGACGTGATTATGCTACTCTCAAATTGTCCTTCCGTTACGTCACCCGCGTACCACGTTTACTTGGAACCTTTAAACTGTATTTATTAACGATCGCAACACGTCCTTATTCTTCGCAAAGTGAAAAAGTTAATGCTGATGATATATTATCCGCACTGTATACAACAGAAGGTGGAGTAGCCATGTGTAAACACTTGTTTGTGACGGTACGAGGGGAATAACAAAGTTGAAGGGTGCTTCGACAATATTGGCAGCCAAAGTTCACAGCCTCTGTAAATAGGTTACCTTACAACAGATAATACACTACATTCTTTGGAATCAATTCAGGGACGGAAAATGAGCTTTTGGAGCGGCCATCATGTTAAAATCGAAAGCGGAAGTTGAAATTAAATTAACAATCCTCATGTTTAGATCACTTTTTGAGCGGTCATTAAAATTATACTGTCCGCGAAAGAAAAGACGATCCCTGAATCGGTATAAAACGAACGCGTGTATAACTATAGTATTTACTATTTTAGAAGGCGCTAAATGTTCTGTTCGCGAGACCTTGGACCTCCTTTTTTTCGAACACCTTTTTCCTTAAATACAGCATATCGCTTTGGTATCTGATTTAAGTCAGCCAGTCGATCTGTTTCTTCATTACCCTCAACCCCCGGATTTCATTATGCTCCGGAACCCAATTTCCGCCATATTACACAAGAAATATGTTATCTCTTGCGTTTAAAAACGTTTACATAGCCCCCATTTTGAAATGAGTTAGGGAAAACGGTTGAATTATTTTTCTCACACCTTTAGTATGCAAAATGTCAGTTCGAAATCATGTATAGTAAACAAATATCCTTTTTTGTAAAAAAACACAAAATGGCGACTACACTGAAATTTAAATTGTGCAGGCGCGACACACACACACGCGCGCGCACGCACGCACACGCGCGCACACGCACACACACACACACACACACACACACACACACACACACACACACACACACACACACACACACAGCGTAAGCGAAGTGCTGAGCAGCGGTACAGTCATACAATGGCAATTAAAGAGAAGCGGAATCGGACCCTGGGTACCTGGCAGCAACGGTGGGAGGAATGAACAAATGTACGATGGACAGACCAACTCATAGGTAACATCCAGGATTGGTGCAACAGGGATTTCTATCTCACACAGATTCTCACTGGGCACCTTTGCTTCCGAGCTTACTTGTTCCGTTTCAGGCAGGACACAGACTCGGCTTGTCCCCACTGTCTTCCAGCAGTGGAGGAAAATGTTTTTCCGGTGTCGGAGATTCGACGAGGACAGGATGAAGCTGCAAACATATCTGCAAGGCAGCATTACACCGGAAAGTCTGGTTGCAACAATGATAGCTTCAGAGGCCAACTTGCGGGATTCGCTGCAATGGTCATGAAGAGGTTGAAGGCTGAGGACCGAGAAAAAAGAGCCAAAGCTGTAGACGAGTAGGCCGACAACCAGTCCACCTCCCCACGAAGTAATGCCTGGCGGCGGTTCCGTGATAGAGGTTTACAGAAGAGGAATGCTTTTGGTGTTTTTTTTTTAGTAGGTTTTAACTTGACTTTGAACTTAACTTGAGTCCCACACTCTGGGGTAGTGATAATACCCTACCCTAGGTTGTCTATAAAAGATTTTTTCCTCCTTTTTTGGCATCGCAACACACACACACACACACACACACAAAAGAATGTTTATAGAAACCATTCTGAAGTTTAAGAACGATTTTTAGAAACAACTTACATGTATATTGAAAAAAAATTGCGAAACAATTTCACACATACCCAGATAGACAGACAGACAGACAGACAAAACAACTGAGACGAGTTAAAACTAAGAACAACTTCTCGCTCGTTCAATAAATGTGTGCCAAAGTTTGCACAATGTTTCCATACACACATTCTGTGCTGTTTGCCGTTTGCTTTTCAATCGAAGTGTACAAACTTCCAAAGCTGGCACTTTCATCAAAGAGGATTTATACAGCGGAACGTCAGCAATACATCCTGCCGTTAGGTACACACGGAGGAAGCTTCTATATGAGATGGACACTGATTACTGGCTCTACTTCCCCGATGTTTGCCATAGTATAGTACAACTGGCTGAAAATATGCGAGTCAAACAAAAAACCAAAAATTTATAAATTCAGAAAGTAAAACAGTTTTCGGAACTGACTGTACAAGTGGGCTGTTAACAACTGAATTGTGTCGGCCTAAACGATCGACTCACTTTAATACGTATAAAAGGTTTTAGCCTAATAATACAGCACCAATAGGTCGTTGTAGACGGTAAATAGGGCCCCATTATAACAACTTGTGTTCAGGCGGAGTGATTTATTGATTCACCAGAAATAGGTGAATAACCTCAAAGTTCCACAGCGATAGTGATTGATGACAGCGAGTGTTTAGGTTAAGTTAATAATAAAGGAACCAATTTCCTAAAACTAAAAATATCAATATTTTGTTTTACCTTACTCAATTTTTAAATCTAATTATATGGACCACGCTTTCAAAACCGAACATATTGTGCGGTCACTGAAAGCGTAACGGAGCTGAGCGGAGTCAAGCGCCGTAGCTTCGACTCTGTCTAAGTTCGGATTTTGAAGCTGATTCCGCTTCCCCCCACCACGCTGACCACGCCTCCTAACTTATAATTTCTTGTACGGTGCTTAAACATAATATTTTCCTGGAATCCGTCATACGAGGGTTGATCAAATATAAACGAGACTGACTTTCTAAAAACTTTTCCGTTGGACATTGAACTCTAAAGGGTGGGGTTTCAGGTAGCCTGGGAGGTTTGGGACGGGCGTAGACGGGCAACATTTCCGTTCGGACCCTTCAGTATAAAACTATACAATGAGTGAGAGTGAAGTGCACGTTTCCGTGGAGCAGAGAATTATTATTAAGTTTTTGGCCAAGGAGGGGTCAATCCGACTGAAATCTTTCGTAGATTGACGGCTCAATACGGGGACAGGACCCTGTCAAGAGCTCGCGTTTTTGCTTGGCACAAGGAATTCGCCGAAGGACGGGAAGCAGTAGAAAACTCTGAAGGCCAAATCACGATCGTCGGCCGGGAAGGTAATGGCCACTGTATTTTTCGACAATCAAGGCGCCTTTCACGTCGATTTCCTCCATCAACGACGCACAATAAATGCACAATATTATTGCGATGTTTTAGAGGCCGCAAAACAGTCTTTTCGTAGGAAAAGGAAATCTAAACCGGCGAGAAACGTCATTCTTCTTCACGATAATGCCCGACCACATTTGGCGAACGCTACGAGGCTTAAACTCGATCAAATTGGCTGGGAACCAATGGAACATCCCCCATACAGTCCAGACTTATCACCCTGCGACTATCACCTGTTTGGGCCACTCAAAGAGGCGCTTGGAGGCCAGCGTTTCGAAGACGATTCTGCGGTGAAGACCTTCGTGCTCCAATGGCTCAATGAACGCCCGAGAACTTTTTACGAAGATGGAATTAAAAAACTTCCAATCCGGTGGGAAAAATGTGTTACTCGTGCGGGAGACTATGTAGAAAAATAAGTTGTATCAAGAATAATTTGTAAGCAATACATTTTTTAAAAAATCAGTCTCGTTTATATTTGATCAACCCTCGTAGTAAGCCTACATTTTTTAAAAGATACAACTGAGTTCTGTAAACTCTGAACTCCACTTCCGGTTGCCGTTCACCGTTACTCCGCTCAGCTCTGCACCACTCGGCTTAGCTCGACGCAACTCCGCTCCGCATTTGGTGGCCTTTTTAAGGTCCTCAGATAAACTAAGAAACCTTATAAATTCGCGCGCGTATCCCTCTGTCTGTCTGTCTAGCTGTAACGTACTTCTTCTTCGTAAACGATTTGACCAGATCATTTAAAAAAGGCGAACATGGTCTTTATAGCGACCCGAACTCAGGAAAAAACTAGGGGTTAACGACAAAAATATTTCAGAAGTAATTAAGGTGTAAAATATTAAGGATAAAATTAGTTTTATTTATGTACTGCAATGCATCATCTAAAATTAATGATATTGGTTTCAATATACGAATAATTTTTGCACATAAAAAGGTTACATACAGACGTCAGACCTGTCAAAATGTCAACACATCAAGTCCCACTATCTCTAATTTGACATCAAAGTCAGAAAACCCTCAAAAACATCATAAATCTACTTCGTATTAAAAATAAAAATAGTTTTCCAGGGATTTTTCATATTTTACATATTTCTGTATTTACGGACCTCAACAAAAACACGTTTTGGACAACGTTTACGGGGTGTTTTTATACCACTCGATCTATTGCAGTGTGGGTAAGGCAAACAGAATACGAATCAAAAGATTTTTTTTTTAATATTTGGGCATCATATGCGTTTTAAAAGGAGCACTTGAATCGTACGCTACAAAATGTGCAGTCCGCGTCGAGGCAGTGCAGGTCGGAAGTCAGCTGATCCGTTCTTGTATCAGCTTTATAATTATTAAAAAGATTTCAACGGTCGATGCTAATTCATTAAGGACCTAGGAAACAACGCCTAGGTATACGTTTTTCCTTTATATATACTATATACTGCACTCGCGCGCGCACGCACACACACACACACACGCACACACACACACACACACACACACACACACACACACACACACACACACACACACACACACACACACACAGAGAGAGAGATATATATATATATATATATATATATATATATATATATATATATATATAGAGAGAGAGAGAGAGAGAGAGAGAGAGAGAGAGAGAGAGAGAGAGAGAGAGAGAGAGAGAGAGCGAGAGAGACAGAGAGAGAGACACACAGACAGACAGACAGAGAAACACAAACAAACACACACACACACACACACACACACACACACACTGAAAGAAAGAGAGAGACAGACAGACAGAGAAAACACACACACACACACACACACACACACACACACACACACACTGAAAGAGAGAGAGAGAGAGAGAGAGAGAGAGAGAGACAGACAGAGAAACACACACACACACACACAAACAAACAAACACACGCGCGCGCGTAGAGTTAATATAGTCTTCAGTATTTCAAAATCGATATTTCAACAGCCTCTCACATTGTACGAGTATAGAGAGAAAGTAATAAACCTCTTTATTTGACAGGGTTTAGTTGCTGAAGGGATCCTTTGATCCTTG
>CM040185.1:92826122-92853622 GCA_022606455.1 Callitettix versicolor
TAAATAAAAATAACAAGAACAGTAAGATAAACATAGTAAAGAATAAGAATAGTAAGATAAACATACAATCAGTTTTAAGAAGAATAACAAATAACAATTTGCTTTTAAATAAGAATAACAAGAACAGTAAGATAAACATAGTAAAGAATAAGAATAGTAAGATAAACATACAATCAGTCTTAAGAAAAATAACAAATAACAATTTGCTTTTAAATAAAAATAACAAGAACAGTAAGATAAACATAGTAAAGAATAAGAATAGTAAGATAAACATACAATCAGTCTTAAGAAGAATAACAAATAACAATTTGCTTTTAAATAAGAATAACAAGAACAGTAAGATAAACATAGTAAAGAATAAGAATAGTAAGATAAACATACAATCAGTCTTAAGAAAAATAACAAATAACAATTTGCTTTTAAATAAAAATAACAAGAACAGTAAGATAAACATAGTAAAGAATAAGAATAGTAAGATAAACATACAATCAGTCTTAAGAAGAATAACAAATAACAATTTGCTTTTCAGTAAGAATAACAATTTGCTTTTCAGTAGAATAACAAATGTTGTCAGCTTGGTAATTCTTTTATCGCTAGAGTAATTCTGACAGCACTTACTTGCCAACAGGTTATTTCCAGCTTACCTGGTATCCTCCTCTCATGCTTGTACCGCACGTAAGACATTTTTAAACACTATAACCAAGTAGCACAATATTTAATTTTGTTAAAAATTGGGTTTATGTTACAGACATTTGGCGTGACCTATGAAAAAATACTAATATATATCTGACGTAGTTATAACCTATATGTATAGGCCCTACTCATTTATAATCACAAAATCTTTATATATATATATATATATATATATATATAAATTTCCATATACATATATACTTCCGCAGCCGGCGGAGGCAGCTGAAGTGAGCAGCTGATGGGCTTAGCGATCCCACCATACCTCTAGCTCATTCTACTCTCACTCATTTACTCACCATACACACAACACACACACTCGCACAAACACATACACACTCGCAGGGGGTGCAGACTAGCTGCACCTATTGAGAGGACCTAGATGAACCTCGAGGCACCCGAGTCTAACACACTCTTACACTTACAGCACTATACTTACGACTTAAACACTTTACACACACACACACACACGTACATTTAGGGATTTGCAGTTCTTGTTCCGTTATGTCTGGGAGTGGCAATACTGCTTGGATTCCTTTGGCGGGGCCAAGTATGTGGAACCTGATGTGTGCCTAGCACTGCCGAGGATCTCTGATGGGACAAGTGCTGGGACCGAGCAGCCTATAGGCGCCTGGCAAGCACATGGGTGTTGAATTATGGGTGTCTGAGCCTATAATTGGGTCTATCGATACAAATGGTTGCATTCTGTGAGTACATAGAGGGCGGCTGCCAGTGGTATTTGGGTTTGGGGAACCGAACTTTGTACTGGAACCTAAAAAAAAAAAAAATTAAGGGGGTGTAGACTAGCTGCACCTGTTGAGAGGATTTAGACGTCCCTCACGGTACCCGAGTCTAAAACATACACATACAACACTACGCTTATGACATTTATAATATTATATTATGACATATAATAATATGACGCTTATAATATTTTACACTCATGCCTACATTTAGGGAGGCGAATTATCCTCAATGTGCTTTTCGCCTTTTATATATATATATATATATATATATATATATATATATATATATATATATATATATATATATATACGCATATTATTGTGTGTAATGGTGAAAAGCCATTCACATGCGCTATTTGTGATTATACATTTTGCATATAAAATGTTGTATCTAACTCACTGTTTGTCTTTCATTTATGCGTTTTATACGTTATTTCCAGGTATGCAGTTCCACACTATGTGTGCCGAACAAAAACTTCTTATGAGAAGGGATTACTCATCTTCAGAACATAAAATTAATAAAGAGCACAAAAACACTGAAGATAAACAGTGTGAAAACACAACATTGGATAATGATTCGTCACATTCTTGTTCAGTTAAAAAGTATAAGGCCATGCCTACTATTAGAGATGGATATATGCGCACGTTTTTTAATAAACTCAAAATACGCATTAAGCAGCACACAAAGTTGATTGTTTAGGTTGCTGGTTATTTTCTGCAATACTGGCTGAACAGCAAAATCTGTCTGTCTGTCTGTTGCAGAAAGAGCATAAAATTTTCTGCAACATTTTTCATAAAGATTACCGTTACCGGTTAAATTGTCGGAAAAAGTTACCAGCACAGTTGTGGAACGTTCTGTATATTAGTTAAGAACATACTGTGAGGTTTACTGTTCTTTAAACTACTAGTATGTGATTATTCTGCTGTTCACAAAACAAATATTTTAATAACCACCTTAGTTAGATTGCAGATGAAAGAAAAGTTCTGCAAAGAACATGTATGACTACGTTTGGTACTCATAGTTGAACATATTTCCGTTAGAGCGTAGCACATTACAGTTATACAATTCACAGTACGATATTATACGAATGTCTGGTAGTGATTGTATCTACTATAAAGAAAATTACCAGCCAAGTAAATTATTTCGTCACCATCTCACTAATTAGAGTAACCGCGAATATTGACATTATATTTATGTTTGAAATATTTCATCAATAACATTACACTAAATAAATAATTCGGTAAAATGAAAATGCAACAATATCAACGTTTTATCTGTTTACTGGTGGATTTATTTGGAACTAAGTTCATAATTTAATGCTAAATAGAGGTTTCGTTTATATGTTAATAGATAAATATGATCTGTGACGTGCTGCTACCTGGAAGCGGATATTTTAAACGTTTTAACTTCGTAAAATAACAGAAATGATGAGAATTATAATTAATGAATAGAACAAACTAAATTATAAAGTAAAATAAAAAGTGTTTATCTTATTTTTGACCGTTTGAAGATATTAAAAGTGTTATCGCTGTATTTCCATTGGAAAATGTGTTATTGGAGCCATAATAATGGTAAAATCACAGACAAATCTATTTGAAATGTACGTCAATCCTGTACGAAATGTACGTACTTTCTAGATTACTTTTTAAGGGATCGGTTAAATAAATACATTATATTTCTGTGTGTGCGCGCGCGTGCGTGATTTATCATTCTCATGTTCTTAATTTTAGTATGATTTGAATAGCACAAATAACAATTTTGGTAATACCTTCGACAAATTCGTTAACCAATAAAATAAGGTAAACAGTTTCAAAATGGCGGTCATTAAATTTTTTTTAATAAATTCGTAACTTTTTAATCGTATTTTTTCTTTGTGAAAATCTTATTTCGCCGTTGTAATAAGTTAAAAAAACTATAAATCGGCGTTTTGTGTTTTAAAAAATTCCGTTGAAATTTGAAAGGTTAAAATGCTAATATACGCAGATTTCAATGCTGATTCTGATGGTGAGATCACAATTGTGATTATTTCCTAGTTACTGCGCTTTTGCAAGATAAAATGAACAGTTTTAAGATAGTTTATATGAACTATATACATTTTACAATGATTATGATGTTGTTGGCCTAACCTACAAATAATGCTAATCATATTTTCGTATATTTTACTTGTTATATTGAAGCCATGAATGTATACCTGATCTTTTAGAACACGTTTTATGTGTTTTATTATTTAAATGTTCGTAATTTGAGACCGATTTGCCACAAAAAGTGATTCTGGTCATAACTTGAACAAGTTCTTTAACGATAGGGATCGGTGGTAAATATGGTTAAGACACCGGACAGCCTGCTGTGTCGTGGGTTTGAAACACAGTTACTGTAGTTAGCCCACGATTCATTATAATATAATGAAGGGAACAGTCTCCCTGTTCATTCATCGTCTAACTGCAGACAAATTTCTTTAACCGCAAAAATGAGTTTATCGGTTTCGAAATACCGTCTCATTAAAAATTTTAAAAAATCGTACCTTTTTCATCTTAAACTTTTTGAAAATATGATTGAACCGTTTTAATTGCAGTTAAAATCTACTTTAATAGCTGTACGTATTTTTAATATTATTGAGAATACAAAACCGTACCAGACGGAGGTCAGGGCTTGAAAATTTTAATTTTACGATAATGAAAACAGATTTAAAAAACATATATAGCCTACCCTACTTGCCAACTATACGAAATATAAAGAAGAAATCATAAAAAGGATTTGTTGACAGTGAAGATCTTGAGATGTTGATATATTTATCCATTTATAGATCCCTGATTAAAAAAAAACGTTTTATGTGAATCTCTCTCCTCCCTTCCTCTCTCTCTTTCTCTCTCCTCCCTCTCTCTCTCTCTCTCTCCTCCCTCTCTCTTTCAGAGGAGAGAGGGGAAGAATGAGAGGGAGAGAGACAGAAAGGGAGAGGAACAGAGAGAGATGGATAAGGGAGCGGGAAAGGGGCACTCTCCCTCTCATTCTTTCCCTCCCCCTCTCTCCCCTCTATCCATCTCTCTGTCTCCCTCTCATTTTCTCCCCTCCCTCTCTTCCATTCTCCCTTTCTCTCTTTCTGTCTCGGTGCAGACTACCTCCACCCTCGAGGTACCTGAGTCTAACACACACTTACACTTACAACACTACACTTACGACTTTAACACTTTACTCCCACACTTACATTTAGGGTGGCGATAATAGCTTTTGTGCTTTTCCCCTTAAAATAAAAAAAAATCCTTCTCCCTCTAAATAATGCCCGTCTATCTTTCCCTCTCTTTATCCCTCTGTGTCTACCTCTCCGCATTTCCCCCTGTCTCTCTTCTCTCTTTGTCTGTACGCGCATGCGCGAA
Organism: Callitettix versicolor; assembly: GCA_022606455.1. Taxonomy (NCBI): domain Eukaryota; kingdom Metazoa; phylum Arthropoda; class Insecta; order Hemiptera; family Cercopidae; genus Callitettix; species Callitettix versicolor. The sequence continues at coordinate 92,830,931 of CM040185.1, forward strand.
TCACTTTAAATTAAACTAATTTTGGGTGAAATATGACGCGTAGAAATTTCTGGAATTTTTTTAACTTTTCAAAAAAAAGTTCTTGAAGCTGTTTAAAAAAACTGTTAATGACAGGATTTTCTCAAAATCAGCAGAAACGATTTTGCTTGAAATTTGCTCGAAACTGTAGTTTACCAAACTATAACGTATTGGTCGACCTAGCCTGATTCGAGAGCTTTAAAAATTGTTATAAGTCAGAGTTAAAGTGAAATTAAAAAAATTTTACTACTCGCCAGTAAATTGAAAAAAAACTGACCGCAGTCGATATTTTTTCGTTTTATTTTCAACTTTAGGCATAATCGTTTTATCAAATTTGTGTTATGATTAATGACCGAAATTTAAAGCATTGTTTCAGACAATTTAAAATAATTATTTTAATGAAGTTAGTGCGTTATTTGTTTGTTCTGTTGATCCTTGGAGTAGCCTCTTTATAAAGAGTTGCCCCCCCCCCGGAGAGACTGTATATTGAAAACTAGATTTGGCTTTATCATTCGCACCTTATTTTGCCGCGGAAATGTTTGACAGAATGACAGCTTACATATGACATTTGGATCGATTTTTCAATACATTGCCTCTCTTGTTTATAACCTAATGTTAACCTACACTAACCCGAGCTAGTGGGAGCAAAAATTTGTGAACATACAGAATCAGCTGCTAATTATTAATTATCAGACGTCCCGCCGATGTGGTGGGAGCGAATTTTCCAAAAGTAACTATATTACAATAAGTTTTTTATCTGACTTTTAAACACTCATTTTCACCATTTTAATCAGCGTTAAAATTTATGTAAATTAGCATTTTTTAAATACAGAAACTAATCCAAATTGCTGTCAAGTTCATTTCAGTATTTTCAAAAGAATTTTGAAACGCTAATTCGTACAGATTTTGACGCTATTTACAAATGTGCAATGACCGCCATTTTGAAACTGTTTATCGGATTTTGCTGGGTATGAATTTACAAAACTCATTTTTGGGGAGCTATTACAAAACTCGATGTTTGTAAAAAGTGCGAAGCAAATCAAAACTAAAATTTTTGCACACCACACACACATCTTTAACACAGATTCAAAAAGTGAACTTTAAGAATCGGTGCTTATTTCCTGGTCCCGGGTGTGGGACGTACTATTTTGCTCGCAACATAAATTCATTTTATAATTGAAATTCGCATGAAGACTTTTTAGTAAGAATGTTTAATAGTAAATTAAACAATCCCTACAGACTGCGGTGATTAGTCTCATTTTGTGCTTTATATGTTAAGTCTTTTAAGATGTTTTAGCGGCAGTTGCTCAATTCGTGCTTTTTATGAAACGGTTAATTTAGCTGCACTAGGCTAAATATTTCGCTCCTGTTACTTGGTTATGTTGAACTAATATTTCGCTCCTGTTACTCGGTTATGTTGAACTAAATATTTTGCTCCTGTTACTTGGTTATGTTGAACTAATACTTCGCTCCTGTTACTTGGTTATGTTGAACCGATATTTTGCTACTGTTACTCAGTTATGTTGAACTAAATATTTTGCTCCTGTTGTTACTTGGTTATGTTGAACTAATATTTCGCTCCTGTTACTTGGTTATGTTGAACTAAATATTTCACTCCTGTTACTCGGTTATGTTGAACTAAATATTTCACTCCTGTTACTCGGTTATGTTGAACTAAATATTTCGCTCCTGTTACTTTTGAAGTTTGAACCTTTTGTCATAAAAAGTTTTATTATAGGTAAGTTTTGGACATAATAATAATGTATTCTATAATTAATCGTGTGTGTGTACACACACACACACACACACACACACACAAATTTTTGTTTTGTTTTAACGACAAGGTTAAACGCAGCACGAACAAAGAACCTTGAGGTACGCAGACTCAGCAGACTTGAAGAATCAGAGACACAGCAGACTGAGCGTATATAATATACGACAAGTTCGAACGTGAATACTTTTCTGTCATGTCAAAGTGATGTCCGCCTATGAACTTGGTGGAGGATTGGGAAAAGATATTCTTGAAGTAAAATCGAAATGATGTACTGCTAATTGGATTTATTAAGGTGATGTTTTGGTAGGGCTTGAGAAAGGATAATCCTACCGTAACGTCGAAGTGATGTACAGATAGTCTGAATTCGTCGGAGGAGTGATAATGTAACATTGATATGAAAGATACACATGTTGACTGATAAGGTAATTAATTAGAAGAAATATATTTGACTTGTACACATCAGGATAAGAAAACGCACTTTATCAGTACAAAAGTCAATTTTAAGAAGCACCTGTTTAAAAGAAAAGGTTACTTTTAATTGCCTATGAAAAATTAAGGATATTCTCTTAGACTGTGCCATTTGTCAAAGCATCCCCGTCGGCAATAAGGGTGGATTGATTAGTAACCTGGTGGTGAAATGGGGAGAGTCAAAATGATTGAAACGGGGATGACGGGGGGTGGAGTAGGCGCCGCCTTTTTTATAATAAGCTTCTACGAGCAAAGAATGTCAAAAAATTTGACAAAGACAAAAGTGTGCCCGACCGTTTCTTCCGAGGGTACAACCTATTAAGGGAGATCTTGATTGTTTTTTCTTGCGTTGATTTACAGCTGGATTCCAGAGCTACAAATTACAAAATGTCCGGCGTACGGATCGCGGCCACGCCCACTCCTCGCTACATTCTTGCCATTGATTGAAATTTGGTCTAATTGCCATTTAAGAAAGAAAATAATACTTGTTAAATACGTCGTATAAATCTTTGTGATTTTATCGCGTTATTTATGACAGAGACTGCAGTAAATTAAATGGGTTAGGAATGGAGTCCCGTTTCAATTTCTTACGATGCAAATAACGTGCGAGTTTGAGGCGTGATGACGTTCAAGGTAAAATTCCGCAAAATATTGGTCTTTTGGAGTAAATACAAAATAGTTTGTAGTGCAGAAAACTATTCATATAGCCTACAAATATGTATGTATGCTTCTTAGCTGTAATTTAATGCATAGTTGTTTGCATTAGGGGAAAGTTATCTTAATCGTACCGCATCCTTCATCGTACCACCACCAATTTTCCCACTAGCAGTGATGCTAGAGCACTTATGGGTCCACAGTGGGTACTTCCCATTGTATAGAGTGACCTTGAGAAAGTGCACGTGTTTGGTTAAAGCCGTTAGTGTTTTGCTATAGTTTGTGTTTTTCTGAACGATTCCAAATGAGATTTGACCATTTTCTATAAGATAACAGATTCTACTAAGGTAAGTGTCACACAATTTACTACATACACTCAGTTAATATACTCAATATAGTAATAAAAAAACATCCGGTTTTAGCCGTAGCTTTGTTCATTGGTTAGGAATTGTGAATTATTCGCTAGATTAACAAGTTGCTTTTGTCGTACTGCTTTGAGGTTTCCTTCATCGTACCGGTCACTTTTAGAACTAACAATATTTGACAAATGCACTTAAAATCTAATACGCACTGATTTTACTGTGTGTTTCGCAGCACCAAGTGGCTGGGTTATGTGCAGTGGCTTACGGGAAAGCGGCAACAATAGAAAATGCAATCAACGGCTTTCGAGTGAGTGGAGTTTGGCCGGTTGACCGAACAGTACTTCAAGACTGTGACTTCGCTGCAGCTGAAAATCTGAACCAAGTTTCCACCTCTGAACTTGACAATATTTGCCATCCTCATGTATCCAGCTTCAAAAATATAAGCCCTGAATATAACTTGAAAAGACCGCTTGAAATAACAAACTTGGATCACTCAGCGACTGAAATGTTGAATGTTAATGATATTAGTCAGCTTTCTGAAACTGAGAAGCTTGTAGTTTCAATTTAGTCACTGTTTCCTATACCAAAACCACATTCAAAATCCAAGAAGGGTGGGGGAGTACAAAAATCAGCCATTTTGACAAGTAGCCTATACAAAACCAACTGGAGGTAGCAAAAGAACTTCAGTTAACACAAAAAGGTTAAAGCATTGAAGGAAAAAATGAGAAAAGTAAAACCAAAAGTTTTTATAAAAAAAGGAAAAACTTGTGCATAAAGTGGGTGTGGGTGTGTGTGTGAGTGTGAGGGTGTGTTGGTGTGGGTGTGAGTGTGGGGGTGCGGGTGTGAGTGTGTGGGTGGGTGTGAGAGTGTATGTGTGGGTGTGCGTGTGGGTGATTGGGTGTGCGGGTGTGGTTTTGGGTGTGTGTGGGGGTATGGGTTTGGGTGATTGGGTGTATGGGTGTGGGTTCTGGTGTGGGTGTGGATGTGGGTGGGTGGGTGTGTTAGTGTGGGTGTGGGTTTTATTGTGTGTGTGTGGGTGTGTGGATGTGTAGAATTGCATGGAAGTCAACAAACGTTGCTTCTAAGAGGCTACATAACATCGCATCTTCTTGAAACAACCTGATGTTCAGATAGAGGTGCAACTTCAAGAATTGTATTGTTTCTTATGTGAATCCAATAAAGTAGAAGACATGATTCAATGTCAAAACTGCAGTTTGTTGGTGCATGACTCCTGTGCAGGTATCAAAAGCGGAAGTAGAGCTGAAATGTTTGTGTTTGTCGATTGTAAATAGAACTAAAAAAAGTGTAAATAGGATTAACACAAAAATCGATTAACATAACGTATGTGATGTATTTTTATCGTGTATTAATTTTAATAAATTATGAAAATGTATTTCACGACTTAATGTTAAAAATTACAAATGATTTCTTTCAATACCGATTTTTTAAATTATTATTCATGCTCAGCCAATAGCTTCTAAATGAATTGTATAGCTTAGAGTACGATCAAGGAAACCCCTGGTACGATGAAGGCATCCAGCACTTGCAGTACGTTAGTAATTTATAATTTTTAATTACTAAATGAACTTGTCTCACATTCAAAAAAAATATATAGGGTGGGGGAATAAAACCTTTTAACTATAGAATAGCCGCCTCGGTGGCCTAGTTGATAGCGTACTGGGCTTTCACCTCGAGGACCCGGGTTCGATTCCCGGCGAGGGCTTGGCATTTTCATACACTATAAATCATCCCATCGTCTGAATTAGCCCAAGTGTGCACAATAGTCGGACGTTAAACACAAAAACAAAACTATAGAATAACTTTGTACATGATAACTAGCAGTAGCTAAGCCCTATAAATTGAAAGGTAAAAAGTGGTGCGATCAAGGCAACTGTCCCCTATCGTGGTAATTGTAATTTCGAGTACAAAATTAAGAAAAATAATTGCACTTGTTTTTGTTTTAAATGCGTTTAGTTATGAGTGAACCAAACAACATTTGGATTTTTATGTTTTCAAAAAAAATAATTTGTTTGTCAGTAAGCAATTGACATTTATCGCGTAAGGAAGCCGTGACGGAAACTAAAGTTACGGAAAAGTTAGGTAATTTTAATATTTGACGTTGATAAAAAACATGGATTATTTGAATAACTAATCCAAATAAACGATAACACCTTCTGCTCTGCAGATGACTAAATAGTTATAACGCAGGATTGTGAGGATCTAGAATACAATAAAGGAATATGATATTTGGGGACTTGAGGTAAACTTGAACAAAACGGAGTGCACGTGCATCGGAGGACAGAGCGGGAATCTTCTATTTGAACACGAATCAAGGAGTGTACAAGTTACAAGGAGTGGGAATGACAATACTTACTATTTTTTTTTTTTTTTTTTTTTTTTTTTTAACGTCCGACTATTGTGCACACTTGGGCTAATGCAGACGATGGGATGATTTATAGCGTATGAAAATGCCAAGCCCTCGCCGGGAATCGAACCTTGGTCCTCGGGGTGAAAGCCTAGTACGCTATCCACTAGGCCACCGAGGCGGCTCAATTGCATAATAAAGCAAACTATGAAACAGAAAAATGTCCTGAAGCTACAGAAATAGACTGTTGGCGAAGATTTATTGGTAAAAATTTAAGAATCGTAAAACCATGGATGTCGCACACCACTGTAGACGACATTAATACAAAACAACTTCGATAATTTGGTCATGTCTAAAGGATGGACGATAATTGACTTCCCAAACCAACTGATTCTAAAATAGAAACCACATTGTTGCAAAAAAAGAGGACGACCGCGACTTAGTTGGAGAGAAGGAAGTGTGAGAGGATTGGATCAGAAACTACGGAACGACAGAGAAAAATGGAAGCTAGGAATCGGAAGACGTTGGAGAACGTTTTAAGCCGGAAAGAAGATCTGTACATAACCCCGCTAATGGTATTTCAGAACGCCAAAGAGGGCTGTTCAAAAAGATCAAGAAAAAACGCGGGCGTAGTGAGCAGTTTTAGGCCGCGAAACTTGCAGAAGTAGTACTATTAAATTCTGGTAGGTGTTACCGGTAGACAATCGTCAGAATCGCTCTGTATACGTCCCGCAGCGGAGTGCAGACTAGCTGGACTTGCTAAAAGAGGTTTGGCGACCCTCTTGATACATCCTAGTGAAACAACCCTACAGACTTAATTCCTACACTAAACATCCGCGCTACACTTACTGTCCACACTTACATCTCCTTTTAGGTTTTTGTCGTGTCTCGTCTGGGAGCGGTGATAATGCTTGGTTCTTTTGGCGGAGTCAAGAATTGTGACTGTTAGATTGTTTAGCACTGCCAAGGACCTAGGCAGCACACACACGCGCGCGCACAGTGCACCGTCGTAAGTGGTTACCGAACAGTAGCTGGCGAATACCTAACAGAGCTAATGGCTGATAAAACAGCGAGGCTGTAACGGCGCAAGCGAAGGGCTGAGCAGCGGTATAGTCATACAATGACAATTAAAGAGTTGCGAAATCGGACCCTGGAATCGGCAGCGACGGTTGGACGAACCAGCAAACGGACGATGAATACATTCAGGATTGGTGTAACATAGAGCATAGGGAGGTGGACTTCTACCTCGCACAGGTTCTCACTGGGCACGGTTGTTCCGAGGTTATCTGTTCCCTTTCAGGCTGAAAACAGACTCAGCTTGTCCCCTCTGTCTTCCAGCAGTGGAGGAAGATGTGGAACACGTATTTTTCCGGTGTCAGAGGTTCGACAATGACAGGATGAAACTGAAAATATATCTGTGGGACAGTATTACATCGGAAAATCTGATTGCGACAATGATGGCTTCAGATGATAACTGGAGGGCAATGCAGGATTCGCCGCAGTGGTCATAAAGAGGCTGAGGACTGAAGATCGAGAGAGGAGTGCCAACGCTGTAGACGGATAGACGACAGTAAGTCCACCTTTCCACAAAGTAATGCCTAGCTGCGGTTCCGTGGGGGGTTTGCAGAAGAGGAATGCTTTTGGTGTTTTTTAGTGGGTAGCAGTATCTTGAACTTAACTTGAGTCCTACACTCTGGGGAGTGACGGTATCCTACTCCAGGTCGTCTGTAAAAGACTTTTCTACCTTTTTGGCACCACAAAACACACACACACACACACACACTGTGATGTTCAACTTGATATACAGTTCAACGATCCCTATCTACGTGCCATTCCAATCGTAACTTCCTCAAAATTATCTAAATACTAAAGGCAATTTTTGCTATTTCCATTTTGTCGAAATCCTTTAAGTTTTCAAAATATCTCTGATGGGACATTTTCTGGGTATGTCGCTTCAGAGGCGCATACATGATTACTTATGGGTGGTGAAGGATACCATTGGGTCTATTAAAACACCTTATTACCGTCTGCAAATACATAGAAGGTGAGTTTCAATAGTCGGTTACTTAGATTTAAAGAAGCTTAAGTTTGTTTCGGAACCCGTTTCAACATGTTTGTTTCGGAACTCGCTTTAGGCTACAAACGCTGCTTTTACCCTTGATCAGTCATGACTTGCTGTGCAATCGTTAGTGGAAACCTTTACAACACCAAAATCGTTCAAAGAGACTTCCTTTGATTGGTATTCAAATTACAAGTCTAATAAATAATATTGGGAAAGAAATCAATAAATGAAGCTATTTAGGCACCACATTCTAGGTTTTGAATTATCAGAAACGCAGCGGAGGTGTGCACTTTATAATGTTTTGCCTGACTTTACCAAGAAGGCAATAATGGGACACAGGAAAAAGAATGATTACTTTTGATCTCCATTTGAACTTGGAGGAAATAAAATTAGTTTCAGCAACCGGACGTTTTGAAGCAATGAAATGGTGTTCCACAGGGAACTTAGTGTGAACATTTTTACTATTGAAATAGCACAACTGTAATGTACAGTTTCTTGTTCGCTATTTATGAACGATTTTGCAATCAATGAAAACAGTTTAAAGATTCCTTCAGCTGGTCACTGTTGTGGACGAGTTTAAGTATCTTTATTCATCTAAAAGAGTATAGTCTTCACTAACCGTCGACAAATACAGCTTCGTTCGATGTTGTGACAAACGTTTCGATCGGATATTGCGCCAAAATAGCATCTCTCTGGCCACTGCTAAGGAAGTAACGTTAATTTTTTTTACAGCGGGCAAAAGAATGTTTAGTAATACTCAGATGTGAGAAATGTGGAACAAGATAAACAAGGGCTCACCTGAATGTGACCTGTGAGGCACAAATCACAAGCGAACGCGACTGCGATGGGCTTAGAAAATGACGATTGGAACTTCGCTTCTATCACGTTAGCAAGACAGCTATTATTATTTTCTTTTCCAGCTACGTGATCAAATCCACCAATTTATCTAGATATTAAAAACAGTTTTTGAATCCTCTACAGACGGAAAACGGTTCAGGGTTTACCTAAATGACCTTGTAGTCCCTGCGTGTTATGAACTATTTATTCCTACCCCATTCCACGCGCACTGATACATAACAATTATTTCCCGCTAGGGAGCGCTACAGCGTGATACAAATCTACGTAATAAAAACCTAGTCCAGTGCAAAGTGTTTGAATCATAAAACATTGCATTTACTGCCACTCTGTGTAGTGCAGCTTGTATGTAAGCAATTACAAGTAGAGGACAGAATATTTTTACAGTTGTGTTATTGCTACGACAAATATTTTGTTGTACAGTGCGTTAATACTTTTTGAAACGTTATAGCTGCAGAGTTTTTTATAACTACAAATAACTTGGCAATGTGTTTAGCGTAAACATTTGGTCCAAAATCATGTGCTGTCACATGATTTTACCACATGTGAAAATACCACATTCACATTTTTTTCTGCACGATCACATACTATCAGGGAGTCAAGATAAAGGATCCAGCCAATTGCGTTAGACCCCTGCACATATTAACTTATAATTAATTTGTTATAAACATTATTATAAATGAAACACAGCAGATTAATTAAAGCAGATTAAATTATTAAAGCAGATAAATTATTAAAGTATTAAAGCAGATAAATTATCTAATGTAATTCTGACTGGAAAAATAATTTAATTTTTTTAAAAAACAGCGATTATTCAATACGGGACTGGTTATGTCTGTAACTTTGTGTGATACCTCAGTGCATGGATTTGTTGTTACATTCGACGGGCCGGCTTGTGGATCGCAGAAATATTTCTGAATCGCAAAGATTCCTATACAAGAACAAAACGCGTACACAAATATGAATAGAACGCATCACAACATAACAAAACACGTACAAAAATTATGAATAGAACGCAAAACAACATAACAAAACGTGAAACACAAATATGAATAGAACGCATCACAATACAACAAAACGCGGAACACAAATATGAATAGAATGCATCTCAACATAACAAAACACGTACAAAATTATGAATTGAACGCATCACAACATAACAAAACGCGGAACACAAATATGAATAGAACGAATCACAATACAACAAAACGCGGAACACAAATATGAATAGAATGCATCTCAACAAAACAAAACACGTACATAAATATGAATAGAACGCATCACAACATAACAAAACACGTACACAAATATGAATAGAACGAATCACAATATAACAAAACGCGTACACAAATATGAATAGAATGCATCACAACATAACAAAACACGTACATGAATAGAACGTATCACAACGTAACAAAACGCGTACACAAATATGAATAGAACGCATCACAACATAACAAAACACGTACAAAATTATGAATAGAACGCAAAACAACATAACAAAACGCGGAACACAAATATGAATAGAACGAATCACAATACAACAAAACGCGGAACACAAATATGAATAGAATGCATCTCAACAAAACAAAACACGTACATAAATATGAATAGAACGTATCACAACGTAACAAAACACGTACACAAATATGAATAGAACGCATCACAACATAACAAAACACGTACACAAATATGAATTGAACGCATCACAACATAACAAAACACGTACACAAATATGAATAGAACGAATCACAATATAACAAAACGCGAACACAAATATGAATAGAATGCATCACAACATAACAAAACACGTACACAAATATGAATAGAACGCATCACAACATAACAAAACACGTACACAAATATGAATAGAACGAATCACAATATAACAAAACGCGTACACAAATATGAATAGAATGCATCACAACATAACAAAACACGTACATGAATAGAACGTATCACAACGTAACAAAACAAATACACAAATATGAATAGAACGCATCACGAACACAACAAAACATAAACATAAATATGAACGAAACGCAACACAACAAAGCACGTACACAAATATGAAATGAAAGCAACACAACATAACAAAACACGTACACAAATATGAATAAAACACATCACCTTCGTATAGTCAGAAATAAACACGGCCAAACTGGACTAAAACCTTTCACATTGTTTCTATAGGTCCACGTCGTATTACCGATACCAACTGAACATCGCCACTGTCCTCTACACTGTAAAATTACATTTAGAAGTGCTATTAACAATCATAGGCGGTCGTTTCTTAGCATCAGAAAGGTTCGTAATAAAGAAAGTCCTTAAAGAACCAGGGAAATACTATTTCACAGCCGAAGCTCAATAAACCAGAAGGAACCGATAGTTCAACTGTTAAAGGACGGTTCCAACAGAATTACGGAATAGTTGGAACTGGTCCGCAATAACTCACGGGTTACGAGAGCATTAGGCCCGACGGACACTCCCCGGGGCCCCGCTGCGAGGCTAATTGCGTGCGATCGCGGTCCTGAAGAAGGCTAAATAACGTTGCTCGGCGTCGTAAAAAAGGGGGGAAGGGGATCTTCCGAAATTAAAAAAGACCTATACCGAAATATTATCTGCGTTGATTTACTTATCGAGAGAGGCAGGCTACGCCGGGACTGCGTAAATCAGAGATTCGATTAAAGTGAGTGTGTGCTGTGTCTGCATTGAGTAGATTTATCAGCGCTGCCAACCTTGGACAATTAACACTGCAGTAGCCAGTTGCATGGTATTTACACATTATATCTTGTTCTCCTGTCTAAACTGGTTTAAGAGCGACTTTTGTATCGGGAAGATTTAAGATTTCGCTTATAAAGGATAGAAAATAGTCTTGGCAAGCAACTTTCTCGCAAACGTAATAGAAGCGAATTTCCAAAAACTTGCAATTTTGAATCGCATCATGTAAACGAACAATTCAATACGCTAATGCAGCACGAGATAGCGAATTTTTAAAATTAGAATAAGTACACTGTAAGAGACGTAAAAGAAAAACTTTACGTTACTTTATGGTCGGCTGTACGCAACCATGAACATCGAAGCCCGAACAGAAACTACTAACTGAGAACAACAAACCACTATCCACGACTTGAATGGTGAACCACGAAAGGGAACAAAACGATCACGAACACAAAAATGAATAGAACACAACACAACACAAATATAAATATAAACGTAAATATGTAATGTAAATATAAACTGATCGCAACATAACACAACAAAACTCGAACATAATAATGAATAGAACGCAACACAACACAAATATAAATATAAACGTAAATATGTAATGTAAATATAAAAGGATCGCAACTTAACACAACAAAACGCGTACACAAATATGAATAGGATGCAACACAACATAACAAAACACGTAAAAGAATATGAATGAAACGAAACACAACAAAACCCGTACAAAATATAAATAGAAAGGTACAGAGAACGACAAAGAAATAACACAAATATGAAAAGAACGCAAAATAACAAAATCAAACACGAACATAAATGTGAATAGAATGCAATACGACGCAACTAAATAAACATGAACACAAATATAAATTAAAGGCAACACAACATAACAAAACACGTAAACGAATATGAATAAAACGCAACACAACAAAATACGTATACAAATATGATTAAAACGGAACACAACACAACGAAACAGGAACATAAATATGAATGGAACGCAACATAACAAAACACGTACAAAAAAAGCTCCACAGCACAACAAAGCAAGGACACAAAATGAACAGAACACAATATAACAAAACCAAACACGAACACAAAGAATGCAACGCAACACAACAAAACACAAACACAAATATAAATTGAAGGCTTCACAACATAACAAAACAATTAAAAGAATATGAATAAAACGCAATACAACAAAACCCGTACAAAATATAAATAGAAAGGTACAGAGAACGACAAAGCAATAACACAAGTTTGAAAAAAACGCCAAATAACAAAACCAAACACGAACATAAATGTGAGTAGAATGCAATACAACACAACTAAACATGAACACAAATATGAATAGAACGCAACACAACACAACAAAACACAAACACAAATATGAATAGAACGCAACGCAACACAACAAAACACGAACACAAATACACATTGAAGGCAACACAACATGAATGAACATGAACATGAATGGAACGCAACCCAACAAAATACATAGGGGCCTATACAAATACGATTAGAATGGAACACGACACAACGAAACAGGAACATAAATATGAACAGAACGCAACATAACAAGACACGTACACAAATATGAAAAAAACTCCACAACACAACAAAGCAAGGACACAAAATGAAAAGAACACAACACAACAAAACTCAAACACAAATATGAATAAAGCGCAACAAAACACAACTGAATACGAACACAAATCTAAATAGAACGCAAAAAAAAAAACAGTAGGCATCTAGTTTTTGTTAAATTCAACTTAAAAATTTCGATCAAATTAGTTTTTTACCAATTATAACTGGTACTAACTAATGTTAACTATTGCATTCTAACTGAATTCACTAAAAAAAATCATTTACGATATTGTTTCAATCACATATTTTATAAACTGATTCATAAAGCATACTACACACATACGTATAAGTTACATCGGATTCATTATCCAGTCTCCAACAGACACCGTACCCTTATTTTAGTGAACACTTCTCTTTGGACCGAACTGACACATCCAACAACTCATTGTTACCATACTTTCTGTACACTTTGAAAGTAAAACGCTCATAATTAAAACGTTTTTGTTTATTCCGTTTTGTACGAAACCTACGCCGGCCACGTCTTGTTCAAAGTGGAATTTATTTATAGACATTTAAATGTCGCGCCATTATTTAGCCCTAGTTTACAACATGGCTGCGACACGTGTATCTAACGCTTGTATCGAGACGAGAGGCCAATAAAAAGTCCATCTAAACACCTCCCAGCCGGTGACATTCTGCTGCCTTTCATCTGTGATCACGGATTCCAAATTCCTCGGAGTTTATTAAACAGATAAATTGGCCAACAATGTCGCATTGTTTTGTTTTTTTATGACGTTGAGTGGTTTGTCGATGCATTTGTTTAAGTGTCCTACTTGAAAAATCTGTATTTAATTACAGCGACAAGTACGAATTCCGTTTCTACGATTTTATTATAAATGTCCTTTTAACAGATATAATGTTTTAGGGACTGGTTGTGTTGGATTTTGCGCGTCGCACAAATCTATCAGTTGTTTTATATTAATTTTTAACAATCAGCTGATTTCGTTGAACAGCTGATAAGCTATAATAAGTTTTAGGTTATGTTCTTAAAAACTAACAATGAAAATTTGACGTGTTTTCGAACAAATTATCGTAATTAAAATAAAAAGGAAGACAAAACATGGTATGATTTTTATTTTTGGTTCAATAACGGGAATTTTTTGGTTAATAACAGGCTATTATAGGAACACTTGTCTGATAAGATATTGACTACAATCAGTTGCTTTTTACTACATGTACTTGTTGATAACAAAGACGATCTGTTCTGCAAATAATCAACTTAGAAAAAAAAATCAACTTACTAATAGTTACTTGTATTTTGTCCTTGTAAATCAGTATCGAGTACTAATAGTTACTTGTATTTTGTCCTTATAAATCAGTATCGAGTACTAATAGTTACTTGTATTTTGTCCTTATAAATCAGTATCGAGTACTAATAGTTACCTGTATTTTGTCCTTGTAAATCAGTATCGAGTACTAATAGTTACTTGTATTTTGTCCTTGTAAATCAGTATCGAGTACTAATAGTTACCTGTATTTTGTCCTTGTAAATCAGCATCGAGTATTAATATTTACTTGTATTTTGTCCTTATAAATCAGTATCGAGAACTAATAGTTACTTGTATTTTGTCCTTATAAAATCAGTATCGAGTACTAATAGTTACTTGTATTTTGTCCTTGTAAATCAGTATCGAGTATTAATAGTTACTTGTATTTTGTCCTTATAAATCAGTATCGAGTACTAATAGTTACCTGTATTTTGTCCTTATAAATCAGTATCGAGTACTAATAGTTACCTGTATTTTGTCCTTGTAAATCAGTATCGAGTACTAATAGTTACCTGTATTTTGTCCTTGTAAATCAGCATCGAGTATTAATATTTACTTGTATTTTGTCCTTGTAAATCAGTATCGAGTACTAATAGTTACTTGTATTTTGTCCTTGTAAATCAGTATCGAGTACTAATATTTACTTGTATTTTGTCCTTGTAAATCAGTATCGAGTATTAATAGTTACTTGTATTTTGTCCTTATAAATCAGTATCGAGTACTAATAGTTACCTGTATTTTGTCCTTGTAAATCAGTATCGAGTACTAATAGTTACCTGTATTTTGTCCTTGTAAATCAGCATCGAGTATTAATATTTACTTGTATTTTGTCCTTATAAATCACTATCGAGTACTAATAGTTACTTGTATTTTGTCCTTATAAATCAGTATCGAGTACTAATAGTTACTTGTATTTTGTCCTTATAAAATCAGTATCGAGTACTAATAGTTACTTGTATTTTGTCCTTATAAATCAGTATCGAGTACTAATAGTTACTTGTATTTTGTCCTTGTAAATCAGTATCGAGTACTAATATTTACTTGTATTTTGTCCTTGTAAAATAGTATCAAGTACTAATACTGACTTGTATTTTGTCCTTGTAAATTAGTATCGAGTACTAATAGTTACTTGTATTTTGTCCTTGTAAATCAGTATCGAGTACTAATAGTTACTTGTATTTTGTCCTTATAAATCAGTATCGAGTACTAATAGTTACTTGTATTTTGTCCTTATAAATCAGTATCGAGTACTAATAGTTACCTGTATTTTGTCCTTGTAAATCAGTATCGAGTACTAATAGTTACTTGTATTTTGTCCTTGTAAATCAGTATCGAGTACTAATAGTTACCTGTATTTTGTCCTTGTAAATCAGCATCGAGTATTAATATTTACTTGTATTTTGTCCTTATAAATCAGTATCGAGTACTAATAGTTACTTGTATTTTGTCCTTATAAAATCAGTATCGAGTACTAATAGTTACTTGTATTTTGTCCTTGTAAATCAGTATCGAGTATTAATAGTTACTTGTATTTTGTCCTTATAAATCAGTATCGAGTATTAATAGTTACCTGTATTTTGTCCTTATAAATCAGTATCGAGTACTAATAGTTACCTGTATTTTGTCCTTGTAAATCAGTATCGAGTACTAATAGTTACCTGTATTTTGTCCTTGTAAATCAGCATCGAGTATTAATATTTACTTGTATTTTGTCCTTGTAAATCAGTATCGAGTACTAATAGTTACTTGTATTTTGTCCTTGTAAATCAGTATCGAGTACTAATATTTACTTGTATTTTGTCCTTGTAAATCAGCATCGAGTATTAATATTTACTTGTATTTTGTCCTTATAAATCAGTATCGAGTACTAATAGTTACTTGTATTTTGTCCTTATAAATCAGTATCGAGTACTAATAGTTACTTGTATTTTGTCCTTATAAATCAGTATCGAGTACTAATAGTTACTTGTATTTTGTCCTTGTAAATCAGTATCTAGTACTAATAGTTACTTGTATTTTGTCCTTATAAATCAGTATCGAGTACTAATAGTTACTTGTATTTTGTCCTTATAAATCAGTATCGAGTACTAATAGTTACTTGTATTTTGTCCTTATAAATCAGTATCGAGTACTAATAGTTACTTGTATTTTGTCCTTGTAAATCAGTATCGAGTACTAATAGTTACTTGTATTTTGTCCTTATAAATCAGTATCTAGTACTAATAGTTACTTGTATTTTGTCCTTATAAATCAGTATCGAGTACTAATAGTTACTTGTATTTTGTCCTTATAAATCAGTATCGAGTACTAATAGTTACTTGTATTTTGTCCTTGTAAATCAGTATCGAGTACTAATATTTACTTGTATTTTGTCCTTGTAAAATAGTATTAAGTACTAATACTGACTTGTATTTTGTCCTTGTAAATTAGTATCGAGTACTAATAGTTACTTGTATTTTTTCCTTATAAATCAGTATCGAGTACTAATAGTTACTTGTATTTTGTCCTTGTAAATTAGTATCGAGTACTAATACTTTCTTTTATTTGGTTCTTAAAACAGTATGGAGTATTAATACTTACTTGTTTTGTCCTTTTAAATCAGTATGGAGTACTAATACTTACTTGTACTTTGTCCTTGTAAATCAATATCGAGTACTAATACTTACTTCTATTTTGTTCTTGTAACTAATTTTGTTCTTGAAGGGGGTGGAGACTAGCTGCACCTATTGAGAGAATTTAGACGTCCCTCACGGTACCCGAGTCTACCACACACTTATAACACTTACAACTTACACTTTACAACTTACAACTTTAACACTACGCCGCCTCGGTGGCCTAGTGGATAGCGTACTGGGCTTTCACCCCGAGGACTCATGTTCGATTCTCGTCCAGGGCTTGGCATTTTCATACTCTATAAATCATCCCATCGTCTGCATTAGCCCAAGTGTGCACAATAGTCGGACGTTAAAAAAAATAAAGACTTTACCCTCACACTTACATTTAGGGAGGCGATAATAGCCTTAATGTACTTTTCGCCTTAAAATAACAAAAACAAAATGATACTTGTATTTTGTCCTCGTAAATGTGTATCCACTACTAATACTTACTTGTATTTCGATGCTTACAATAATTTACACATATCAAATACAAATTATTAACTAGAATTGATAATTACTTGCTTTTCTAGATAATCTGTACTTATTTTAGAAACACTAGCACTATTTTCCCCGTCTCTTAAACAATTTCGTTCACACTTAAACCTTCATTCGGTCTTTTTTTAACTTTTATCCATTTTTTCAACTTTCTAAAATCTCTACAAACCCTCTTACAAAGTGAAATCGCCTTTTATAACCTAAAAATTAACACAAACACGTGCTACATAACATCTGTTTAAATATTATTACCTAACTTTAATACAACACTTATATAATTATAGTTTATATTATTATTTTAACCTAAATTTATAATTAATATTTCACTTATTTTATTAATTTTAACTTTTTAACTTCTAATTCTACAATTATTTTCTTTAATATTCATTACATTCTCGCCTTTTATTATTCGAATAAAGTAGTTTATATATGGCCAAGTCGCTTGATTTTGTAATACCGTACGTATTATTGTTACACACTGACTGGCATTCCTGATAACCAGCTGTTTCAGCCGTCAGCTGTTTCATGAATTCTGTATTGTTTCCTTCCGTTACTCTCAATTTGCTACACCAGGCGTAAAAACACTGGAAATTCGCGTAAAAAAGCAAAAGTAAGAAATGAAATAGCTCCGTGCGTAACGAAGCTAGAGAAAGGCTGAGAGCAAGTGATACAAGAGGCATTGGTCTGCGAAGAAGCATAGATAAAAATAAATTAGGGCTTGCCTTTAAGAATGTTCAGTTTCCGATTAGGGCTCTAGATGACGAGACGGGACGGGACTAGATGCGAGAGCGGAAACGTCTAACATTGGACCACCGGCCCTCGATGCGTCAACACATAAATCTGCCGCAAACAGTCCCGGACATGTAAGTTTGGACTGACTTCGTGGCAGTGTTCACTTAATGCTCAACACAAATAAAGGACTTTTCGTTCAACAACTCACATTTTGTAATGCCTAATTTTTTGTCGTTTTTTTAACACAACGAAAAAACGTTGTTTCCTGTACGGACGCCTGATGTAATCACGAACGCGGCTGTTTTGCGGAAGCGAAGATTATCGTAAAACATAATTTAAAGGAAAATTTAATTTTAGTATGAAATAATTTTCATATTTTACAATGAAAACCGTCAATAAAAGAATTCCTACATGTTTTACCCGCAGGGGGGTGAAGACTAGCTGCACCTATTGAGAGGATATAGACGTCCCACCCAATTTTATTATTGGAGAAAATAAAATTTCTGTTTAACATGAATATTAAAATCGTCTGTATAAATTCTCATGACATTTTGAACAACAAACAGCTCAAAAGACGGGTATCTTTTTGATATATTTACTTTCAAATTTATATATTTAAGCGAATCCATATGGACTTGTAGGCGCACCATAAACTGTTGTCCACAAAACAAAGATTGACAATATGCAAAGTAAAACTGTTTTATTTCAAACGAGTTTAAAACGTCATTTAAGTTTCTAAACACAAATTAGTTTTCTTTACGTCTCAAGTGCTCGTCTTGCGTTGATTAATTCAGGCGTTTATCAAATAATACAACTACAGTATTTGTGAAAATCAGCTCTGTTTGTAGTATTAAAGGTGCACAGTGAACTTTAATAAAATTCATATTTTACTTAAATACCAAAATAAAATTTGTGTTAACCGGTTTCTAGACGAGTCACTAACCAAAATAAAAATCGTGTTAACCGGTTTCTAGACGAGTCAATAACCAAAATAAAACTCGTGTTAACCGGTTTCTAGACGATTCACACTAACCAAAATAAAACTCGTATTAACCGGTTTCTAGACGAGTCACTAACCAAAATAAAACTCGTGTTAACCGGTTTCTAGACGAGTCAATAACCAAAATAAAACTCGTGTTATCCGGTTCCTAGACGAGTCACTAACCAAAATAAAACTCGTGTTATCCGGTTCCTAGACGAGTCACTAACCAAAATAAAACTCGTGTTAACCGGTTTCTAGATGAGTCACTAACCAAAATAAAACTCGTGTCCGGTTTCTAGACGAGTCACTAACCAAAATAAAACTCGTGTTAACCGATTTCTAGATGAGTCACTAACCAAAATAAAACTCATGTTAACCGGTTTCTAGACGAGTCACTAACCAAAATAAAACTCGTGTTAACCGGTTCTTAGACGAGTCACTAACCAAAATAAAACTCGTGTCCGGTTTCTAGACGAGTCACTAACCAAAATAAAACTCGTGTCCGGTTTCTAGACGAGTCACTAACCAAAATAAAACTCGTGTTAACCGGTTTCTGGACGAGTCACTGACCAAAATAAAACTCGTGTTAACCGATTTCTACATGAGTCACTAACCAAAATAAAACTCGTGTTAACCGATTTCTACATGAGTCACTAACCAAAATAAAACTCGTGTTAACCGGTTTCTAGACGAGTCACTAACCAAAATAAAACTCGTGTTAACCGATTTCTAGATGAGTCACTAACCAAAATAAAACTCGTGTCCGGTTTCTAGACGAGTCACTAACCAAAATAAAACTCGTGTTAACCGGTTTCTAGACGAGTCACCAACCAAAATAAAACTCGTGTCCAGTTTCTATACGAGTCACTACCCAAAATAAAACTCGTGTTAACCGGTTCTTAGACGAGTCACTAACCAAAATAAAACTCGTGTCCGGTTTCTAGACGAGTCACTAACCAAAATAAAACTCGTGTCCGGTTTCTAGACGAGTCACTAACCAAAATAAAACTCGTGTTAACCGGTTCTTAGACGAGTCACTAACTAAAATAAAACTCGTGTCCGGTTTCTAGACGAGTCACTAACCAAAATAAAACTCGTGTCCGGTTTCTAGACGAGTCACTAACCAAAATAAAACTCGTGTTAACCGGTTTCTGGACGAGTCACTGACCAAAATAAAACTCGTGTTAACCGATTTCTACATGAGTCACTAACCAAAATAAAACTCGTGTTAACCGATTTCTACATGAGTCACTAACCAAAATAAAACTCGTGTTAACCGGTTTCTAGACGAGTCACTAACCAAAATAAAACTCGTGTTAACCGATTTCTAGATGAGTCACTAACCAAAATAAAACTCGTGTCCGGTTTCTAGACGAGTCACTAACCAAAATAAAACTCGTGTTAACCGGTTTCTAGACGAGTCACCAACCAAAATAAAAATCGTGTCCAGTTTCTATACGAGTCACTACCCAAAATAAAACTCGTGTTAACCGGTTCTTAGACGAGTCACTAACCAAAATAAAACTCGTGTCCGGTTTCTAGACGAGTCACTAACCAAAATAAAACTCGTGTCCGGTTTCTAGACGAGTCACTAACCAAAATAAAACTCGTGTTAACCGGTTTCTGGACGAGTCACTGACCAAAATAAAACTCGTGTTAACCGATTTCTACATGAGTCACTAACCAAAATAAAACTCGTGTTAACCGATTTCTACATGAGTCACTAACCAAAATAAAACTCGTGTTAACCGGTTTCTAGACGAGTCACTAACCAAAATAAAACTCGTGTTAACCGATTTCTAGATGAGTCACTAACCAAAATAAAACTCGTGTCCGGTTTCTAGACGAGTCACTAACCAAAATAAAACTCGTGTTAACCGGTTTCTAGACGAGTCACCAACCAAAATAAAACTCGTGTCCGGTTTCTAGACGAGTCACTAACCAAAATAAAACTCGTGTTAACCGGTTTCTAGACGAGTCACCAACCAAAATAAAACTCGTGTCCGGTTTCTAGACGAGTCACTAACCAAAATAAAACTCGTGTTAACCGGTTTCTAGACGATTCACTAACCAAAATAAAACTCGTGTTAACCGGTTCATAGACGAGTCACTAACCAAAATAAAACTCGTGTTAACCGATTGTAGACGAGTCACTAACGTATTTAAGCCATGTTTAAACTTACCTTTACCCGCAGGGGGGTGTGGACTAGCTGCACCTATTGAGAGGATTTAGACGTCCCTCGCGGTACCCGAGTCTAACACACACTTACATTTACAACACTACACTTACGACTACAACACTTTACACTCACATTTATATTTAGGGAGGCGATAATAGCCTCAATGTGCTTTTCGCCTTAAAATAACAAAAAATACATGTTTTATCTTACACTCTTAAAATTTGATTATTGTAATAAGCGTTAAACTCACCATATATTAACATTTTGCATTGTGTTAAAAATTTCAAATCCTAATTTATGTAGATTTTAACGCCAATTATGATTTTTAAAACAGATTTTCAGAAAGTATAAGATCAATAAAATAAAAAAAACATGAAAAAAAAACTTTTACAATTCAAGTACAAAATGCAATAAAAAGTAAAAAATGAAATATTTATTTCATCAGTCGGAGAATAAAGTGTGGGTGCAGATTAGAATAATTAGAAATTACTGAAGAAGATCCTTGTGCGTATTGATGGGCACCCATGCTTTATTCTCCGACTGATGAAAAATTTATTTTATAGATTTTAATTCATTTTATACTTGAATTGAAAAAGTGTGCTTTTTTTATTTTATTTTCTACTTTTTAGTGACGAATCTTGTAATCGGCTCGAACTCGCTGCTTTCGACAACTTTTAATGTGAAAAGTGTTAGAATAAACTAACGCCATCTATTGAGCAAAGCTAAAACTCTTTTTTCGTATGAAATTTTAGTTAATTAATTAAAGCACAATGAAGCGAAATTTGACGTGCCTAATTATTGAATATTGCATTGTCGTCGGAAGCAAGCAAGTGTGCAAAATGTCAAGTCGATTGGATGACGGAAAGTGGGTTAAAAATCGATTACAAGATTTGAACCATGGAACATGTAGAGGAAGCAAGTTAAGAAAAAGTGGGTAAACGTTATTATTTATTAAGATTTTAAAAAGCCGCTGTTTTGAAACGGTTGAAAGAGTTTTTTTTGCTTACAAAGCAACATTGATTAATTTTTGTGTAAATCTAACCAAAATTAAATCGGACTACAATTACAAAAGCTTGAGTGCCAACACACGGACACATTCCTCTCACCCTTTTTCTCTCTCTCTCCCTCTCTTTCTCTCTCTTTCTTTCTCTCTTTCTCTCAAACACACACACACACACACACACAACACACACAAACACACGCACACAACACGAACACAACACGCACACACACGCACAAATACACACACACCCACACTCACACACACAACACACACACCCACACTCACACACAACACACACAAACACACACACAACACGCACACACACACACGCACAAACACACACAACACATAAACACACACACACACACACTCACACACACAACACACACAAACACACTCACAACACGCACACAACACGAACACAACACGCACACACACACACA
>CM040185.1:92856122-92913622 GCA_022606455.1 Callitettix versicolor
TATGATCTGCCTTCCCTAGCTTCGTCAATTCGACTTTCGTTGACGCGTTTCGGAGAACCTCCATCTTCAAAAACTATATCTATACTCCTGAGTATGCACACACACATACACACTCAAAACGCACAAACACACACAACACACAAACACTCACACACACACTCGCACATACACAAACACACACAGACACACACAACACACAAAAACACACACACAAACACACACAGACACACAAAACACACACAAACACAACACACACAAACAACACACACACACAACACACACAGACACACACAACACACACAAACAACACACACACAACACACACAAACACACACACACACACACACACACACACACACACACACACACACTCACACACTCACACACACACACACACACACACACACACACACACACACACACACACACACACACACACACACACACACACACAATTAATATTTGCAATTGGAGCTAGCAAGTAAAACAATTGCTATCGTAACAAGTGCAGACACCATTATTATTAAATTGTTAAATAATAATGTTAACAATTTGAATGTCAGGCCTTGAGAGGATACTGAACATAGTGACAACAATCCTAGCAGAAAAGAAGAAGAATATAAAAAGAATTTCAACCCTAAACAAAATGGCGGTCAGGATTTTCGGGTATTTTTTATTTAAACGACAAAATTTTCGCTTTCAAATTTGAAACAAGCGATTCTTTATCCAGATAGGCCTAAAACATTTTGTGAAAACACATCAGTGATCTAATTTTGCTGGATATATAGAGTTCCACCAAGTACCGGCTGTGTTCTTCAAATAATAAATAAATAATTCCCGCAGGGTGGTGCAGACTAGCTGCACCTATTGAGAGGATTTAGACGTCCCTCGCGGTACCCGAGTCTAACAAACACACTAACAACAATACACTTACGACTTTAACACTTTAACACTCACACTTACATTTAGGGAGGCGATAATAGCCTCAATGTGCTTTTCGCCTTAAAATAAAAAAAATGTAGCTTTTACTTGTGTACTCTCTGATAATTAATGTAGCTCTGCGCCCCTCGATAGGAGCTAAATAAATAAATCACGCTCCTAAACCACAAGGAAATTTCAAATTTTGACAAATTTTAATTTTAGATCATATTCTTAGTATTTTTGTAAATATGTCCAGTTCCCCGTGTCATGAAAAGCGCTTGAGACCGTTCCGGCAGAAATCACCTTCTGATAACAGATAATATCAGACGTAATATTATCTGTAAACACACATACAGATTTCGGCCTCTACGTCTACGTCTAAGTCTACGTGTACGTCTAAGTCTACGTCTGCGTCTAAAACTATGTCTACGTCTAAGACTACGCCTACATCTAAGTCTACGTCTATGTCTAAAACTATGTCTACGTCTACATCTAAGTCTACGTCTACGTCTAAGTCTACGTCTACGTCTAAGACTACGTCTACATCTAAGTCTACGTCTGCGTCTAAAACTACGTCTACATCTAAGTGTACGTCTACGTCTAAGTCTACGTCTACGTCTAAGACTACGTCCACATCTAAGTCTACGTCTACGTCTAAAACTACGTCTACATCTAAGTGTACGTCTACATCTAAGTCTACGTCTACGTCTAAGACTACGTCCACATCTAAGTCTACGTCTACGTCTAAAACTACGTCTACATCTAAGTCTACGTTTACGTCTACGTCTGCGTCTAAGTCTACGGCTACGCCTAACTACGTCTACATCTAAATCTATGTCTACGTCTAAGTCTACGTCTACGTCTACATCTACATCTAGCATGTCAATATCTAATATAAACTAAACACTTACGACTAACAAACGTTAACAATAATGTTAACAAATGTTTTAATATAATTTGTTTTTCAAAATACCCCACAATTCGCATTGCGAAACTTACTCTTCGATCGCGTTTAACAAATCCACATAAACGTCCGCGTCCATCGCTTGCGAAATTCTTCAATTTAAAACGAAACGTTATTTTACTGTCGCGCGCTGATTGCCGAAACGTTCGAATTTAGAATAAATATTGAATTACAAGTTGTAATGGAGTGTTGGCGCATGCGTGCTAGCTTGCTATGTTTCACGCCGCGCTGATGTATTTATTCTCGCGCGGGTAATTGACTCGTAACGCCGGGCAAGATAAATCAAAATTTTAAATTAAGTTTTTAATAGCAAGGAACTTCACACTGGGCCCGGCTCTGGGCCGCGGGTAATTAAATATCGAATTTATGCAATCACATCGGACGAGCGTTTTCAATAATGCGGTGATTCTGATTGGGCGAGTTTTGAGCGGTTTGTAAATCGCTGGAAACGCAGCTACCGGTGTACGTACTTGAATTGGTTCTGACGGTCCCGTTTTTTGATTTTCAGAATTAAAATCGGGGAAATTTTTTTTTTTTTTTTAAAGTCCGACTGTTGTGCACACTTTGGCTAATGCAGACGATGGGATGATTTATAGCGTATGAAAATGCCAAGCCCTGGCCGGGAATCGAACCGGGTCCTCGTGGTGAAAGCCCAGTACGCTATCCACTAGGCCACCGAGGCGGCTCGGGGGAAAACTGCTGGTGAATTGGGTTTACGAAACAATAAATGGTTCGAAAACAGTTTTTAGCCGCCTCGGTGGCCTAGTTGATTGCGTACTGGACTTTCACCCCGAGGACCCGAGTTCGATTCTCGGTCAGGGCTTGGCATTTTCATACGCTATAAATCATCCCATCGTCTGCATTAGCCCAAGTGTGCACAATAGTCGGACGTAAACAAAAAAAAAAAAAAAAAAAAATTATTCACTACTTATTTGTATTAACTTACTTCAGATTTTTCTCGTAGGTTAAAAATAGCAGTACACCAATTGTCAAATAAATTATACATAAATTGATATATGTTATAAGTAAACCTAAACCTGTGATTTCGCTGCCTACGAGTTCGTACTAACTCAGCGAAGCCATTTGATTCGTAACAAGTTTCAGTCTAACTATATCTACCTAGTTATTTGCAAACTTTTCTTTCTTTTTGTAAAACATGTCTTCTTTCTCAGAAAGTTATCTGTCGCATCGTCCTCGGAGCGACGGACGTGATGCCGCTGCAGAGATGCCGCGCCAGATGCACCCACTCTTCACGACAAACGTTCAAATTTGGTTTTATCCGCCATCTTTTAGTTCAAGGTAATTTGGCACGAAAACACGGGTTAACAGGACATTACGCGTCTCCAACTGAGTTCAACTGGTCTTGTATTGTTTAATGTGTTATGGAGAGTTTAATGCCGAACAGGTCTAATTTACCCAGGGTGGTTCTTGGAGTGACGAAGTGATTTTAACGAATGGTTGCAACGAAGTGCTTATGTATTTAAAAATATAAGTTAATATCAAAAACCGTATTTGATTATTAAGTCTTCGACAGTATTTGGAAAATTTATCAAGTAAATTGGTTTAAAATTTAAATTGCAAGTTTTCCATTTAAATAACTTTTGTAAGGATAAAACGAAATAATACTACGGAAACGCACACTACCTTTTCCGCATCA
Organism: Callitettix versicolor; assembly: GCA_022606455.1. Classification (NCBI taxonomy): domain Eukaryota; kingdom Metazoa; phylum Arthropoda; class Insecta; order Hemiptera; family Cercopidae; genus Callitettix; species Callitettix versicolor. The sequence continues at coordinate 92,859,665 of CM040185.1, forward strand.
ATCTAAAATGGTGCGAAATATTGCAGAAAATTTCTTGCATTCAAATATTTTCTCATAAATCTGGATTAGATGCCTCAACCTAATTTTTCAGAATCGGCTAATTAGTTTTTTTTAAAAATTGTCGTTATTTTGAAAAATCATTTTAGTTCAAAAACCATATTTCAAGTAAAAGAAATCACGGTTCTAAAGTAATATAAAAAGTAAAAAATTAAAAATGAAAACAGCCGCCTCGGTGGTCTAAGGGATAGCGTACTGGGCTTTCACCCCGAGGACCCGGGTTCGATTCCCGGCCAGGGCTTGGCATTTTCATACGCTATAAATCATCCCATCGTCTGCATTAGCCCGAGTGTGCACAATAGTCGGAAACTGTGCTTAACCACGCTATTGTTTAACCCACTGAAGGGTTAAATTGGGGTAAATTCTTATTCGTTGGCGTTCCCGCTGTGAGAAAATGTTAGTAGTTCGTAGGCCTATATAGAGGAAAAATGTTGGATTAAAATTTTTAGAACTCTAAATAAATCAAATATTTTGTACATTACATAAGCCTTATAAAAAACATCTGTAATTTATAAAACAAACTTGAAAACACTTTTTTTATTTTGATCCGAACTGGGTTTATAAATTATCTAATCTAACACATTAAAAATAGAGAACAAAGGCACGAAAATGTGTTTTGAAAAGACCTGGACGGCTTTATAAAAACCCTTTATGTGTGCGTGCGTGCGTGCGCGCGCGCGCGTGTGTTGTGTATGTGTGTGAGTGAGTATGTGTGTGTTTGTGTGTGTGTTTGTGTGTGTGTGTGTGTGTGTGTGTGTGTGTGTGTGTGTGTGTGTGTGTGTGTGTGTGTGTGTGTGTGTGTGTGTGTGTGTGTGTGTGTGTGTGTGTGTGTGTGTGTGTGTGTGTGTGTGTGTGTGTGTGTGTGTGTGTGTGTGTGTGTGTGTGTGTGTGTGTGTGTGTGTGTGTGTGTGAGTGTGTGCGCGCGCGTGTGTGTGTGTGTGTGTGTGTGTGTGTGTGTGTGTGTGTGTGTGTGTGTGTGTGTGTGTGTGTGTGTGTGTGTGAATGTGTGTGTGTGTGTGTGTGTGTGTGTGTGTGTGAGTGTGTGTGTGTGTGTGTGTGTGTGTGTGTGTGTGTGTGTGTGTGTGTGTGTGTGTGTGTGTGTGTGTGTGTGAATGTGAGTGTGTGTGTGTGTGTGAGAGTGTGTGTGTGAGTGAGTGTGTGTTGTTTGTGTGTGTGTGTGTGTGTGTGTGTGTGTGTGTGTGTGTGTGTGTGAATGTCTGAGTGTGTGAGTGTGAGTGTGTGTGCGTGCGTGCGTGAGTGTGTGTGTGAGTGAGTGTGTGTGTGTGTGAGTGTGTGTTTGTGAGTGTATGTGTGAGTGTGTGTGTGTGTATGTGTGTGTGTTGTGTGTGTGTGTGTGTGTGTGTGTGTGTGTGTGTGTGTGTGAAAGTGTGAGTGTGTGTGTGAAAGTGTGAGTGTGTGTTTGTGTGTATGTGTGTGTGTGTGTGTGTGTGTGTGTGTGTGTGTGTGTGTGTGTGTGTGTGTGTGTTGTATGTATGTATGTATATATATATATATATATATTTGGAAACACTATCTCTTCTAGTTTCAAGTAATGACCCCATGCTATTTAAAAAATAGTAAACAATATTTTTTACCCCTCAACTACCCCTAAATATTTTTTGTCATCAGGCCTTAATTTGTTCATGTTGTCGGGCCGTTACAGAGACCATTTTCGCTAATTTTTTTAGCAATCGGTGACATCGTTTAAGAGGTGCGTTACCGACAGTCAGACAGATGTAAATAAAGGACCCTAATGTCCTTGGTTTTACCTGTAAACCTTAAAAACAAAACTGAAGTTTGCACTTCAATGGTTGGTAATAATGTAAAGAACAAGAAACAATGTTCCTTCGGACCAGTAAGACGGCCTTGGCCATTTTATTTTAATTGTATATTAGCGAATTGCCATTTGAAAATGCTCTGTTGGAACAGCCATCATGGTAAGACCCATACCCGAGAACTTGAAACTATTCTGATCATTATCTTTAAATTACTTTTCCAGGGGTCATTAAAATTTATATATAGAGCTCTAAAATTTGTTGTGGTAATAGCTTAGTCAAGTTCGTTACCACAGTTTCAAAATGGCGAAACTGTTTATGAAAAATTATAATTTTTTCTCTGAAATGTTTTTGAAAGTTTGATTTCACCGTTGTGATCAGCGTTAGAAACTGCATAAATTAGCGTTTTAAATTCTAAAAATCAAACGTTTCTGATTGAGGTCAGGGTTCGTTTTCGTATTTTCAACGCAATTTTGGAAGTATATAATGCTAATATATGCAAATTTTAATGCCGATTATGATGGTGAAATCAGAATTTCAAAAAGAGTACAAATACTTTTGGAAATTCGCTTCTATCACGTCAGCGTGACAGCTGCGCGATTTAATTGATTTTGTGTTGGTGTATAAGATTCTAAATCTAAAAAAGTCAAAAAATAGGTAAAACAGTTAACAATGTAGACCCGCGTCGGATAAACAAACAATAGCGCCTGATTGAAGCACGAGGGCAAAGGTTAGGCTAGGTAAAGCAACATCCCCGCCCAACCTCCCCCGCCGGTACAGTCGTGTCAAAACAAAACCTCAGGTGTCTTTGCTCTGACGAGAACGAACAAAGGAGTGCAGAATGAACTTGTTCTTTTCAAATATAACTTGGCGGTACTTTTATTTCGTGTAAAAACATTTTACGGATCCGTTACGAGCGTCCGTTTTACGGTATTTTAAATATACGAAAAGGAATTATTGTGAACTTAATTCTTAATGCGGACGTTTTTTGTTTACAGGCGCGTTGAGCGCGAAGCAACGGAAACATTTACACGAATCGATCGTCTTAGTGAGTCGGTTTCAAGTAACAAAACCAAAGTGGCTTTTATCGTATTCGTCCGTGTTCGAAATTACGTCCGGGTAAGGAAACGCTCGGGTACTTGTCGGTTTTTCTATCCTTACAGGTTAAAGGAACGTCCCTGATCTACGTTTTATTTTATTTTTTGTTTGTTTAACGTCCGACTATTGTGCACACTTGGGCTAATGCAGACGATGGGGTGATTTATAGCGAATGAAAATGCCAAGCCCCGGCCGGGAATCGAACCCGGGTCCTCGGGGTGAAAGCCCAGTACGCTATCAACTAGGCCACCGAGGCGGCTGGCACGGTGGTCGATGTGGATAAGGCATCGGTTAGTCTGAATTACACTCCTCAAGGTTATTAGTTCTAGCCGCAGTTACTGCCGTTCCTTTGTACTTACCGTTAACGCTGATCCCTCGTCCTCGTTAGTCTAACAGGCTTGACGGATGAACATTAAAAAAAATTGATCATTCGACTCTAAAATTTCTCACTATAAGTTAATCAAATTTTGCTAAAAAAATTATCTCTTTATCTGCATGGAAATGATAATATAAAAACACGTTTTTATTATAAAGTAGAAAATTTTATTTCTGACTGAAGATTTTTGAATAAAACGTAAATCGGTGGCCTAGTTGATAGCGTACTGGTCTTTCACCCCGAGAACCCGGGTTCGATTCCCGGCCAGGGCTTGGCATTTTCATACGCTATAAATCATCCCATCGTCTGCATTAGCCCAGTGTGCACAATAATAGGACTTTAAAAAAAAAATCGGTCACCGTTCCAAGAATCAAAATAAAAACAGCGTTTTAAGAGTTTTTCAAAATTGTTTTTCTTTTACTTATAGACCTGTCGTATGTTATTCCAAAAAAATTCTAATAGGCCCTAACAAATAAATAATAGTGAAAATATTTTCCTGACTTTAGGAATTTTTTTCTAAATATATAAATTTATATATTTTTGTGTTCGCTTTCTTTTTTTGCAATGTTTCAAATTTTGCACGAAAATCGATTTTACTAACAGCTCAGACTTTTCGATATCCGTTAAAATGGCAGCGATTTGACAGGAATCGGGGTTCAGTTTTCACATTTTGAAGATATAACAGCTGATTTTCATATAGGTTATGATGGTGCCATCTGCGTCCCGCGATTGTCCGATTCGCCTTTGATCGCAAATTTTTTTCAAATATACTGCCCTGCATGGGGTGCAGACTAACTGAGAGGATTTAGGCGTCCCTAACGGTACCCGATAACACATACTTACACGTACAACACTTACGATTTTAACACTTTACACTCACACTTACATTTAGGGTGGCGATAATAGTCTCAATGTGCTTTTCATCTTAAAAAATAAACAAAAAAATCAAATATACTGCGCTGATTATCCGGCTATAAAATTTTCGATCGAATTAAATCGATCCTACTTTTTGTCGATAACTGTCGAACAGTATACATTTATTTCGGTATCAGTTTAAACGTCTTTTATACAATTTAATCGAATCTGAGACAGTTAGTGCAGCGTTTGTTTTTCCGAAGCTTCAAACAGGCGCTGTGTGCTTACAGACAGTTTAAAATAAAATACGTTTTTTTAAGCTTTGAAACCTTAGGTATTCAATCCCGGTGCACGGACCCGCGTACGTGGAATATATTAGGTTTTTGTGTACGGTGTTTCATTTTTTTTGAAAATAAAAATAAAAAGATTAAGCGATATTTTGCATAATGTAATTGTAATGTGACATTGGGGGGAGGGGCTGACTTCACGGACGGATTAAATAAGTCTGTGGAATTCATTATGTTATTGTTATTCTGTAGACGTTTTTTTGGCATTGACTGTTCGTGAATGTGAATTTTTACTAAACTGTTTTAACGATTATTAACGATTATTAACGGTTATTAACGATTGGGATAAGAGGGTGGGTTATCTATATTTCTCAAAACGTTAAAGATTTGTCTTATCGCTATGTGTAGAAAGTATGGTTATCGGTAAACTAGCAGTTGAACGTCGCCGTATATTCTTAATTGCTGCGCTAGTAAAGTTTTCCGCTAATTTAACCGACAATCGTACCGACAAAAAAATGTTACCGGACCAACTCCGCTGGAAATCGTATGCTCTTGCTCAATGACGCTGACAAAATTATGATAGGTTTTGCCGTTTAGCCAGTATTACAGGAAATACTCAACTTTGAATTAGAGTCCGCCATCTTGAAACGGAAGCGAATTGGAAAAAATCTTACGCACATGTCTTTCGGGCTTTACAAAAGGTACCGTCGTACCGAATTTCAGAACAATCGGTCCATGCGTTTTCATTAAAACTGCGTACACTTACTGTAAATCAAAGGCCGCCATCTTGAAACGGAAGTGAATTGGAAAAAATCTTACGCACATGTCTTTCGGGCTTTACAAAAGGTACCGTCGTACCGAATTTCAGAACAAGCGGTCCATGTGTTTTCATTAAAACTGCGTACACTTACTGTAAATCAAAGGCCACCATCTTGAAACGGAAGCAAGTAGGAAAACGAGTTACACAAGTCAGTTGGGCTTTATACGAGATATCTTCGTCCTAAATTTCAAAACAATCGGTCCATGCGTTTGGATAAAACGGCGTACAATCGTTATAATTCAGAGGCCGCCATCTTGAAACGGAAGCAAGTAAGAAAAAGTGTTACACAAATCAGTTGGGCTTTATACGAGATATCTTCGTCCTAAATTTCAAGACAATCGATCCATGCGTTTGGATAAAACTGCGTACACTCGTTGTAATTCAGAGGCCGCCATATTGAAACGGAAGCAAGTAGGAAAAAGTGTTACACAAGTCAGTTGGGCTTTATACGAGATATCTTCGTCCTAAATTTCAAAACAATCGGTCCATCCGTTTGGGTAAAACTGCGTACACTCGGCTGTAAATCAGACGCAGCCATTTTGAAACGGAAGTGAATGGGAAAAGTCGTACACGTATATCCTTTTGGGCTTTATACCTCCGTACCAAATTTCAAAACAATCGGCCAATTCGTTTGATTAAAACTGCGTCCACTCGCGTTAAATCAGAGGCCGCCATCTTGAAACAGAAGTAAATGGAGAAATATGACACACAGTTGAGCCTTGTACAAGGTACAATTATGTAAAATTTCAAAACAATCGGTCAATGCGTTTGGCTTAGCTGCTTACACTCGTTGTAATTCAGAGGCCGCCATCTTGAAACGGAAGTAATTGGGAAAACGTCTTACACATACGAAGTTCGGGCTTTATACAAGGTACCTCCGTACCAAATTTCAAAACAATCGGTCGATGCGTTTTGCCAAAATTGAGGAACATACACAAACCAATGCGGAACGGTCGAGTTGAAACACAGACCTCGTCTAGCTCGATCAAAAAATATTTCGAGATTCGATTATCAAATTTTAGTTTAAAAACTTCCAGTGTTTCTGCAGGTCCGACTGTTTTTTGTGCGCGTTGCTGCAGATCGTATCGACTAATTTTATCGATTAGTTAACGAATTGACTGATTTTTTATCGACAAATTTCGATTTTCAATTAAATTTTCAACAAACAAAATATAAGTTGCTACCGCTCCGAAAAAATCACAGTGAAATCACTTTCGAACTTCTAATGGAACTTGTAATTTCTAATACTAATTTATTCAGATTTTAAAGCGAATTACGTTGGTCAAAATCAAATTAACATTTGCGATTATTAGTTTTTCGCCCTATTGAGAGGATCTACACGTCCCTCGCGGTACCCGAGTCTAACATACTTACACTTTAACACTTTACACTCACACTTAAATTTAGTGAAGCGATAATAGCCTTAATGTGCTTTTCGCCTTAAAATAACAAAAACATTATTTTTTCGAAATACGCTTCCATCACGTCAGCAAGACAGCTGCTTGCCGCAATTTCGTTAAAGCAGTTCGCTAACCATAACCGTATACAACCACCCGCACGCTGATTAATGCCCACAATTCAGATCTTTCAACAGTATAGGAAGCGAGAAAGTTTGTGCAACGTTATCGTGAACACTTTATAAAGCGGTTACATTTGTCAACATTAAGTCAGCCCCCAGATTGGATAACAAGATTAACAAATATTTAAATAATTTAATGTAAAACAGTGCCGGGACACAAACAGCTGTCGACGGATCTGCGTATTTACAAGTCAGGTAGCTTTATCCGAGAGATTGGACTGCTCTCACAGCCCACGACGGTGATTTAACTTGTAAAACAAATTTGGTTGACGCGGCCGAACCCGCGAGGTCACCTCCAAGCGACAGACAGACACATTTATCTAAGTACCCAACTCAATAGGGCATTTGCATAACTCAAGTCTTGCTTTAACGTTTAAAACAAATGTGTCCGGAGCTCTGGTGTATCGATCAACAACGGGGCCTTTGTCTTCGGTGTGACGGGGCCTCGAAGAGGTAGATAGATTCGGCAGACGTTGATCTAACGTTAATTTAATCACTGAACGACAGTAGATAATGCACGGTGGTCGAAGTAATTGATTAGGAATAGTATAGATCAGGGGTATCCAAACTTTCCAGCCTTAGGGCCATACTGATTACTCCAGTAAGTTTCGAGGACCAAAACCATATTATCATTGTTGCCGGTGGTAAAAAGTAAAATAGTCCACTGATGAAAAAAAAGTCCGAAAAAGTACGCAACGTTTAAAAAAGGCTGCAAATCGGACTAAAGTCCGCAAAACGGCAACACTGCATATTATTAATTTTCCTGTCATTATCTGTAATTTCTACATTAGTCGTAGAATACGAGCCATGAGGAGGGGAAAATCTCAATTACATAAATCTCATTAGTATTTCATATGTCATTATGCTTGTTATAAGTTATGTTTTTATTTAAAATGTATAAAATGTTAGTTGGATTCATTTCAATAATTTGTTAGTTATTATATACTTAAGTTAAATTTTCTGCATATTATACATGTCTTTACTCATTACAATTCTGTGTTTCTTTATCCAACTTATCACAAAAACAATAACAATAAGCCTACAACAATGTTATGAGTAGTTAGCCCATGACCATATCAATGTAGATGTCATATTAATAATCATTCAACATAAAATTAGAATACTTCAGTAAACTAAATTTAATTTGCTATAAAAAATATGTTCTCTAAAAGGAGTTTTCAAGTATGCTAGCTCTCCGCGGGCCGGACAAAATCTGTCCGCGGGCCGGATGTGGCCCTCGGGCCGTAGTTTGGAGACCCTTGGATAGATCGTAGATGCCGGTATCAAAACCGAAGTAAGATAACAGCTGTTAGATTTTTTTTATTTTTAATTTTAAGGCAATAAGCACATTGAGGCTATTATCGCCTCCCTAAATGTAAGTGTAAGTGTTTGTTGGACTCGGGTACCGCGAGGGACGTCTATATCCTCTCAATAGGTGCAGCTAGTTTGCACACCCCTGCGGGTGTGTGCGTGTGTGTTGAGTAGATGAGTGAGACTAGTAAGAGCTATAGCCGCCTCGGTGGCCTAGTTGATAACGTACTGGGCTTTCACCCTGAGGACCCGGGTTCGATTCCCGGCCAGGGCTTGGCATTTTCATACGCTATAAATCATCCCATCGTCTGCATTAGCCCAAGTGTGCACAATAGTCGGACGTTTAACACACGAAAAAAAAAAAAAAAATTGGGATCAGTATCTCTTCCCTGCAGTGAGAGTGCAGATTAGCTGCACCTATTGAGAGGATTTAGACGTCCCTCGCGGCACCCAAGTCTAACATACATTTACAACACTACACTTAGGACTTTTAACACTTTACACTCACACTTACATTTAAGGAGGCGATAATAGCCTCAATGTGCTTTTCGCCTCAACGTGAATTTCATTCGACGGTATACAGACTTCGAAAACTTCTCACAATAAAATTGTTTACACAAATCCTATTTGTAGGATCCGTGTATTCACAGTAATACTGGAGGAGCGTTTCGTCCGATCATAATTTTGACAGCTTCACGGGAAAAGAGCTTAAAATGTCAAGAATTTACCGCTTAAGCGGACGGAAATAATTTACCGGTAAAATTTACCAGGGACTTTTACAAATTCGCACGCGCCCGTTTGTCCTTCTGTCGGTAACGCGATGTGACAGACAATTTTAAAAAAATTGGCAAAATTGGTCTTTATAGCTGCCTAGAGTCAGAGACAAGGCAAACTTAAGTGTATAAGAGTTTATTTGCATTTATTTAGTGTGTGAGGTCTCATTTAAAACTAAAAACGATACTAATTCCTGTTTATTATGCACTATATAGAGCTGCCATACTTCAAGTGTTCAAGTTGACGACAACAAACTATTTAGGGATTGTTGAGAAGTAAAAACGTAGAGATATAAGTGTTTATTTTAATTTATCTAGTGTGAGAGGTATATTTTAAAACTAAAAAAGGTACTAATTCCGAACATATAGTTTGCACTATATGGAGTTACAGCCGCCTTGGTGGCCTAGTTGATAGCGTACTGGGCTTTCACCCCGAGGAACCGGGTTTGAGTCCCGGCTAGGGCTTGGCATTTTCAAGCGCTATAAATCATCCTATCGTCTGCATTAGCCCAAGTGTGCACAATATAGTCGGACGTTAAACACAATATATATATATATATATATATATATATATATATATATATATATATATATATATATGGAGCTGCCATACGTCTTCAAGTGTTCAAGTTGACGACAACAAACTATTTAGGGATTGTTGAGGCGTAAAAACTTGAGTATATAAGTGTTTATATTCATTTATCTAGTGTGAGAGGTATCTTTTAAAACTAAAAAAGATACTAATTCCGAACATATAGTATGCACTACATAGAGCTGCCATACTTCAAGTGTTCAAGTTGACGACAACAAAATATTTAGGGATTGTTGAGGCGTAAAAACTTAAGTGTATAAGTGTTTATTTTCATTTATCAAGTGTGAGAGGTATATTTTAAAACTAAAAAAGATACTAATTCCGAACATATAGTATGCACTACATAGAGCTGCCATACTTCAAGTGTTCAAGTTGACAACAAAATATTTAGGGATTGTTGAGGCATAAAACTTAAGTTTATAAGTGTTTATATTCATTTATCTAGTGTGAGAGGTATCTTTTAAAACTAAAAAAAGATACCAATTCCTAACATGTAGTATGTACAATATAGAGCTGCCATACTTCAAGTGTTCAAGTTGACGACAACAAAATATTTAGGGATTGTTGAGGCGTAAAAACTTAAGTGTATAAGTGTTTATTTTCATTTATCTAGTGTGAGAGGTATCTTTTAAAACTAAAAAAGATACTAATTCCGAACATATAGTATGCACTACATAGAGCTGCCATACTGCAAGTGTTCAAGTTGACGACAACAAAATATTTAGGGATTGTTGAGGCGTAAAAACTTGAGTATATAAGTGTTTATTTTCATTTATCTAGTGTGAGAGGTATCTTTTAAAACTAAAAAAGATACTAATTCCGAACATATAGTATGCACTACATAGAGCTGCCATACTTCAAGTGTTCAAGTTGACGACAACAAAATATTTAGGGATTGTTGAGGCGTAAAAACTTAAGTGTATAAGTGTTTATTTTCATTTATCTAGTGTGAGAGGTATCTTTTAAAACTAAAAAAGATACTAATTCCGAACATATAGTATGCACTACATAGAGCTGCCATACTGCAAGTGTTCAAGTTGACGACAACAAAATATTTAGGGATTGTTGAGGCGTAAAAACTTGAGTATATAAGTGTTTATTTTCATTTATCTAGTGTGAGAGGTATCTTTTAAAACTAAAAAAAGATACTAATTCCGAACATATAGTATGCACTTCATAGAGCTGCCATACTTCAAGTGTTCAAGTTGACGACAACAAAATATTTAGGGATTGGTGAGGCATAAAACTTAAGTTTATAAGTGTTTATTTTCATTTATCTAGTGTGAGAGGTATCTTTTAAAACTAAAAAAAGATACTAATTACGAACATACAGTATGCACTACATAGAGCTGCCATACTTCAAGTGTTCAAGTTCACGACAACAAAATATTTAGGGACTGTTGAGGCGTAAAAACTTGAGTATATAAGTGTTTATTTTCATTTATCTAGTGTGAGAGTTATCTTTTAAAACTAAAAAAAGATACTAATTACGAACATACAGTATGCACTACATAGAGCTGCCATACTTCAAGTGTTCAAGTTGACGACAACAAAATATTTGAGGTATCTTTTAAAACTAAAAAGATACTAATTCCTGAACATATAGTATGCACTTCATAGAGCTGCCATACTTCAAGTGTTCAAGTTGACGACAACAAAATATTTAGGGATTGTTGAGGCATAAAACTTGAGTATATAAGTGTTTATTTTCATTTATCTAGAGTGATATTTATACGAACATACAGTATGCACTACATAGAGCTGCCATACTTCAAGTGTTCAAGTTCACGACAACAAAATATTTAGGGACTGTTGAGGCGTAAAAACTTGAGTATATAAGTGTTTATTTTCATTTATCTAGTGTGAGAGTTATCTTTTAAAACTAAAAAAAGATACTAATTACGAACATACAGTATGCACTACATAGAGCTGCCATACTTCAAGTGTTCAAGTTGACGACAACAAAATATTTAGGGATTGTTGAGGCATAAAACTTAAGTTTATAAGTGTTTATTTTCATTTATCTAGTGTGAGAGGTATCTTTTAAAACTAAAAAAGATACTAATTCCGAACATATAGTATGCACTACATAGAGCTGCCATACTGCAAGTGTTCAAGTTGACGACAACAAAATATTTAGGGACTGTTGAGGCGTAAAAACTTGAGTATATAAGTGTTTATTTTCATTTATCTAGTGTGAGAGGTATCTTTTAAAACTAAAAAAAGATACTAATTCCGAACATATAGTATGCACTTCATAGAGCTGCCATACTTCAAGTGTTCAAGTTGACGACAACAAAATATTTAGGGATTGTTGAGGCATAAAACTTAAGTTTATAAGTGTTTATTTTCATTTATCTAGTGTGAGAGGTATCTTTTAAAACTAAAAAAAGATACTAATTACGAACATACAGTATGCACTACATAGAGCTGCCATACTTCAAGTGTTCAAGTTCACGACAACAAAATATTTAGGGACTGTTGAGGCGTAAAAACTTGAGTATATAAGTGTTTATTTTCATTTATCTAGTGTGAGAGTTATCTTTTAAAACTAAAAAAAGATACTAATTACGAACATATAGTATGCACTACATAGAGCTGCCATACTGCAAGTGTTCAAGTTGACGACAACAAAATATTTAGGGATTGTTGAGGCATAAAACTTAAGTTTATAAGTGTTTATTTTCATTTATCTGGTGTGAGAGGTATCTTTTAAAACTAAAAAAAGATACTAATTCCGAACATATAGTATGCACTACATAGATCTGCCATACTTCAAGTGTTCAAGTTGACGACAACAAAATATTTAGGGATTGTTGAGGCATAAAACTTAAGTTTATAAGTGTTTATTTTCATTTATCTAGTGTGAGAGGTATCTTTTAAAACTAAAAAAGATACTAATTCCGAACATATAGTATGCACTACATAGAGCTGCCATACTTCAAGTGTTCAAGTTGACGACAACAAACTATTTAGGGATTGTTGAGGCGTAAAAACTTAAGTGTATAAGTGTTTATTTTCATTTATCTAGTGTGAGAGGTATCTTTTAAAACTAAAAAAGATACTAATTCCTAACATATAGTATGCATTATATAGTGCTGCCATACTTCTTCAAGTGTTCAAGTTTTAATATTGCCCCTTTAATTTGGACATGTTATTTCAGAAAAATGTGGAGCAATTTATAAACGTAGCAGCTCAAAGAACAGTTCTCGAAGTGTGTTCTTAATCAATATACAGTGTGTTCCACAACAGTGTTCGTAACGTTTTCGGCCAATTTAACCGTCAACCGTAATATTTACGAAAAATGCTACTGGACCAACTTTTTTGGAAATTGTATGTTCTTTATCCTTAACGCGATCAAAATTTTGATAGGTTTCGCCGTTCAGCCATCATTACAGGAAATAACCGGCAACTCTCAACGTTGAATCGGGAACGGAGGGAAACTGTTACACATACGTCATTTGAGCTTTATATAAAATATCTTATCAAATTTTGAAACGATCGATGTTTTTGGCCGAAACTGTGTACACTCGTCTTCGATAAATCACGGACCGCCATATTGAAACTGAAGTAAGTTGGGAAAAATCTTACAAGTACACTGTTTAGGCATTGTACAAGCTACTTTCGTATCAAGTTTCAAAACAATCGGTAGCAACGAAACTGCGTAACAAACACACAAAACAAATACCGAACGTTCGTGTTGAAACGAAGGCCTCGCTTCGCTCGGTCAATGAAAACAATTTTTAAAAAATCGTTCATAATTTTTTCTTGTATTTATGGGCGTTTTTTGAAAAATGTAACTTTTTTTGGAAAAAATGTTAACCATAATCATTTGTACTTTATACAAAATACCTTGCCCGATTCGTCCCAAATTTCAAAACAATCGGTTTGATTAAAACTGTATACTCGTTATTGAGGATCAGATGCCGCCATTTTGAGACGGACGTGAATGGGAAAAAGTCTTCTTACACATCTTTCGGGCTTTGCACAAATTTCAAAACAATCGGTTTGATTAAAACTGTATACTCGTTATTGAGGATCAGATGCCGCCATTTTGAGACGGACGTGAATGGGAAAAAGTCTTCTTACACATCTTTCGGGCTTTGCACAAATTTCAAAACAATCGGTTTGATTAAAACTGTATACTCGTTATTGAGGATCAGATGCCGCCATTTTGAGACGGACGTGAATGGGAAAAAGTCTTCTTACACATCTTTCGGGCTTTGCACAAATTTCAAAACAATCGGTTTGATTAAAACTGTATACTCGTTATTGAGGATCAGATGCCGCCATTTTGAGACGGACGTGAATGGGAAAAAGTCTTCTTACACATCTTTCGGGCTTTGCACAAATTTCAAAACAATCGGTTTGATTAAAACTGTATACTCGTTATTGAGGATCAGATGCCGCCATTTTGAGACGGACGTGAATGGGAAAAAGTCTTCTTACACATCTTTCGGGCTTTGCACAAATTTCAAAACAATCGGTTTGATTAAAACTGTATACTCGTTATTGAGGATCAGATGCCGCCATTTTGAGACGGACGTGAATGGGAAAAAGTCTTACACATCTTTCGGGCTTTGCACAAATTTCAAAACAATCGGTTTGATTAAAACTGTATACTCGTTATTGAGGATCAGATGCCGCCATTTTGAGACGGACGTGAATGGGAAAAAGTCTTACACATCTTTCGGGCTTTGCACAAATTTCAAAACAATCGGTTTGATTAAAACTGTATACTCGTTATTGAGGATCAGATACCGCCATTTTGAGACGGACGTGAATGGGAAAAAGTCTTACACATCTTTCGGGCTTTGCACAAATTTCAAAACAATCGGTTTGATAAAAACTGTATACTCGTTATTGAGGATCAGATGCCGCCATTTTGAGACGGACGTGAATGGGAAAAAGTCTTCTTACACATCTTTCGGGCTTTGCACAAATTTCAAAACAATCGGTTTGATTAAAACTGTATACTCGTTATTGAGTATCAGATGCCGCCATTTTGAGACGGACGTGAATGGGAAAAAGTCTTACACACCTTTCGGGCTTTGCACAAATTTCAAAACAATCGGTTTGATTAAAACTGTATACTCGTTATTGAGGATCAGATGCCGCCATTTTGAGACAGACGTGAATGGGAAAAAGTCTTCTTACACATCTTTCGGGCTTTGCACAAATTTCAAAACAATCGGTTTGATTAAAACTGTATACTCGTTATTGAGGATCAGATGCCGCCATTTTGAGACGGACGTGAATGGGAAAAAGTCTTCTTACACATCTTTCGGGCTTTGCACAAATTTCAAAACAATCGGTTTGATAAAAACTGTATACTCGTTATTGAGGATCAGATGCCGCCATTTTGAGACGGACGTGAATGGGAAAAAGTCTTCTTACACATCTTTCGGGCTTTGCACAAATTTCAAAACAATCGGTTTGATTAAAACTGTATACTCGTTATTGAGGATCAGATGCCGCCATTTTGAGACAGACGTGAATGGGAAAAAGTCTTCTTACACATCTTTCGGGCTTTGCACAAATTTCAAAACAATCGGTTTGATTAAAACTGTATACTCGTTATTGAGGATCAGATGCCGCCATTTTGAGACAGACGTGAATGGGAAAAAGTCTTCTTACACATCTTTCGGGCTTTGCACAAATTTCAAAACAATCGGTCAGTGCGTTTGATTAAAACTGCGCACACTCGTAATGGTTGAATCAGAAGGGTTCTTCTACATCGCTTAAGCTTTTCCAGTGTGGTTAGAAAACTAAAAAACTATTAGTCATATTTATGTTTGGGCATCAAAAATAGCGGTATAGTTTGCATCGCGGCAGTACAGACGACACGTAAATCAGCTGATGCATTTTTTTTTTAAATCGTAGTTTATATATAAAACAAGACGTCTACTGATGCACAGTACAGCTTTAAAAATGTGTTCGTGACCATTTCATTTATTTTTGACGTATTTAAATGAAGTATTACAAGGAAAATAAATGTATCGTATTTTATTAAGAGCGATGAAGCGCTCGGTTAACCCGAGTCGGGACTGGTTGTTACCACGATGGCGTGACACTAATTGAGCATAACAAATAGTGCCTGATTAAATAAATCGTAATGATTAAGGGAAGCAAGCTACCGTTGATTTATCTCCACAACTGCCGTATTTGATGTACTAAGCATACACACTCCATTAGTGGCTCTCTATATAAGTACACAGTGACTAATAGACGAGAGGTTAGGTCGCGAGCCCCCCGGCCCGTCCCGGAGCCCCACTGTGCTCTGCCCACTGACTGGAATACCAAAGTGCGTCTAACGCACACAAATATTACTTTTTTTATAAATATTTTACATTGACATTTTCACGTACAGTACAAATAAGCACGTTGTATATCGAAAGTTTCGAGATTACGGCCTATATCCATTTTTGAAGGAGAAAAATACGTGTAATGGAATTTGCCGTCAAGGTAGACGGCCGCTCGAAATGGATCGGATTTCAAGTGAAATGAAAACTGAACACGTGATTAGGAAAAGAAATAATCACTGCAAGCAACTGTCTCTCTGGCGTGGGAAAGCGTATTTTACAAAAAGTAACAATATCAGAATATTTTTTTCGTCTTTAATTGTTTTGAAAATTCGATTCCGCATAACTTACCATTTTAAATACTCAAATTGCATCATTACCTTTATCAGTTTCATTTTCGTGATTTCACACATACGCGCGCGAGCGCGCACACACGCACTCGCACACAAAAAACACACACACACACACACACACACACATGCACGCACGCACGCACACATGCACAACACACACGCACGCACGCACGCACGCATGCACATACGCACACACGCACAAAACACACAAAAACACAAAAAACACACATAAACACACACACACACACACGCACGCACACGCACACGCGCGCGCTCACACACACATTTATTTAAAAAAAATAGAGATAAAAAAACAAAAATATGTAAGACAAACAAAATATACTAACAAATATATATATATATACTAACAAATATATATATATATATATATTTTTTTTTAAGGAAGAACGCAAAATCTTGAGGAAGATCCTTAATCCGAGATTAACAGAAGATGGATACAGGTTGCACTCCCGGAAGACCACAGAGAAGATATCGAACCTGGCAGCAGATATCAGAAGAAGGAGGCTTCGGTGCTATGGACACATCAGTAGACTCCCAACAACGAGACTTACCAACAGAATCCTTAAGTATATACAAGGTGTCAAATCCACAACGTCGTGGATCGCATAAGTCAGAATAGACCTACATGACGCAGGAATAGACTCAACAGATGTTGAAGACAGGCACGCATACAGGAGAAAGATTCTCGGTTGGAAGGTCCCAGAGAATGAAATCCCAAAGAGAGCAAGGGTAAAATGGACGGAGGAGCGGAAGAGGATCCATGGGGACAGGATGAGGGAGGTGTGGAGGATTAGAAGGAGCAAGACATGAGTCGGAGTGCTTTGCGTGATCCAACAGGGTCTATGCGCAAATAATAATAATAATAATAATAATAATAATAATAATAATAATAATAATAATAATAATAATAATAATAATAATAATAATAATAATAATAATAATAATAATAATAATAATAATAATAATAATAATAATAATAATAATAATAATAATAATAATAATAATAATAATAATAATAATAATAATAATAATAATAATAATAATAATAATAATAATAATAATAATAATAATAATAATAATAATAATAATAATAATAATAATAATAATAATAATAATAATAATAATAATAATAATAATATATATATATATATATATATATATATATATATTTGTTAGTATATTTTGTTTGTCTTACATATTTTTGTTTTTTTAACTCTATTTTTTAAAAATAATTTCGTATTTTTATATAAATTTCAATTCGAACAGCGATTGCAATAAATACGGTTTTTTGCCGGGGAGAAAAAGAGATCGTTGATCACAATTGATTTAGCCGCGTCAATGTTTATTTAAACAATTCCCACCTACCAGCTTTAACAGATTTTTTGCAATTTCGCTCTCGTGAACGTACTTATTTTTTGTAGTATTTATTCTGTAATCAGGAAGTATAAAACCGAGTTTATTGTTGATCAAAATTCGGTTCAGACGTTTACGCTGTAGACGCGTTGAAGACGAGAATTGTATATGTTTGTGTTGAAGACGGAAGAGTTCTGAACTCTTAAGTAGAAGACTGAAAACTATTAAAGTTGCCATTTTCAAATCGTTCTCCTCTTTCACTCTACCGATTTTCCAAAATATTTGTTGATTCTTACCACATCATCCTGCCCCTTAACTGCAAATAATTTTCATTGAATACCGGTACTCGATACCTCCCATATATATATATATATATAGTCTGCATCTCCCTGCGGGAAGTTTCTGTAGTTGCCTGTGTGTGTGTGTGTGTGTGTGTGTGTGTGTGTGTGTGTGTGTGTGTGTGTGTGTGTGTGTGTGTGTGTGTGTGTGTGTGAGAGAGAGAGAGAGAGAGAGAAAGTGTGTCTGAACACCTCCTTGATACTGTCTCTCTCTCTCTCTCTCTCTCTCTCTCTCTCTCTCTCTCTCTCTCTCTCTATATATATATATATATATATATATATATATATATATATATATATATATATATATATATATATATATATATATATATAACTCTATATAACTCTTCTATATAGCTCTATATAGAAATAGAGTGAGTGTGTGTGTGAACACCTCCTTGATACTGTCTCTCTCTCTCTCTCTCTCTCTCTCTCTCTCTATATATATATATATATATATATATATATATATATATATATATATATATATATAGATATAGATAGAGAGAGAGAGAGAGAGAGAGAGAGAGAGAGAGACAGTATCATAGAGGTGTTCACACACACACTCACTCTATTTCTCTCTCTCTCTCTCTCTCACACACACACACACACACACACACACACACTCTGAGGTAACTACAGAGACTTCCCGCAGGGAGATGCAGACTAGCTGCACCAATTGAGAAGATTTAGACGTCCCTCGAGGTATCCGAGTCTAGCACACACTTACACTTACAACACTGCACTTACGACTTTAACACATTACACTTACACTTACATTTAGGGAGGCGATAATAGCTTCAATGTGCTTTGAGTTTTTCCCCTTAAAAAATTAGATATTTGCGAGATTGAATGTTGCCGCGTTTCTATATATACAGTATATATATGTATGTATCATGTTTGTGTGCGTGCGTGCGTGCTTATGTTTGTGTGTGTGTTTTGCACAAAATCAGTTTTTATTATGACGTAGACAATTAAAAATCTGAAAGCTTCAACGAAATTTAAAAAATTATAATTTACGCAGTTTTTAACGCTAGTTTAGATAAGCTTTTCAAGTAAATTTGAAAGTATACGATGTTATTGTTACTTTTTTGGAAATATGCTTCAATCACGGCAGGTAGACAATACATTCTCACTCTACCTGTACGTAAATTGCCTTTGTAATATTTAAAAAATAACATCCTTTAAATTTTTAATGCCCGGTCACGTGTTCCCAAATATCGCCTCGCTTCATACGGTTCGCGTACGGATTGCGGACACAAATAACTTTTCACGAAACTCTTCCCGTCTTCCAGAAAACTAAGGCCAAACCGAGTCAGGTTCCATTGTGTACCGCTCACGAAATCCCGGATCGTGCATCGCGGCAGATTCAAAGACGTCCTTCGACCGCCGAAGATTTGTTGCAACCTACATTTGCATAGCATTGCTACCGTATTCTCGACTTTATAAATTGGCGGTAACTTATTTTCACGGATCGAAGAAATCGTTAAAGTCAGTTGCGCTAATTTAACAAGAAATACGTTAAAACTTAAAAACGGTAGTGTAAACAACATTAATTTCGTAACTACTAAAAATAAATATAGTCACGGTAAACAGCTGGTTCGCTGACGTGATGGAAGCGTATTTACACAAAATTTTTGTTCATTTTAACACTTTAAAACCGATTTCACCATAATCTGTTTTGAAAGCTGCTTATATTAACACTGTAATCTAATCTCAAGGAGGTCAGGATTCGCTTTCGTACTTTGAACGGAAAATTTTAAATAACGATGTACCCGGATTCTACAGCTGATTATAATTTCGGATTTAGATTTTAAAGAAATGTAAGATAAAATAGTTTGAATTTTTTTAAAGATTTGTAAAGTTGAAACGGTTAGACGGGTAACGAAGATGTTTTCGATTATCGTGCCAAATTTGGATCAAATCGCACTGAAACGCAAACAAGCACGCACGCACTCGCACATCGATACTGTGATGTCAGAAAACATCAAACGTCTCGTGCCCAAACTTCGGAGCTTCCAGCTTTTTTAAACCCAGCGTCCGGCAGTTCAGTCGTGTGTAAAACACTCTTTAACCAAAAAAACATAATTAATCAATCGTCAACCAGCCCAGCCCCCAAAGTTTGAACAACCGGCAGACCCGCGCACACGGGTAGGCACCCCATAGAGGCCACTCACAAGCTATCAATCCTCAAAGCGTACAGATTTGTCTGGATCCTTGGCAGTAGGTGATTAATGATTCCTCCACAGTCTAAGATGGACACTTGCTAATTCTCTCTTGCGTGAGGTCTTTCAAACTTGTTTACCGTTTACATGTCTTCTACCGCTTTCAGAGACGCGGTTAACGGTTGTCGAACTTGATTTGGTTTTCTTAATTGAATTGCATTTGTGTAATATCGAGAGAATCGTTTGCGGACGCAGCTGTCGCGTGTGTTAAACAGACAGTAGACGGACAGATACAGAAGTAAAAATCCACTTCTTTGGACACGGTTGGTTTTATAACGGATGGATCAATCGAAATAACAAGATCTTTTTTGTTTGACGGTCATATTTTGCTTTGTTGTTTATAACGAGGAAGCAATGATTAGAGTAAAAGGCAGCCGAGTCGGCAGTGGCAACTACTACCCTTTTGCAGACATTAGTCAACAGTTCGGCATTTCTAAAAACATTCTTTACTGCTTGAATGTTACTTCGTAATTTTTCTTGTAGTTTCGTCATCAAAGTACCTGTATCAGTTTAATTTTCACATAATTATTACTATCTTAAGGCGTAATATAACTCAGCAATATTTCATAAATTTATTGGTAAGAATTACAATCGGTTTGATTAAAGATTATATCGTATTAAAGGAAATATATATCGTAAGGCGTTCCAAAGTTCATATCACACGAAGGATAGTGAAATACTGTTTTGCTCGTAAATGAAATATAGAATTTATTATGTTTCAATAATTATAAGGAATTATTTAATTTTGTTCTAAATCTTAAAGTTATTTTTTTAGATTGCACTTACTTTTTAGAAATAAACTTATCTCAGTGGCCTAACATTTCAGACTGTTTCTCGAAAATGTTTTGAACGGCCAACTTTGTTTATGTATGTATTTTCATCACTGACTTGAACTATACATTTTCATATGTGATAACGTTTTTAAGAAAATACGATGAAGCTATTTTGAGAAATCACGACGGTTTATTTATCGATATCTTCCGAACCAGGACTTTTAGAAATACTGTAACAATCGATTGTAAAAAAGTGTTATGTTTTTGCAACATTTATGTAGCACTTTTTATTCCAGCAAGAAATCCTACTACTTGTTACTTATAACTTACTACTTACTGCTTACTACTAACTACTTACTACTTATTACTTACTACTTACTACTTACTTCTTACTACTTACTACTTATACTTACTACTTACTACTTATTACTTATTACTTACTTCTTACTACTTACTACTTATACTTACTACTTATTACTTACTACTTACTTCTTACTACTTATTACTTACTACTTACTACTTATACTTACTACTTACTTCTTACTACTTATTACTTACTACTTACTTCTTACTACTTATTACTTACTACTTATTACTTATTACTTACTACTTACTACTTATTACTTACTACTTATTGCTTACTACTTACTATTTACTACTTACTACTTGTACTTACTACTTACTACTTATTACTTACTACTTAATACTTACTACTTACTTCTTACTACTTACTACTTATACTTACTACTTATTACTTAGGCTACTACTTACTTCTTACTACTTACTACTTATACTTACTGCTTATTACTTAGGCTACTACTTACTTCTTACTACTTACTACTTATACTTACTACTTATTACTTAGGCTACTACTTACTTCTTACTACTTATTACTTACTACTTATTACTTATTACTTACTATTTACTACTTACTACTTACTTCTTACTACTTACTACTTATTACTTACTACTAACTAGCCGCCTCGGTGGTCTAGTGGATAGCGTACTAGGCTTTCACCCCGAGGACCCGGGTTCGATTCCCGGCGAGGGCTTGGCATTTTCATACGCTATACATCATCCCATCGTCTGCATTAGCCCAAGTGTGCACAATAGTCGGACGTTAAAAACCAACAAAAAAAAACTTACTACTAACTACTTACTACTTATTTCTGACTACTTACTACTTATTACTTACTACTTACTACTTATTACTTATTACTTACTACTTACTGTTTACTATTTACTACTTATTACTTACTACTTACTATTTACTTTTTATTACTTACTACTTGTACTTACTACTTACTACTTATTACTTACTACTTAATACTTACTACTTATTACTTAGGCTACTACTTACTACTTACTACTTATTACTTAGGCTACTACTTACTTCTTACTACTTATTACTTAGGCTACTACTTACTTCTTACTACTTATTACTTAGGCTACTACTTACTTCTTACTACTTATTACTTAGGCTACTACTTACTTCTTACTACTTATTACTTAGGCTACTACTTACTTCTTACTACTTATTACTTAGGCTACTACTTACTTCTTACTACTTATTACTTAGGCTACTACTTACTTCTTACTACTTATTATTTAGGCTACTACTTACTTCTTACTACTTATTACTTAGGCTACTACTTACTTCTTACTACTTATTACTTATACTTACTACTTATTACTTAGGCTACTACTTACTTCTTACTACTTATTACTTAGGCTACTACTTACTTCTTACTACTTGTTACTTAGGCTACTACTTACTTCTTACTACTTATTACTTAGGTTACTACTTACTTCTTACTACTTACTACTTATACTTACTACTTATTACTACTTATACTTACTACTTATTACTTAGGCTACTACTTACTTCTTACTACTTATTACTTACTACTTACTACTTATTACCTACTACTTATTACTTATTACTTACTATTTACTACTTACTATTTACTTCTTACTACTTATTACTTAGGCTACTACTTACTTCTTACTACTTATTACTTAGGCTACTACTTACTTCTTACTACTTATTACTTAGGCTACTACTTACTTCTTACTACTTATTACTTAGGCTACTACTTACTTCTTACTACTTATTACTTAGGCTACTACTTACTTCTTACTACTTATTACTTAGGTTACTACTTACTTCTTACTACTTACTACTTATACTTACTACTTATTACTTAGGCTACTACTTACTTCTTACTACTTATTACTTACTACTTACTACTTATTACTTACTATTTACTACTTACTATTTGCTTCTTACTACTTACTACTTATTACTTACTTCTAACTAGCCGCCTCGGTGGTCTAGTGGATAGCGTACTAGGCTTTCACCCCGAGGACCCGGGTTAGATTCCCGGCGAGGGCTTGGCATTTTCATACGCTATACATCATCCCATCGTCTGCATTAGCCCAAGTGTGTGCACAATAGTCGGACGTTAAAAACCAAAAAAAAAAAACTTACTACTAACTACTTACTACTTATTTCTGACTACTTACTACTTATTAGTTACTATTTACAACGTACTACTTACTACTTACAACGTACTACTTACTACTTATTACTTACTATTTACAACGTACTACTTACTACTTACTACTTATTACTTACTACGTACTACTTACAACGTACTACTTACTATTAATTACTTACTACTTATTACTTACTACGTACTACTTACAACGTACTACTTACTACTTACTACTACCCACTACTTACTACTCACTACTTACTACTTACTACTTACTACTAACTTATTTGTGATAATATTTGTGATTTATGTTACTGTTCTAGTGGGTGCTAATTTATACATGCCTGATCCAAAACTGAACTGCTTCCACACAGATATTACTAAATTAAATTAATTGATAATCGGTTAGTTGCTTTAAAAAGCCGTTATTATTGTGTGATCAAAGTAGCTTCATGTGTATTTAATGCTCCATTGTTTAAAGATTTATCTAACCATGGAATGATGTATAACGGCTCTGTTATTCACAATGGTTTTTAACAATCCCGCCATCTTTACCATCTTGCCTATTCACTTTCATTTAATTGCTTCATTTTTCATTTGACGTTCGAGTAGGTGAACGTCTTGAATTTTAGTACGAGTGTCGTAACTGCAGGATGTGATCATGGGGATGAATCCGCCCCCAGATAATAAAAACA
Organism: Callitettix versicolor; assembly: GCA_022606455.1. Lineage (NCBI taxonomy): Eukaryota > Metazoa > Arthropoda > Insecta > Hemiptera > Cercopidae > Callitettix > Callitettix versicolor. Next base: position 92,883,746 of record CM040185.1, read on the forward strand.
TTATAAAACACTTTTAAAACCAATTTATACTAATACATTAATAATAAAAACTTTTTCAACCTTCGTATATTGTTAGTTAACGGTGACAATGTGTTTCTTAAGGCGGTTAATATTTTTACCAGTGATCGCGTTAACATGAATCTGAGAGTTACTGCTTACTGCTTACTGATTACTGTTTACTGCTTACTGTTTACTGCTTACTGCTTACTGCTTACTGTTTACTGCTTACTGTTTACTGCATACTGCTTACTGCTTACTGCTTACTGCTTACTGATTACTGCTTACTGCTTACTGCTTACTGCTTACTGCTTACTGATTACTGCTTACTGCTTACTGCTTACTGATTACTGCTTACTGATTACTGCTTACTGCTTACTGCTTACTGCTTACTGATTACTGCTTACTGCTTACTGCTTACTGCTTACTGCTTACTGCTTACTGCTTACTGATTACTGCTTACTGATTACTGCTTACTGCTTACTGCTTACTGCTTACTGCTTACTGATTACTGCTTACTGCTTACTGCTTACTGATTACTGCTTACTGATTACTGCTTACTGCTTACTGCTTACTGCTTACTGATTACTGCTTACTGCTTACTGCTTACTGCTTACTGCTTACTGCTTACTGCTTACTGCTTACTGCTTACTGCTTACTGCTTACTGCTTACTGATTACTGCTTACTGATTACTGCTTACTGTTTACTGCTTACTGCTTACTGTTTACTGCTTACTGTTTACTGCTTACTGCTTACTGCTTACTGCTTACTGATTACTGCTTACTGATTACTGCTTACTGATTACTGGTTACTGATTACTGATTACTGGTTACTGATTACTGCTTACTGCTTACTGATTACTGATTACTGCTTACTGCTTACTGCTTACTGATTACTGCTTACTGCTTACTGATTACTGCTTACTGATTACTGCTTACTGCTTACTGCTTACTGCTTACTGCTTACTGCTTACTGATTACTGCTTACTGATTACTGGTTACTGATTACTGCTTACTGCTTACTGATTACTGATTACTGCTTACTGTTTACTGCTTACTGCTTACTGTTTACTGCTTACTGTTTACTGCTTACTGCATACTGCTTACTGCTTACTGCTTACTGTTTACTGCTTACTGCTTACTGCTTACTGCTTACTGATTACTGCTTACTGATTACTGGTTACTGATTACTGCTTACTGCTTACTGATTACTGATTACTGCTTACTGCTTACTGCTTACTGATTACTGCTTACTGCTTACTGATTACTGCTTACTGATTACTGCTTACTGCTTACTGCTTACTGCTTACTGCTTACTGCTTACTGCTTACTGCTTACTGCTTACTGATTACTGCTTACTGCTTACTGATTACTGATTACTGCTTACTGCTTACTGCTTACTGATTACTGCTTACTGATTACTGGTTACTGATTACTGCTTACTGCTTACTGATTACTGATTACTGCTTACTGCTTACTGCTTACTGATTACTGCTTACTGCTTACTGCTTACTGTTTACTGCTTACTGCTTACTGCTTACTGCTTACTGCTTACTGTTTACTGCTTACTGCTTACTGCTTACTGCTTACTGCTTACTGCTTACTGCTTACTGCTTACTGCTTACTGATTACTGCTTACTGATTACTGGTTACTGATTACTGCTTACTGCTTACTGATTACTGATTACTGCTTACTGCTTACTGCTTACTGATTACTGCTTACTGCTTACTGCTTACTGCTTACTGATTACTGCTTACTGATTACTGGTTACTGATTACTGATTACTGCTTACTGCTTACTGATTACTGATTACTGCTTACTGATTACTGCTTACTGCTTACTGCTTACTGCTTACTGCTTACTGCTTACTGCTTACTGCTTACTGCTTACTGCTTACTGCTTACTGATTACTGCTTACTGATTACTGGTTACTGATTACTGCTTACTGCTTACTGATTACTGCTTACTGCTTACTGCTTACTGCTTACTGCTTACTGCTTACTGCTTACTGCTTACTGCTTACTGATTACTGCTTACTGATTACTGGTTACTGATTACTGCTTACTGCTTACTGATTACTGATTACTGCTTACTGATTACTGCTTACTGCTTACTGCTTACTGTTTACTGCTTACTGCTTACTGCTTACTGCTTACTGCTTACTGTTTACTGTTTACTGCTTACTGCTTACTGCTTACTGCTTACTGCTTACTGCTTACTGCTTACTGCTTACTGATTACTGCTTACTGATTACTGGTTACTGATTACTGCTTACTGCTTACTGATTACTGATTACTGCTTACTGCTTACTGCTTACTGATTACTGCTTACTGCTTACTGATTACTGCTTACTGATTACTGCTTACTGCTTACTGCTTACTGCTTACTGCTTACTGCTTACTGCTTACTGCTTACTGCTTACTGATTACTGCTTACTGCTTACTGCTTACTGATTACTGCTTACTGCTTACTGATTACTGATTACTGCTTACTGATTACTGCTTACTGCTTACTGCTTACTGATTACTGCTTACTGTTTACTGCTTACTGCTTACTGCTTACTGCTTACTGCTTACTGATTACTGCTTACTGTTTACTGTTTACTGCTTACTGCTTACTGCTTACTGCTTACTGCTTACTGCTTACTGCTTACTGCTTACTGATTACTGCTTACTGTTTACTGCTTACTGCTTACTGCTTACTGCTTACTGCTTACTGCTTACTGCTTACTGCTTACTGCTTACTGCTTACTGCTTACTGCTTACTGCTTACTGCTTACTGATTACTGATTACTGATTACTGCTTACTGTTTACTGCTTACTGCTTACTGTTTACTGCTTACTGTTTACTGCTTACTGCTTACTGCTTACTGCTTACTGTTTACTGCTTACTGCTTACTGCTTACTGCTTACTGATTACTGCTTACTGCTTACTGTTTACTGCTTACTGCTTACTGCTTACTGCTTACTGCTTACTGCTTACTGCTTACTGCTTACTGCTTACTGCTTACTGCTTACTGCTTACTGCTTACTGCTTACTGCTTACTGCTTACTGCTTACTGTTTACTGCTTACTGCTTACTGCTTACTGTTTACTGCTTACTGTTTACTGCATACTGCTTACTGCTTACTGCTTACTGATTACTGCTTACTGCTTACTGCTTACTGCTTACTGCTTACTGCTTACTGATTACTGCTTACTGCTTACTGCTTACTGCTTACTGCTTACTGTTTACTGCTTACTGCTTACTGCTTACTGCTTACTGCTTACTGATTACTGCTTACTGATTACTGGTTACTGATTACTGCTTACTGCTTACTGATTTCTGATTACTGCTTACTGCTTACTGCTTACTGATTACTGCTTACTGCTTACTGATTACTGCTTACTGATTACTGATTACTGCTTACTGCTTACTGCTTACTGCTTACTGCTTACTGCTTACTGCTTACTGCTTACTGATTACTGCTTACTGATTACTGCTTACTGCTTACTGATTACTGTTTACTGATTACTGATTACTGATTACTGATTACTGATTACTGCTTACTGCTTACTGATTACTGCTTTCTGCTTTATACTTTCTAGTTTCTACTTTCTACTTAATACTTAACACTTAACACTTAACACTTAATACTTAATACTTAATACTTAATACGTAATACTTAATACTTAATACTTAATACTTAATACTTAACACTTAACACTTAACACTTAACAGTTAACAGTTAACACTTAACACTTAACACTTAACACTTAACACTTAACACTTAACACTTAACACTTAATACTTAACACTTAATACTTAATACTTAATACTTAATACTTAATAATTAATACTTAATACTTAATACTTAATACTTAATACTTAATACTTAATACTTAATACTTAATACTTAATACTTAATACTTAATACTTAATACTTAATACTTAATACTTAATACTTAATACTTAATACTTAATACTTAATACTTAATACTTAATACTTAATACTTAATACTTAATACTTAATACTTAATACTTAATATTTAATTATTATTATTAAGGTCAAAAGGGTACTGATCTATCCTTTTTTTTTAGGTTTTCTGGTTAAAAAAACCTGCCTGTGTATCAGTGTTTCTGATCTATTCGTCGATTTCCGTGGAAGTTTTGTATATACATACAGGTGTAACTATTGCAATCGTTTTTTTTTTTTAATTTAACCCCGCAGGGGGAGCAGACTAGCTGCACCTATTGAGAGGATTTAGACGTCCCTCGCGGTATCCGAGTCTAACACACACTTACACTTACAACACTACACTTTAACACTTTACACTCACACGTACATTTAGGGCGGCGATAATATCCTCAATGTGCTTTTCGGTTTAAAAAAAACAAAAACAAAATTAATTTAAACTTTTTTTTATTTAGGTTAGGGAATTATCAAAAAAAATGGCCAAATATCGAAATCGGTTTATCAAGTATTGCTAAAATTTTGGTTACACTTGGCCGTTGAACACAAACGTACTAGAATGATAACCCTTATGAGAGATATGCGAGCGCTCGACTACAGTTAAATAGATAATAGCACTGTTTATCGTCTTTGCAGCTTGCAGCGCTCGTAACGGCAGACAGTCTAATTACTTGGACTTCAGCATCTTGTATAAAGCACGCTTTTTTATAATCGTGGCTCTAGTACGTTTCTACTCAATGACTTGGCGTTAACACAAGCCAGTATAAAATTTTAAAGAAATTACATCTTATATCGATAAAGGAAAGTGCTTGGGGCGCCAAATCTACGACACGCAGAAATCTGGAAATTCTGGTGGTCAAAAAAAGGTCAGACACCTGGAAGCCGGATTTCACAGTTTCTAATTAGATTTTTTTAAATTAAACATTTAGCTGAAAATAACACCTGTTTACTTAGAACCTAATTTTAGATATGTTTACATATTCGTAAATAAAATAATATTAATTTATCTACCTTACTATACATCTGTCAGGAAAAAAATTGTATACCATGATTATTGATACGAAAAATGATTATTCAACAATCGTTACATTTTTACAATTATTTAAAACACATCACGGCAATATAATCGATGATTTTTAGAAACTGGACCGCAGGGGGGCAGACTAGCTGCACATATTGAGAGGATTTAGACGTCCCTCGCGGTACCCGAGTCAAACACTTACACTTACGGATTTAACACTTTACACTCACACTTACATTTAAGGAGGCGATAACAGCCTCAATGTAATTTTCGCCTTAAAAAAAAAAAAAATGGAAATTGGATTGATTTTTACTGAAAGAATAATGGAACACCAAATTTTAAAAAATATCACATGTTTACCAATTTAGGAAACAAAATATGTTTTTAAAAAGTTTTGAAGTGAATACTTCTTATGGTGGGGTATGGATGTATTTTTTGCACGGAAAAAATTCAGTTTGCCGTCACGCATCACGCTCTTATATTGTTTTAAAATGTATTTTTGAAATGAAAACTTATATGTTAGCGCCATTATATTACTTACCCAGTTCAACTTAATTATTCAGTTTTGTGTCAAGTGTTAACTCTGTAACAGTGACGTTTTATACGTTCATTATATATCGGTAGGTGTGAATGATAAATATTTTAATTATTTTAAACGCCATTATACTACTAACCAATCCAACTTTATTTAGTATTTAGTTTTATGACAAGTGTTAACTGTGTAACAGTGACGTTATACTACTTACCCAGTGCAACTTTATTTAGTATTTAGTTTTATGACAAGTGTTAACTGTGTAACAGTGACGTTTTATACGTTTATTATATATCGGTAGGTGTGAATAATAAATATTTAAATTATTTTAAACGCCATTACACTACTTACCCAGTCCAACTTTACTTAGTACTTAGTTTTATGACAAGTGTTAACTGTGTGACAGTGACCTTTTATACGTTATTGTATATTGGTAGGTGTGAATAATAAATATTTAAATTATTTTAAACGCCATTATACTACTTACCCAGTGCAATTGAATTATTTAGTATTCAGTTTTGTGATGTGTTAACTGTAGACTACAACAGTGACGTTTTAATAATAATTTACGATGACAATAAGTCACAGGGTCAGATATTAAGAGAGGCAGGAATAGATTTGGGACTCCGTGCTTCTCCCACGGTCAGTTATAGCCTGTTCTAGTGTCGAGTAGCAAAAATCTATAAAACCATATAATATTGTATTTAGAAATATATTAAACTGAAATGAACGTACTCATGATTTTGAAAATCTACTATAAATTTTATTTTATGGTGTAAAATATATAGCCGTAATCCGTGATAAGTAGTCACTTTTGTCGGCAGTCATGCGTACCATCTTTTTTTTGATCTGATATATCAGGGAAGCCTCAAATTATTTTGTGATTTACCGTTTTCGGTACTAGAGACACTCCAGCGAAAAACATAAAAGTCGATATTACTTTAAAACAGCTTTCACTTACATTCTGTTGTAAAAATATGCAAAGAGTTGCACTTTTTTATTTAGTTTTAGTTTTATTTAGTATTTAGTTTTATGACAAGTGTTAACAGTGTAACAGGGACGTTTTATACGTTATTATATATTGGTAGGTGTGGATAATAAATATTTAAATGCCATTGTACTACTTACCCAGTGCAATTGAATTATTTATTATTCAGTTTTGTGATGTGTTAACTGCAGGCTACAACAGTGACGTTTTAACGATATTTTATACTTCTTAATATAATAGGCCTATTTTAAATTTGAAAGTTTATGTGTGTGTTTTTGTTTGTTATTCAATCACACATTAACTACTGGACCGATAGAGATGAAATTTAAAAACATGGTTTAGGTACCTGAGATGGACATGGATGTATTCCCGTTTTAAAAATGTGAATCCCTGTTATTATTTATTATAAAAGTATTGTTTATAAGCTTACATTTGCAATGATTTTAATTGAAACAATCTTATAATTCCAAACAACCCGCCTTTCCAAATTAAAATATTGCAGTTTCCATTGAAGTTGGCATTTACAATGACAAAATAAGTCACAGGGTCAGATATTAAGAGTAGCAGGAATACATTTGGGACTCCGTGCTTCTCCATGGTTAGTTATAGCCTGTTCTAGTGTCGAGTAGCAAAATTCTATGTCTTGGCAAAAAACCATAAAATCATGTAATATTTTATTTAGAGAAATATTAAACTGAAATGAACGTACTCATGATTTTGAAAATCTACTATAAATTTTATTTTATGGTGTAAAATATATAGCCATGACTTGTGATAAGAAGTAGTCACTTCTGTCGGCAGTCATGCGACTGCCACCTTTTTTTGATCTGATATATCAGGGAAGCCTCAAATTATTTTGTGATTTACCGTTTTCGGTACTAGAGACACTCCAGCGAAAAACATAAAAGTCGATATTACTTTAAAACAGCTTTCACTTACATTCTGTTGTAAAAAGATGCAAAGAGTTGTAAGTTCCAAATGATGAGCGACCAACAAACCCAACGTCAGACGCGGTAACAAGATCGTCAAACTGTATTTGGAGGCACGAAGTCCCGACCTTAGCTAATGAGATATTAAGCCAACTAAGAAGTATTCCCATAAAAAGCGAGAACAACACACGAAATAAACAAACAAAACACTCATAAATCCACGAAGAAAACCTACACCTATCTGTATTGATTTATGGCTGTTCGTTTGTTAATTTTTATTTTCTCCCTGGCCGAGTATATATATAGAAAAACTCGAGGAAACAAACGTACTTAAGATGAGAATTTCTCGTCGGGCAGCGCATAAATCTCTCGGAGCTTCGAGTGTGAGCATTAATCAATTCTCGGGAACTGACTTCAATTACCGGTCCATCCCCGGACCCCTTCGCGGAGTATTTTTTTGTTTTCACACTTCTTGCTAAATGTAGGCCGGGGTTAATTAACCAGCAGTTGAGGATTTAAGTGATTTTAGCGGTAATGAAGTCTGGCTGCTTAATGACTTCTTTTGGTCGGATGTTCGATTTGTTATCATTTCTTGCAGGGAAAGATTATGGTGAATTGCAAGGGTTATTTCACATATTATGTCCCGCAAAATTTTGGGTCTGGAGATATCGTACCATGTTAGATTTTTTTAAACGTTTAACTATATATGAAATGCAACAAATTTGAAATAAAACACACGAAGGATAAAAGAGAAAATCTACCTTGAAATGTTGACGGATGTGTCCTTTTTCAGGTCCTCTAGTTCGAAAAAATGGTTTTGATTTGTTTCTCTCTGACTGTGAGCGTTATAATTTACCACACTAATGTCTACTTACTATTTACTACTTACTACTTATTACTTATTACTTACTATTTACTACTTATTACTTACTACTTACCACTTATTACTTACTACTTACTACTTATTACTTACTACTTATTACTTACTACTTACTACTTACTATTTACTACTTACTACTTACTACTTACCACTTACTACTTACTACTTATTACTTACTACTTATTACTTACTACTTACTACTTATTACTTACTACTTACTACTTACTATTTACTACTTACTACTTATTACTTACTACTTATTACTTACTACTTATTACTTATTACTTACTACTTACTACTTACTTACTACTTACTACTCACTACTTACTACTTACTACTTACTACTGGTTTCCCATTTATGGAAGCAGTTAAACAAATTGAAGCTTAAGATGTTTTAAAAAAAAATGAAGTGTTGTGTAAAAATGCCCAAGTCTCTAAAACATCCAAAGAAAACATATATAGGCCTACATATATATATATATATATATATATATATATATATATATATATATATATATATATATATATCCAAAGAAAACAGATCCAAAGAAAAAAAGAAAACTATTTCAAAAAAAGGCCGCCTCGGTGGCCTAGTTGATAGCGTACTGGGCTTTCACACCGAGGACCCGGGTTCGATTCTCGGCCAGGGCTTGACATTTTCATACGCTATAAATCATCTCATCGTCTGCATTAGTCAAAGTGTGCACACAACAGTTGGACGTTAAACACAAAATAATAATAATAATAAAAAAAATAAAAATAAAAGAAACACTTTTTGAGAGAAAACTCTCAACCTCAATTTTTTAAAAAAAAAGCGACATATCCTTTGCATCATAGCAGTTTACGGTTTAAAAAATCTGCTTTTTATCTTCCTAGCCACCGTTTACTCTGAACGTCTCATTAATATAGCCCGTCCCAGTATCAGTTTCTTTAGCCCCATAATCTCTTCTATCAATGCTCATGATAGAGACATCATCCACGCCGGAAGTGAAGGCCACGTGACTACCGGAAGTACTTGTAGAGGAAGTGAGATGCGTTATTACCTCCGCCCCTCCCCTCGGACTGTTTGCTATTTCCTCTTAGCTGAGATAGCTTTTTGTATTCCCCGCGTTTTGCTGGCTAATGAGCTGTGTATACATTTAATGATATTTTCGTTGGGGTCGCTGGGAGGGAGTTGGATGTGTGTGACAAATTCCGTGACGTCTGGGTTGCGCGATGAAAGTGACAAAAGCTGGGATTCAGGTTTTACTGTAGGTTGCACGCTTTCAAAGCTGCAGAGTGTAGACACTTTATGTTGTAAGGTCCTTGACGGCCTCAAGAGGACCTTTAAAATAATGTGTAAGTAAGAATTTAAATCAAGACGGCGTCAAGAAGACCTTTAAAGTAATTGTGTAAATATGAATTTAGATCAAGATGATGTGAAGAAGACCGTTAAAATAATGTGTAAATGTGAATTTAAATCAAAACGGCATCAAGAAGACTTTTAAAGTAATGTGTAAATATGACTTTGGATTAAGACGGCGCCAAGAAAACCAATAAAACAAAGTCTAAATATGAATTTAAATTAAGACAGCGTCCAGAAGACTTTTAAAATAATGTGCAAATATGACTTTAGATCAACAATGTGTACAATTTAGATCAAGACTTCGTCAAGAATACCTTTAAAACAATGTGTAAATATGAATTTAGATCAAGACGGTGCGAAGAAGACCTTTAAAACAATGTGTAAATATGAATTTAGATCAAGACGGTGCGAAGAAGACCTTTAAAACAATGTGTAAATATGAATTTAGATCAAGACGATGCGAAGAAGACCTTTAAAACAATGTGTAAATATGAATTTAGATCAAGACGGTGCGAAGAAGACCTTTAAAACAATGTGTAAATATGAATTTAGATCAAGACGGTGCCAAGAAGACCTTTAAAACAATGTGTAAATATGAATTTAGATCAAGACGGTGCCAAGAAGACCTTTAAAACAATGTGTAAATATGAATTTAGATCAAGACGGCGCCAAGAAGACCTTTAAAACAATGTGTAAATATGAATTTAGATCAAGACGGTGCGAAGAAGACCTTTAAAACAATGTGTAAATATGAATTTAGATCAAGACGGTGCGAAGAAGACCTTTAAAACAATGTATAAATATGAATTTAGATCAAGACGGTGCGAAGAAGACCTTTAAAACAATGTGTAAATATGAATTTAGATCAAGACGGTGCGAAGAAGACCTTTAAAACAATGTATAAATATGAATTTAGATCAAGACGGTGCGAAGAAGACCTTTAAAACAATGTGTAAATATGAATTTAGATCAAGACGGTGCGAAGAAGACCTTTAAAACAATGTATAAATATGAATTTAGATCAAGACGGCGCCAAGAAGACCTTTAAAACAATGTGTAAACATGAATTTAAATCGAGACGGTGCCAAGAAGATCTTTAAAACAACATGTAAATATGAATTTAGATCAAGACGGCGCCAAGAAGACCTTTAAAACAATGTGTAAACATGTATTTAGATCGAGACGGTGCCAAGAAGACCTTTAAAACAACATGTAAATATGAATTTAGATTAAGACGGCGCCAAGAAGACCTTTAAAACAATGTGTAAACATGAATTTAGATTGAGACGGTGCCAAGAAGACCTTTAAAACAACATGTAAATATGAATTTAGATCAAGACGGCGCCAAGAAGACCTTTAAAACAAGGTGTAAATATGAATTTAAATCAAGACGGCGCCAAGAAGACCTTTAAAACAATGTGTAAATATGAATTTAAATCAAGACGGTGCCAAGAAGACCTTTAAAACAATGTGTAAACATGTATTTAGATCAAGACGGCGCCAAGACCTTTAAAACAATGTGTAAATATGAATTTAGATCAAGACGGTGCCAAGAAGACCTTTAAAACAATGTGTAAACATGTATTTAGATCAAGACGGCGCCAAGACCTTTAAAACAATGTGTAAATATGAATTTAGATCAAGACGGTGCCAAGAAGACCTTTAAAACAATGTGTAAACATGTATTTAGATCAAGACGGCGCCAAGACCTTTAAAACAATGTGTAAATATGAATTTAAATCAAGACGGTGCCAAGAAGACCTTTAAAACAATGTGTAAATATGAATTTAAATCAAGACGGTGCCAAGAAGACCTTTAAAACAATGTGTAAACATGTATTTAGATCAAGACGGCGCCAAGACCTTTAAAACAATGTGTAAATATGAATTTAGATCAAGACGGTGCCAAGAAGACCTTTAAAACAAGGTGTAAATATGAATTTAAATCAATACGGCGCCAAGAAGATCTTTAAAAGAAGGTGTAAGTATGAATTTAGATAAATAAATAAACTGAAAAAATAAAAGAATAAACAAATATGCTCATAATACACTAAAACCATAGCAATAGGATCAGTCCTGTATTGCGTATTGTCAAAAATGTCAGTATTGTGTATTCTGAGACACAATACAAATTTATTTTTTGATTTAGAGTTGTTCGTTAGTTATTTTAGAAATGCTTTGCTGACTAAATCATTAATTTATATATCATAAGTCACATATCGTCAGTGATTATCTATTTTGAATGTTCAAATATTATTAAGCATTTTTAGAAACCTACTCCTTGGTACGTGTAACTGTATGTTGGTATGCAGTATGGTGGCGTTAATTATAATATAAGTTATTATTGAACTTATTTATATGCATTGTTAAACATTAATAAATATTAAACAAGATTTTAAGTCAATAGCGGGTTTTGAAATCACGTTTCTTAGTTTTATGGGCAGAAATCATATCACTGAACCAAAATCCAGATATATCAGCTCACTGGTAGATTTAAATTCACTTCAAGAATAATAATTATGTATATTTCTTACAGAAAGTGCTTGTAGAAAGTATCATTTCATAAATCGAGCTGTAAAGGACTTAAACACTACGATTTTCTTTGTGCAAAGCTTAACTTACTTTAATAACCTTTGTTTATCAAACTGAGTCATGATTCTACCTCGTTTAAACTTTCGCGAAATCTGAATTTTTAAATTGTCATAATCTCAGATATTTTTATATTATAGGGCCTACTGATAGTTTGTGGACTGGACTTGACGACCGGTTAAACCAATTTTGATAAAATTCGTTTGTTCTAGGCTATTTTCAGTTTTTCCTTGTGCTAATAATTTTGGGTTTAATTTCAATCACTGCTCAGGAGAAGGTTCAGAAACTTCTCCTGAAGGTTCAAAACTTCAAAAGAAGTTTTGAAACTCGAAAAAAACCGGAGTAAATAGGATTTTCTGTAAAACGAAAAAAAGCGCGCGCGCGCACACACACACACACATACGCGTGCTCGCACACACACACACGCTCGCGCGCACACACACACACACACACACACACGCGCACACACACACAAACAAACGCGCGCACACAAACACACACATACACACGCACACGCGCGCGCACACAAACACACATATACACACGCGCGCACACAAACACACACATACACACGCACACACGCGCGCACACACACACACACACACACAAATACACACGCGCGCACGCACACATGCACACACACACGCGCGCGCACGCACACATGCACACACACACGCGCGCACGCACACATGCGCACACGCACGCGCACGCACACACGCACACACACGCGCACGCGCACGCACGCGCGCGCACGCACACATGTACACACACACGCATACATACACGCACACACACACACACACACACACACACACACACACACACACACACACACACACACACACACACACACAAACACAAACACACACAAACACAAATAAAAACACCGACGGTTATTAAGAAGATCTGTTTAAATTAATAAAGGAATGTTAAAACGGTTGTTATACTTTGTTCATAAAAATGCGAGAGAAAACTCAAACTCTAAAATACTGAGTTTAAAACAACTTTTGGTTAGAGTCATGCAATGGCCTGTTAGACCTTTTACAACTCCGACACTCAGAGGTCCTGCCCAGGACACAGTTTCGTCTAGACAAAGACAAATCATAACTTACAAACTAATGCTTGTTACGAAGAGAAGAAGAGAAGAGAGGATTGGGAGAGGGGGCATAAAAAGGTGTTGGTTTATCGTTGTTAGTTTTTTTTTTATAAATCTAATTCCTGGAGTGCGGGGGATGGTCGAGCACCATAGGGGCTCTTTTCGTTCAGCAGACCTGTCGTTGGAGCCGTAAGCAATACATTATCCGGAGACCACCCGTGGCGACCGATTATCCGCTTTACGGTAAATACTCGCTGGCTAAGACAACACTTCGTTCGCGGTTGTTTATCATTGTGCAATTGTGTGCGACTCGGGGCGATTCGTGTAAGTAGTTTCGATTTGTGGCTCGACGGATTTTGATGAATTGGTAACTAGTTGCGGTGAAAATTTATGCAAAGTGAAATTAAAAAGTTGAAAACCGGCGGCCGAGTTGACGGAACAGATTTCTTGGTTGATACTAAAGCGTGCTTCTCTGTTTGTTGTTTGTTGTTTATAACAAACACTAGGTTAGGTACAAAATATTTTCGTTACTATAATGAAAACAATACTAATCGGGGTAAAACGTTGACAATGGACTGTGCAGGACAGGGAGGAGTCAGTTATAACGAGGTGATCTATAAAACCTATAAACGTCCCTTTCTGAATAATTGGATTGAATGTTAGAAAGTCAAAATTAAATATTAAGTACTCATTATTTTCATTTCGCCCTAAAATATCTGAGTCTCAGAACGTAAACCTTTCATAATATCGGAATTCCAGAGGATCATCCGTTTGTTAACCGCTCAACAGCTTACAGATATCAAATTCCAGAGGATCCCCCGTTTGTTAACCGCTCAACAGCTTACAAATATCAAATTCCAGAGGATCATCCGTTTGTTAACCGCTCAACAGCTTACAAATATCAAATTCCAGAGGATCCCCCGTTTGTTAACCGCTCAACAGCTTACAGATATCAAATTCCAGAGGATCCCCCGTTTGTTAACCGCTCAACAGCTTACAGATATCAAATTCCAGAGGATCCCCCGTTTGTTAACCGCTCAACAGCTTACAGATATCAAATTCCAGAGGATCCCCCGTTTGTTAACCGCTCAACAGCTTACAGATATCAAATTCCAGAGGATCCCCCGTTTGTTAACCGCTCAACAGCTTACAGATATCAAATTCCAGAGGATCCCCCGTTTGCTTTTCAGCCAAGAGTTTCAAAATATCCGAATTCCAGATGATGAATTCCCTATTGTTATCTGGTCAGAGTCTCAAAATACCCGAATCTCACAGTCAAAAGTATAGAAAATATCCGAATTCCAGAGGATCTCTCGTTTTATATCTGGTCGAGAATCTCCAAATTTCCGAATCCTAAAGGATTCCAAGATTTCTTTCTGGTCAAGAGTTTCGAAATACTCGAATTCCAGAGGTTCTCAAATTTGGTACTTGGTCAAGAGTCTCAAAATATCCGAATTACAAAGGATATTTACCTTTGTCAAAAGTCTCGTAATTACCAGAGGATCCTTTGTTTACTATCTAGTCAAGCTTCTTGAAATATTCGAATTTCAGAGGTATTCGTGTTTTATATCTGATAAAGAATCTTGAAATATCCGAATTCCAGAGGATCCCGCGTTTAATGGTCAAGAATCTCTAAGTATCCGAATTTCAGAAGATCCATCGTCTGTTATTTAGTCAAGAATCTTAAAGTATCTGAATTCTAGAGAATCCCCCAATAGCTATCTAGTCAAGCTTCTTAAACTATTCGAATTCCAGATGATATCCTGGTTTCTGTCTGGTTATGTGCTTTAACGTGTACGAATGTTTTTGCCGAGGGCAAGATTGACACATAAATGCTTGTGCTTCACAGTCTATTAATTACCGTACTGTAACTTAACCACAACGGGTTGACTTTTTAAGATCAAAGTCAGTTTTTTGACCGGTATGATGCAAAACTGTACGGTATGATGCAACATTGCATCATATTACAAGATTTTTTTGAAAATCTGACACCAACACCTTATTCCCTATTACGAAACTCTGTACATAATAACGTTTTACTTTAAGTCCGTCGTCATCATCAGTTCAGTATTTTTAACGAAATTAATTTATGCAAATTTCAATGCTTATTTCGACGGTAAACTCGGATTCTAGAAAATGTCTAACCAAAAATTTACGATTTTTTATAAATTTAAAAAATGACCGCCATTTTGAAACCGTTTTTCGGATTTTGCTGTAAAACAATCTTGTCTAAGGTGATACTGAAAGTTCGGTATCGAAAAATACTAACTCAGAATCGAAGTGGACCCACCACATAGTTACACACACACACACACACACACACACACACACACACACACACACACACACACACACACACACACACACACACACACACACACACACACACACACACACACACACACACACACACACACACACACACACACACACACACACACACACACACACACACACACACACACACACACACACACACACACACACACACACACACACACACACACACACACACACACACACACACACACACACACACACACACACACACACACACACACACACACACACACACACACACACACACACACACACACATACTCTCTCTCTCTCTCTCTCACACACACACACACACACACACACACACACACACACACACACACACACACACACACACACACACACACATATACACACACATACACACACACACACACAACACACACATACACACACACAAACACACACATACACACACAAACACACACACACACACACACACAAACACACACACACACACACACACAAACACACACACACACACACACAAACAAACATACATACACACACACACACACACAAATACACTATATAGGCCTACAACTGGAGGTCAGTAATACAGTATATACATATCCAACATTACTGTTGTTCGGAGAGATTTTTTTCTCAATATCGACAATACAATTTTTGCGCAAGTGAAGTACAACCCTTACTTAGGTCTACATCTATCTTTCGAATATTTTGGGCTTCATTATCTTATTAATTTAGGCTACATATTTAATGCGGATATTTCAATTCTATTTTCCGACAATTGTGTGTTCATATATTTTGAGGTAGAACCTATATTTTTTTAAATTGTAGATCAAAACGGACCTTTTTTCTTTTGTGAACCAAAATTAGACCTTTTTTCTATTGTGGACCAAAAGTGGAACTTTTTTCTATTGTAAACTAAAAGTGGAACTTTTTTTCTATTGTGAACCTCAATAGAATAGGTCCAGTAGGACAATCAATAGTTCAAAATCATCTACCTTCCATCCATGATAACGTATTCCAAAAATATTTATAACTGTTGGACTCTGCAGGGGGGTGCAGACTAGCTGCACCTATTGAGAGGATTTAGACGCCATTCTAGGTAACGAGTCTAACAAACACTTACACTCACAACACTACACTTACGACTTTAACACTTTACACTTACACTTACATTTAGGGAGGCGATAATAGCCTCAATGTGCTTTTCGCCTTAAAATAACACACAAAAAAGAAATTTAATTATTGGGTTATCACTGTAAAATTCCATACAACAGTTTAGAAAACTACATTTATAAGTTACAGTAATGTTTTTGATTTGTAAGCTACAAATAAAAATCTATACAATCTTAAAAATTAACATCCTGATTTTTGAACCAAAGTTTTCTCAAATTTATTATATAGCCTAATATATGAAAATCCTTAATTGAAAATAGTGTACCAAAGTGAAAACTCTTAAAGGCAATATTTAAAGTAACGTTTGAGCTTATTTGAATATTTGTATTTTTATTTCTACCAAAATGGATGGAAAAATTAAAAACTTTAAAACATTACAAATTGATATCGAGCTACGAGCACGCTGTCATAAATTTCATCAAAATCGATTAATTAGTTTAGTTTTTAGCTTTGTGTGCCGCGCGCACGCGCACACGCGCACACGCGCACCGAAAATAACCTTACGCGAAATATTCGTGAACAACATCGATTATCTTAACTTTTAGTCCCCGTTGTGAAAGTAAAAGATACAACGTTCAAACAGTTTTAACGTTTTGACGATAGAGTCGCATAGTCAACACACGTTAGGCGCTCGATGTGTCTGAGCAATTTAAAAAGAATTAAACACATAAAATCTGTGCCGTCAGAACATCTTTTAATGTGCCACGGTTTACGCGAAGTTATTTTCCGTTGAAAACACATTATTGCCACATTAATTCTGCACGGTCTCCATCGATCCAGATATCCCATTAATTAACACAATGGACAGTTAATATTAATTACAGTAAATTAGTACAGTATGAATGGGACAAAGCTCGGATACCGGGACGGGGGCGGGGAAGGGTACACAATACCGTCGTATCTCAGCTTGATGTATGGCTCCTCGACTTACGTTAATTGTCCCCGACAAATAGTTCCCCCCTCCACTCCATTGACGAGAGAATAGAAAATAATTTTCTCCGCCTAGGTAAATTAGTTCTGTAATTAAATCCTATTTACTGCTCGCGAGGTCGTACACCCGGGACATTTAGTTTTGGGTCGGTGTCAACGACTGTAGGAAGGTGACTTAAGAGGGGGCGGGGGGTCACTGGATTGCGCGTAGAAGGTAGTAGTGATTCATTGGCGTGGTTCGTTTGTAGAATTTTGAACGGATTCGATTTTCAATTTTTGTTTTGTCATGATAAAAACAACGCTTTTCTATGTAGCCTTTATATTATTATCTGCGCATAGACCCTGTTGGATCACGCAAAGCACTCCGACTCATGTCTTGTTCCTTCTAATCCTCCACACCTCCCTCATCCTGTCCCCATGGATCCTCTTCCGCTCCTCCGTCCATTTTACCCCTGCTCTCTTTGGGATTTCATTCTCTGGGACCTTCCAACCGAGCATCTTTCTCCTGTATGCGTACCTATCTTCAACATCTGTTGAGTCTATTTCTGCGTCATGTAGGTCTATTCTGACTTGTGCGATCCACGTCATAATATATACACACACACACTGTACACACACACACACACACACACACACACACGTTCCTGTATATACATTACAACGTCTGTTATAGTCTATTTGTGTGCGTATGTATATATATATAATGTATAATATTATATATATGTATATGTATGTATGATAATATGTGTATATAATATGTATATATGTATGTGTATATGTAATGTGTGTATGTGTGTGTGTGTGTGTGTGTGTGTGTGTGTGTGTGTGTGTGTGTGTGTGTGTGTGTGTGTGTGTGTGTGTGTGTGTGTGTGTGTGTGTGTGTGTGTGTGTGTGTGTGTGTGTGTGTGTGTGTGTGTGTGTGTGTGTGTGTGTGTGTGTGTGTGTGTGTGTGTGTGTGTGTGTGTGTGTGTGTGTGTGTGTGTGTATGTATATATATATATATATATATATATATATATATATATATATATATATATATATATATATATTTATTTTTTTTTTTTTTTAACGTCCGACTATTGTGCACACTTGGGCTAATGCAGACGATGGGATGATTTATAGCGTATGAAATTGCCAAGCCCTGGCCAGGAATCGAACCCAGGTCCACGGGGTGAAAGCCCAATACGCTATCAACTAGACCACCGAGGCGTGGCGCTTTATAAGTAAGATTTTGCAATCAATATCTATAAAAACAAAAATATGTTCTGTGTCTGTCCGAAATAGAAATTTGAACTACCACGTAATTGTCATAAATACAACTTTAGATAATGCGTAAAGTTTTTTGCAGTTTCAGTAATCAAATCGAAATAACGATTATTGCTCAATTATCGAATTAATTATTGCAATGCTACTTATTTTAGCTGCTGTGAAAGCTATTATTACAAGTGTTATTATTGATATTTATTACTGTAATTATTACAGCTGTGTATGACCAGGCTGAAGGTTAGGTCTGTCTGAATACTGTGCTCGATCTATGGTGTTTATAGATGATTCGATTATGTGTATATTATTCGTTCGATTTAACCTAACCTCAACAATTTTCGTTGACATTAAACGATACGTATTAAAATATCGTAGAAAAAATTTTGAACGAGTAATAAAATAAAATATGATAATGTCAAAAAAATCGTTCAGGCCATATTTCTATATTTTAAAAATGTTTTGACGTACTATGTAAAATTATTGAATCGTCTACAATTTTATTTAAATAAAAAATATCGTTTTTTAAGTTTAACGAAAAAATATTTTGACAACGACAAAGTGTAAACTTTGACTGAGTTTGCAATGTAAATTTAATATTGACATAGTTAAAATTTTAAACCCCGTAGGGGGTTCAAACTCAAGTTAAGATATATTGTTACCCACTAAAAAAACCACCAAAAGCATTTCTCTTCTGTAACCCCCCCCCCCAATGGAACCGCCGCCAGGCATTACTTGGCGGGAAGGTGGACTTTTTTTTTAACTAAAAAAAAGAAAAATGATTTAGGTGTAGGCGTATAGCTAGGACAAGTTAGTTAACCTGCCAAATCAGTTTTCAAAAAGTTTTCGAATTTCACAATCCATTTTCTTATTTCTATTTGAAAAAACAAATCTATTTACACATTTTTTTAAATGTTAATTCAAATTGTAATTTTTTAGAAATTATTTTGAATTACGTCAGCTGTTTGCGCGGTTTTTTTCAAAATCGTGAAGTTGTTTCAAAAAACAAAACATTATCTTTGTTATCCCCCCACGGAATTGAAAACTAAGCTTAGACAATTGTTATGATATCTAGGGGATGATGGATGTGCCGTGCAGGGTGGTGAGGGGTGGTACGCCTCATTTCCCCTCACATCAATCACCGGTGCGGTATTTGCGGCGTCCGTGTTCTCCGTGTTACCAGACAAATCAACAAAATATTGTTTTCACTTTCTCGTTTATGTACGAAGAGAAAGTGTTGCAATAGTCTAAACAAAAAATCCGGATCGATTACAACAAATTCTTTTCTATCGTGTCCTTATAAGCGGAAATAAACGGAACAAAAACCAAGCCCGAACTTTCTCAGTCAATTATTTAACTGTAAAGTAATTCGGAAGTTAATTTCAAAAAATATATTTGGTTAGAAAGTTTTGGTTTTATGATTTAGTCACGAATTTTAAATTTCAAATTTGTTACACTGACTCAATTTTTCATATACATATAAAACGTGAGCAAATCTAATTTAAAAAATTATACAATACTTTATTTTATATCGATTAAAGAGAAGCTTTATCTTTATCACGTTTAAACACAAATAACCTTCAGATTATCAGTGCACATAACCTAATTTATAACTTTTATAGAAATTTGCCCAATTTAACTTCGACGTTCTCAATTTAAAAACTAATAATCTTAAATTTGTCAGTGCGTATAACCTAACTTTTAAGTTTTATAGAGATTTGCCCAATTTAACTTCGACGTTCTCAATTTAAAAACTAATAATCTTAAATTTGTCAGTGCGTATAACCTAACTTTTAAGTTTTATAGAGATTTGCCCAATTTAACTTCGACGTTCTCAATTTAAAAACTAATAATCTTAAATTTGTCAGTGCGTATAACCTAACTTTTAACTTTTATAGAGATTTGCCCAATTTAACTTCGACGTTCTCAATTTAAACACTAATAACCTTAAATTTTTCAGTGCGTATAACCTAACTTTTAACTTTTATAGAGATTTGCCCAATTTAACTTCGACGTTCTCAATTTAAAAACTAATAACCTTAAATTTTTCAGTGCGTATAACCTAACTTTTAACTTTTATAGAGATTTGCCCAATTTAACTTCGACGTTCTCAATTTAAACACTAATAACCTTAAATTTTTCAGTGCGTATAACCTAACTTTTAACTTTTATAGAGATTTGCCCAATTTAACTTCGACGTTCTCAATTTAAACACTAATAACCTTAAATTTTTCAGTGCGTATAACCTAACTTTTAACTTTTATAGAGATTTGCCCAATTTAACTTCGACGTTCTCAATTTAAACACTAATAACCTTAAATTTTTTCAGTGCGTATAACCTAACTTTTAACTTTTATAGAGATTTGCCCAATTTAACTTCGACGTTCTCAATTTAAACACTAATAACCTTAAATTTTTCAGTGCGTATAACCTAACTTTTAACTTTTATAGAGATTTGCCCAATTTAACTTCGACGTTCTCAATTTAAAAACTAATAATCTTAAATTTTTCAGTGCGTATAACCTAACTTTTAACTTTTATAGAGATTTGCCCAATTTAACTTCGACGTTCTCAATTTAAACACTAATAACCTTAAATTTATCCTTGCCATAACTAAACTTTTACAGATATTTGCCCAATTTAGCTTCGACAGTCTTAATTTAAACACTAATAACCTAAAATGTATCAGTTTCCATAACTAACGTTTATAGAGATTTGTCCAATTTAACTTTTACTAGCAAATTAAACACTAATAACTGTAAATTTATCAGCACACATAATTATAGAGATTTGCCCAAATTTGCGTCGACAAAATCAATTCAAACACTTCAAATTTATCAGTGCACATAATCAAACTTTTATAGAGATTTACCAAATTTAACATCGATAATCTCAATTCAAACACTAATAACTTTAAATTTATCAGTGTACATAAACAAAACTTTTATAGAGATTAACCAAATTTAACATCGACAATCTTGATTCAAACACTAATAACTTTAATTTTATCAATGCACATAAACAAACTTTTATAGAGATTTACCAAATTGATCTTCGACAATCTCTATTCAAACACTAATAACTTTAAATTTATCAGTGCACGTAATTTAACTTTTATACATATTTACCAAATTTAGCATCGTCAATTTTAATTCAAATACTAATAATTTCAAATTTAGCAGTGCACAGAAACAAACTTTTATAGAGATTTACCCAATTTATCTTCGACAATCTCAATTCAAACACTAATAACTTTAAATTTATCAGTACACATAAACAAACTTTTGTAGAAATTTACCAAATTTAGCATCAAAAATCTCAATTGAGACACTAATAACTTTAAATTTATCAGTACATGTAACCTACCTTTTATAGACATTCACCACATTTATCTTCGACAATCTCAATTCAAATACTAATAACGTTAAATTTATCAGTGCACGTAATATAACTTTTATAGAGATTTACCAAATTTATCTTCTACAATCTCAATTCAAATACTAATAACTTTAAATTTATCAGTGCACGTAATATAACTTTTATAGAGATTTACCAAATTTATCTTCGACAATCTCAATTCAAACACTAATAACGTTAAATTTATCAGTGTACGTAGTATAACTTTTATAGAGATTTACCAAATTTATCTTCGACAATCTCAATTCAAACACTAATAACTTTAAATTTATCAGTGCACGTAATATAACTTTTATAGAGATTTACCAAATTTATCTTCGACAATCTCAATTCAAATACTAATAACTTTAAATTTATCAGTGCACGTAATATAACTTTTATAGAGATTTACCAAATTTATCTTCGACAATCTCAATTCAAATACTAATAACTTTAAATTTATCAGTGCACAAAATCTAACTTTTACAGAGATTTACCAAATTTATCTTCGACAATCTCAATTCAAACACTAATAACGTTAAATTTATCAGTGTACGTAATATAACTTTTACAGAGATTTACCAAATTTATCTTCGACAATCTCAATTCAAACACTAATAACGTTAAATTTATCAGTGTACGTAGTATAACTTTTATAGAGATTTACCAAATTTATCTTCGACAATCTCAATTCAAACACTAATAACTTTAAATTTATCAGTGTACGTAATATAACTTTTACAGAGATTTACCAAATTTATCTTCGACAATCTCAATTCAAATACTAATAACGTTAAATTTATCAGTGTACGTAATATAACTTTTACAGAGATTTACCAAATTTATCTTCGACAATCTCAATTCAAATACTAATAACGTTAAATTTATCAGTGTACGTAATATAACTTTTACAGAGATTTACCAAATTTATCTTCGACAATCTCAATTCAAATACTAATAACGTTAAATTTATCAGTGCACAAAATCTAACTTTTACAGAGATTTACCAAATTTATCTTCGACAATCTCAATTCAAACACTAATAACTTTAAATTTAGCAGTGCCCATAAACAAACTTTTGTAGAAATTTACCAAATGTTTCTTCGACAATCTCAATTGAGACACTAATAACTTTAAATTTATCAGTGCATGTAACCTACCTTTTATAGACATTTACCAACTTTAGCATCAAAAATTTCAATTCAAAAACTAATAACTTTAAATTTATCAGTGCACATAATCTAAGTTTTATAGAGATTTATCAAATTTAGCTTCGACAATCTCAATTCAAACACTAATAACGTTAAATTTATCAGTGCACATAATCTAACTTTTACAGAGATTTACCAAATTTATCTTCGACAATCTCAATTCAAACACTAATAACTTTAAATTTATCAGTGCACATAATCTAACTTTTACAGAGATTTACCAAATTTATCTTCGACAATCTCAATTCAAACACTAATAACTTTAAATTTATCAGTGCACATAATCTAACGTTTATAGAGATTTACCAAATTTAAATTCAAACACTAATCACTCTAAATTCATAAGTGTACATAACCTAATTTTAATAGAGATTTACCCAATCTAACTTCTACATTCTCAGTTTAAACACCGACTGTTTAATTTCAACTGAAAGTCACGGTTGAGTCTAAAGTCTTGTTACCAATCTTTGTATAACGATCGAATCAGAAGCACTCGATTAACAAATTAGAGGTCGGACAATTAATTTCCGGCAACAAAGAGCGCATCGGTTGGGGCTGGAGCGCATTGAAAGAAACGAAAACAAACTTGACGATGTTAATGAAATTATGCGGCGACACGCGCGCCGCCTGCCGGAGTATGGCTGATTCAGTGCGCCAGTCTTTGTTGTCATTGAGTCGCTGTCAATAAACACGTTGAGCTGTGTTAACTCGCGTCAGAACACGCTAATTGGAGAGCCGTCTCCACGTCGGCGCACGACCAATTTGTTTTACAAGTTTTTGAGAACTCGGATTAAAGAGAATATGAAGATCGTTGGTTGTTTTTGGCGCGAGGAAAAATTAGTTTTTTTTATTTCTTAATGTTAGCTTTTCGGGGAAATACATTCAAACTGAACGAAAACAAGATTTTTCAAAATCGGATCCAGAGATTAAAGAAAGAAAAGTAGCTCAAACGCGGCATTTTCTTAATAGAAACAAAAACAGCGAAACAATCATGCCTTAAATTTTGGTTCTTCAAATTTTGACCATATACGAAAACAACTCAAGTCGGTATAATGAATTTAAAATAACGCAAAATTAAATGCCAGAAAGAAATTTAAAATTGAAATTAAAAACTGTTCTTTTTATTTGTTACTGTCTAGAATTGTGGAACTTGAAATATAGAGCGAAATTCGACGAACCGATTTTGAGAAATTTAGCAGATTTTCCGGTATTTTGTTTGTCGATAAATATCGTTAAAGACAAACAAACGAAAATATTTCTAAAATTAGGAAACAAACAACATATGACCACCGTTGTTCTTTAATATTTTATAGTAACTTTAAATATTTTGTCACTTATATTGACAGCTGATTAACAGATTGGTTCGACTTTGTGCAGTGTTTTTGACCCATAAATCACCTACATCGTGCACGTAAATTTTTTGTAATCCAGCGAGACAGTTGCGTGCAACAATTTCTGCGAGACAGTTGCGTGCCACTACAAAATGTACAATTGACTACTATATGTAAATAAGATATAAATAGACAGCACATGCTAGCCTCCATGTGTAACTAAATGTAGATATATGTTATAATTTTCGCCTTAATTGCTTACAACTGTAGGTGAAAACTACAAGGTCAAATAATGGGCGTTTGTTGTTATGGCAAGTCACTAAGGTACAGTCATACTCGTAATAATAAATGATTATTTTATCATACCTTATTTAGTTGCTAAACGCAAGTGGCATTATTTACACGCTTGGTGGGTTATTACTAATATAACATTACTATGACAGTTTTTGAAACGTAGTTTTTAATGTTAGCTTTGGCGAGTGGAATGAATAGAAAAAAGTGTTCCGAACGGAAGAATGTAACGGAAATATGGAACGAACGCTCAAACGAATTTCGGTATCTTTCTTTTTCTTCCTCATTTTCGATAGCAGGAATAATCGAAGTGCATTTTAAAAAAAATGAAAGTTACGGGCGAGTTATTTAGTCACTAGTGGGTAGTGGACCACGCTCTACTAAGATCCCGATAGAGGATAGGATTTGGCGAATCCTGTCCATATGTAAGCTGCTGATCTACTTCAATCCAACCCCTTGTGGATCAAAGCCTTAACCCATCATCCCTTCCATTCCAAAACCGTCCTTTCCTATCCCTATCCACAACCCAAGGTACTAACGGAATTCTTAAAGTCGGGTGACCACCAAATGCGGAGCAGAATGAAGAACGGCACCGGAAGCGGAGTTCAGTCAGTTTAAAGAACGCATATCTTTTAAATCTAAATATTTAGGCATACTTTAACGGATTATAGGAACTACAATGTTTAAAAATCGTAACCTAGGTAACGATAAATAATAAGCTTGTAGGCGTGGTCAGCGTGGTGGGGGAAGCGGTGTCAGTTTTAAAGGCGACCTAGACAGAGTCGAAGCTGCACGGAACGGAGGCTTTCAGTGGCTTTCGTTAGGCTTTCAGTGGCCGCACTTACATTAGAAACAATAGTTTAGGTTTTGAATGCTTAATATGCTTCGCTCAGCTTCGTGTTTGGTGGTCACCCAGCCTCAGTTTTCTGGAAACCACGACACCAGTTTTGGTCCGCCTCATCCGCGCATTCTGGGCGCTGTGTGGATGTTTTATTTCCTGGCTACTTGCGGGATAAAAGCGAAACCTCACACCTTGTGGAACCTAGTAAAAGTAGGCATGAAAGTGAAAATGGCGTTTGTATTGAGAAAATTGGGGATATACCCGCGCGGAACCAACAAACACTTCTGCAGCCGTGTGGGAACACCTGACGAACCTATCCAAGCCGCTGGTTTAAACTGCCGTAAATAGGTTATTAATACTTTAAATATCCAATTCACATTATTCATCACATGTCAGTTCATTGAAACTGACAATTCGTGTTGAAAAGTCCTTTGTTACGTCACATATAATGTACGTCATCGCTTTCCTTCGAGAACGGAGACAAATGCAGCGTCTTATCCTGCTCCTTATCTGTCAGATTATACACGGCCGATTTGATAGTCAATGTGCGCGAGGCTATTTAAATAAATTTGTTTTGAACGCGTCTACAAAGGCTTTTTCACGTGGTCAGCACGGGCATTGTGTTGTTGACCCGCGCTTTCATCCGACTTTCCTGCTCACCGCCATTTGCAATTTTGATTTTCGGAATTTTTAATCCGAGCACAGCGTACGCCGGCGCTGTAAATTATTGAAATCGGTATAATTTTCTTTAAAATACGCGGTTCGCCTGTTTTTGTAGGCCAACAGAGCGACTAGGTTAGGTTTCGCGTTTGAAAATAAATGCCCATGATAATACGATCAGTACGTAGCTTACAGATGTAAGTAGGGTAGTTACATAATTTTATGGGACAATATAAAACAGAAAAGACTCCTTTTGCGATCAGAAAATTTCTGAAATAACCATTTTTGTTGTGAAATGTGACCGTGCGTGGAGCACAATGTAAACAACCGAATTCGATTTTTAAAAGTTTGTTTATTAATACGAAACAAACGGTGCAAACGAACAAAATAAAACATTCGAAGCTTGTAGAAAAACACTGAGCAAATCTGTTTAAAAAATTCGCTTATTTTCAAACTGTAAATTAATTTTATTTAAATTGAGTACGCCGTTTCTAGTTATACATTTTCACAAACGACCGAATTCGACAAAAAATCTGAATAAAAATTTTAACAAATCAGGTCTTTTTATCTGTTTTCCCCTTCCAACCGGAGTTTATTTTAAAATGCCAATTGATACGTTTTGTTTGGAAAAAGAACTGCATTTAAGTTAAATTTAATAAAAAAAAACATTTTAGCCGATTTTGAGAAAATCCTTATATTTAATTTTTATGTCCCTATATTTTAAACGTTTTAGATTAAAAAAGTGTGATTTAAAAAAAAATGTCTTCACGTTTTGGAAAAGTAAAATTATTAAATAGAGTGAGTAGACAAAAATGGATAAAGTTAGTGGACAATTATGAAAGAAATATGATATTTGGGGATCTGAATTAAAGGTAAACGAAATTTTGAAATTTGGGCGTTGGAAAGCAAAGCAGGAATCTTTTACTGGAACACGACAGACAGATCAAAAGGTTTGAACACGACAGACAGATCAAAAGGTTTGAACACGACAGACAGATCAAAAGGTTTGAACACGACAGACAGATCAAAAGGTTTGAACACGACAGACAGATCAAAAGGTTTGAACACGACAGACAGATCAAAAGGTTTGAACACGACAGACAGATCAAAAGGTGTACGACTTGCATGTATTTGGCAATGATAATCTTCTACTGGAACACGACAGACAGATAAAAAGGTGTACGACTTGCACGTATTTGGCAATAGGAATCTTCTTCTGGAACACGACAGACAGATCAAAAGGTGTACGACTTGCACGTATTTGGCAATAGGAATCTTCTACTGGAACACGACAAACAGATCAAAAGGTGTACGACTTGCACGTATTTGGCAATAGGAATCTTCTACTGGAACACGACAGACAGATCAAAAGGTGTACGACTTGCACGTATTTGGCAATAGGAATCTTCTACTGGAACACGACAGACAGATCAAAAGGTGTACGACTTGCACGTATTTGGCAATAGGAATCTTCTTCTGGAACACGACAGACAGATCAAAAGGTGTACGACTTGCACGTATTTGGCAATAGGAATCTTCTACTGGAACTCGACAGAGAGATCAAAAGGTGTACGACTTGCACGTATTTGGCAATAGGAATCTTCTACTGGAACACGACAGACAGATCAAAAGGTGTACGACTTGCACGTATTTGGCAATAGGAATCTTCTACTGGAACACGACAGACAGATCAAAAGGTGTACGACTTGCACGTATTTGGCAATAGGAATCTTCTACTGGAACACGACAGACAGATCAAAAGGTGTACGACTTGCACGTATTTGGCAATAATAATTACTAGTGATGGACTTTTGGAAATAGCGATTAGAGAACAAAACACTTTGGGAAGAAGAGCAATAAGGATACTGAACAGCATCATAAGGGATCAATATATATTGAAAATAAATAAACATAGAATATATACCTAATACAATTATAAAAAGTATAATCTCTGGAAAGCGAAGTATGACCACCGATACAGAAAAATGTCTTGAAGCTGCAGAAGTGGACCGCGAAGAGACGCAGTGCAAACGGGAAAAGATAACATTTAAGGATCCGTGAAAACATAAGTATGAAACACACCTGTAGACAATAACTTCGATACTTTGGCCGTGTCAAAAGGATGGAGGAAAATTCACTCTCAAACAGATTCTAAAATGGAAACCACATGATCGCAGAAATAGAGGAAAAACTTTGGGAAGGAGGGAAGGAATGATAAGGAAATGAGATTTTTAAAAATATTTTAAGGCGAAAAGCACATTAAGGATATTATCGCCTCCATAAATGTAAGTGTGTGTAAAGTGTTTAAGCCGCAAATGTAGTGTTGTAAGTGTAAGTGTGTGATAGACTCGGGTACCGCGAGGGACGTCTAAATCCTCTCATTAGGTGCAGCTAGTCTGCACCCCCTGCGGGGGGGTATGTGTGTGTGTGTGTGTGTGTGTGTGTGTGTGTGTGTGTGTGTGTGTGTGTGTGTGTGTGTGTGTGTGTGTGTGCAGCCGCCTCGGTGGCCTAGTTGATAGCGTACTGGGCTTTCACCCCGAGGACCCGGGTTCGATTCCCGGCCAGGGCTTGGCATTTTCTTACGCTATAAATCATCGCATCGTCTGCATTAGCCCAAGCGTGCACAATAGTCGGACGTTAAACACCAACAAATATATATATATATATATATATATATATATATATATATATATGTGTGTGTGTGTGTGTGTGTGTGTGTGTGTGTGTGTGTGTGTGCGTGCAGCCGCCTCGGTGGCCTAGTTGATAGCGTACTGGGCTTTCACCCCGAGGACCCGGGTTCGATTCCCGGCCAGGGCTTGGCATTTTCTTACGCTATAAATCATCGCATCGTCTGCATTAGCCCAAGCGTGCACAATAGTCGGACGTTAAACACCAACAAATATATATATATATATATATATATATATATATATATACCTCATGTATATAAGGAAATGAGAGATATGGGTATTGGATATCTATGGAACGACAGAGGAAAATGGGAGCTAGGAACGTGATAACGCCGGAGAACGTTTTAGACAGAAAAAAAGAAGAAAATGATTAAATATTTAGCAGAAATATAGCTTTTAAATGAAAACAAAATGTGCTCGTATATTTTGCTGTAAAAGGCAAAAATAATTGT
>CM040185.1:92916122-92921122 GCA_022606455.1 Callitettix versicolor
ATGACCGTGTTATAATGCCTAAGTTTAGATTTTATAGAAAGCGATTTTTTTGTAGGTGTTCTGGGTCAAATAGAAGGCAGATCTTAATTTAGCTACTCTGTTAAGTGTGCGATATTTTATAATACAATAATTTACTGTGTTGTCACTTTATTAGATTCTATTTGGTTTGTTTTTGAATATATTCTTTTCGTGCGTCTTTTTTTGTACAAAATACTTGAATATTTTCAGAGCGTATTTTAAAAATACCTTTACAAAATATTTCAATCATTACGAAAATGAAAATGTTCCGAAACATAGATAAACTACATTTTTTACGATCGATTTTTCCCCAACCTTCTGAAAAAACAAAATACGTTAAAATCCAACAGAATTAACCTGAAATCGAACCTGTTACACAGCTCTCTCTTTATTTTACCTTTAGGATCTTCAAACGAAGAAGATATTGTCTCCGACGACCGCGTAGGATGTCGTTCTCGGACCTTACAGCCACCGGATACCACGTGACGTCGGCCTCACCGAATGGTATTGTACCGGCTGCATTATAACGCGCCCAGTGTGTACTGTATTTATGGAATTTATGCTTATAATATAAATTGTACAGTGTGGGCAAGCGGTAGGCGCGCTATCTGGAGCCTAAGTGGCAAACTATTTAACAACATGTGGGCTGTATAAACACTAAGTACAAAGTTGCGTTATCTACGTTGTAATACTTAAAGTCAAAACTTAGTTTTTAAAGTGTAAAATATACAATCGATTGAGCGAGGGATAAGTTACTAGACATTTCCAACTGTTTTAGTGATTCCAGTTTGTATTGAATACTGGCCTAGTTAATTGTTACTACAGTGTCAGATTTTTTTTATGTTTAACGTCCGACTATTGTGCACGCTAGGGTTAATGCAGGCGATGGGGTGATTTATAGCGTATGAAAATGCCAAGTCTTGGCCGGGAATTGAACCCGGGTCCTCGGGGTAAAAGCCCAGTACGTTATCAACTAGGTCACCGAGGCTGGCACGGTGGTTGATGTGGCTAAGACACCGGTTAGTCTGAATTACACTTCTCAGACAAACAAAACCGTGTCAAAACAAAACGTCAGGTGTCTTTGCTCTGACGATAACGAACAAAGGAGTGCAGAATGGACTTGTTCTTTTGAAATTAACTTGGCGGTACTTTTATTTCGTGTAAAAACGTTTTACGGATCCGTTACGAGCGTCCGTTTTACGGTATTTTAAATATACGAAAAGGAATTATTGTGAACTTAATTGTTAATGCAGACGTTTTTGTTTACAGGCGCGTTGAGCTCGAAGCAACGGAAACATTTACACGAATCGATCGTCTTAGTGAGTCGGTTTCAAGTAAATTAACAAAACCAACGTAGCTTTTATCGTATTCGTCCGTGTTCCAAATTACGTCCGGGTAAGGAAACGCTCGGGTACTTGTCGGTTTTTCTATCTTTACAGGTTAAAGAAACTTCCCCGATCTACGTTTATTATTATTATTTTTTTTTAACGTCACTATTGCGCACACTTGGGCTAATACAGGCGATGGGATGATTTAGCATATGAAAATGCCAAGTCCTGGCCGGGAATCGAACCCGGGTCGTCGGGGTGAAAGCCCAGTACGCTATAAACTAGGCCACCGAGGCGGCCGACAGTGTCAGATAAGTGCTAGGATAAAGAATTTAATGTAAACATCAAGTTCAAACGACTTTTACATTAAACATATGTATGGAATAAAGGCTGCAAAATACGTTACAAAAAAAGCAAATCCAGTCAGGACATACTTAAATTGAAAAGCAAATCGTTTCACGTTTAATTTAAAAATTGAAGTTATCCTTATAAATATCTGTGAATTAATAATTTTTTCATTTGTTTATTATAAGATTCATTACAACGTTAATTAAATATTTCAATTACACTGAATATATATATATATATATATATATATATATATATCTATCTATCTATCTATCTATCTATATATATATATATATATATATATATATATATATATATATATATATATATATATATAGCCTCAATATACGTAATTAAATAAAACCATCTTTGTAAAATATACATTTCTAATTATTTAAAAAAAAGTATGGAATTTGGGGATTACAGACAGAACAGAAGCTTTTGTAACGATATCCTTGCTGAATATATAATTAGTTTGAAGATATGTTTACACATATATTGTTTTGTTTTTCAGATATTACTTACTATAGTAAAAGATCAGTTGTTTTATATTAATTCCTAACGATGAGCTGATTTCATTTAACAGCTGATACTTATTGTTTCAGGTTATGTTGTTAAAAACTAGCAATATTAACGAAAATTTTTATATTAAGATTATTTACTAGAGGTAGGGATAATTCAACCCCAGGCACTGCGATCGATTGACCTATTGTGCAACTTACCTCTTAAAATACCTAGTTCAGCAGATTGGTGCCCCTAATAAGTTCCAACAACCCACTGACTAGCTCATTCTGCTGAAGATCCCTAGGGTCTTGGAAACCAAAAACCCCTATCCTCCTACTAGCAAGAGCCTCACAATCATTAATTATGTGTCCTGCAGTTTCCTCCTTCCTGCACAATCTACACACGGTTTCTCCGTGGTACACACCTATCCTGTTCATGTGCACCCTCAGACCACATTGCCGTGTTATGAGCACCATTATCCTCCTGAGTTGTGCTCTGCCCAGGATATCTGCTGCCCCTTTGATTCCTCCAGAAGGAACTTTGTTTAAGAGTTGTCATGTACCTGGTGTTGACGTGTAATCCACCCATTAATAGCGGACCTGGCCAACGATAGAGAAATCTCTAAAGCCGGCTCAGGTCCGATAAAATCAGATGCAGATCAAAGTCCAGCCAGTCGGTCTTCCTGCTCATTACCCTCAACTCCCCTATGCCCCGGAATCCAGAGAAGAGTCACCCGGTTATCCCGGGACAGAACGTCAAGGTTCTTCCAACGCACAAAAAAGTATATACAATTACTATAAACGTTTATGTTTATTTCGAATGTATTATAAACGGTTACAACGTGCACGTGTTCTTCAACTAAGGAAAAATACCGAGACTAAAGCAACACAACGTTTTCACATAATACGCGTGTACTGTTATCGAAAAGGAGAAAAAAGAGACAAAATTATTTTACTCGTTCGTTCCATATTTCCGTTACATTCTTCCTTTCGGCCTTTTTTCAATCCCTACTCTTAGTTCACACTCTCCCTATATTTATTTATATATCTTGTTCAAATTTTCAGTCGTTAATAAAATACTTTCTATTCATCCCCTTAACTTCAAATACATTTTTTAAAACTTGTAGTGGATACAGTTTTTTTGTCAAATATTAATATCGCATATTTATACAGAATATAATTTGAAACACTTATGTTGGTTTTAGGGATCGCAGCACGCAGCTGTCTCGCTGACGTGATAGAAGCGCATGACCTAAGTAGGAATTGAATTAATTTTTTTTTATATTACATGTTTCTACTCATTCCTCTCGCCAAAGCTTCGCCTCAAAAAAAGTCATACAAAATTTTTTACCCGAAAAAATCAGACGATTAAGCTATTCGGAGATTTTAATTATTTTTTTCTCTAGAATTTATAAACTAGTTGAAAACATTGTCATTTTCTCTGTTGACTGTACTGAGGACACGTGATCTGACAACGGAAGACGTTCGTCATTTGTCTGTCTGTCTGTCGTCGCTATTCTTTTGTCTCAACCATCTGATAAAAGATCTCTACCGTCTCACATCTGATTCTCCGCTACCAGAATGCTCAACGTCCCTTCGAGCCGCGAACGTATTGTCTGCCATTAGTAGAACAATATTTAATAGAGCCGATTTATTGTTCGATCGAGATAACGCGTGCGCCGACGTGGCTTATTGAATACATTTGTATACGTCTTGTGCTGGAACACTGTGATTGGAAAGAGAATAGGTTCGTAGTTTAGTGGGGGGTTACAGTAGTGGTTCAGAAACGAAGTCGAACAATCTAAATCCATATTATATAGATTTTTAAAGTTATAGGAACTTCCGGAATTAGCGAGTTATTCCAATAAAATTCTTACTGTATTAGTTTGTAAGGTTTTAATGTGGAGACTTCAACTGCTACGAATGGGTTAGAAATGAAGTTCTGTAAAAAGTAAAACGGTAATTTTTTTTTGTGGTTAACGTCCGACTATTGTGCACACTTGGGCTAATACAGGCGATGGGATGATTTATAGCGTGAGAAAATGCCAAGCCCTGGCCGGGAATCGAACCCGAGTCCTTGGGGTGAAAGCCTAGTACGTTATCAACTAGTCCACCGAGGCGGAAAACTGAATATCTAAGGAGTACAACTTTTAATTATGAGTCAAACTTAATAATGATAAATAAGTCATTATTTATGTATGTGTGTGTGTGTGTGTGTGTGTGTGTGTGTGTGTGTGTGTGTGTGTGTGTGTGTGTGTGTGTGTGTGTTTTATGTGAGTACGCGCACATTGCAGGAAACTGAACTAATGGAACAGATTTTTTTAAACATTTGGCTAGTACATCTCATTTGACCGTATCTTAGGAACAATTTTTAATACAAGAAAAATAGTTTTTGAACCTTTTATTGTCAAAAAATTGCATTTGTTCAAAACCAGATCTAACGATTTGATCAAATATTGTTCAAATGTAGCATATAAAGTTGATTTCATAATTTATAAAATTGTGTTTTAAAATTTTATGGTTCGGAAGTAAATAAGAAAAAACAAACAAAAATTGCCAACACAACAACAAACAAAAACTTGCCAACAAACAAAAAATTGCCGTTTAGTTTTTCTCGGTACTCTCAAACCGTAAATGTCTTTTATATAAAATTTATTTCATTGGTTTTGATTTATTAATTTCCATGTACCGAGTTGATTTATTAATTTCCACATTTTGTACAAAGTCCGATGAACCGTTTTTCGAGAAGTTGGGCCAGTTTTTCGGTTTTTTTGTTGGCCGAATCTTTTTGGTAGATCATCGA
>CM040185.1:92926122-92933622 GCA_022606455.1 Callitettix versicolor
AAAAATGTATAAAATGTTAGTTGGATTCATTTAAATAATTTGTTAGTTATTATATACTGAAGTTAAATTTTCTGCATATTATACATGTCTTTACTCATTACAATTCTGTGTTTCTTTATCCAACATCACAAAAACAATAACAATAAGCCTACAACAATGTTATGAGTAGTTAGCCCATGACCATATCAATGTAGATGTCATATTAATAATTATTCAACATAAAATTAGAATACTTCAGTAAACTAAATTTAATTTGCTATA
Source organism: Callitettix versicolor (assembly GCA_022606455.1). Taxonomy (NCBI): domain Eukaryota; kingdom Metazoa; phylum Arthropoda; class Insecta; order Hemiptera; family Cercopidae; genus Callitettix; species Callitettix versicolor. The sequence continues at coordinate 92,926,384 of CM040185.1, forward strand.
AAAAATATCTCTAAAAGGAGTTTTCAAAATCTGTCCGCGGGCCGTAGTTTGGAGACCCCTGTTTTACATCATTTATTTGTTTTTAATATTTGTTAATTTTTTGCCATATTTTTAAACGAATTTTCACAATGACCTATGTAATTGTCATCATGGTAAGATCCAAGCCAGGACCTTGTCTTGGACCTGCGTAAACGTCGATCCTGACACCTCGAAATTACTTTACTTTTTTGGGGACGTAACGTATAAAGATTCAGTTAGTGTATAAAGCATCTATTTAAGGGCTCTATGCACTGTAAAATTCGTGCTAAATTTCAGAAACCGTTTGCGTTTGGCTGAAACGGCGTACACTTGTCATTGCTAAATCAAAGTACGCCATTTTGAAACGAAAAAATTAGAAACAATCTTAAACACACTTTGTTCGATATTTAAACAAAATAACCGCATACCAACTTTCGATACATCGATTAACGCGTTTGGCTGAAACTGCGTGCATTCGTCATCGTTATCAAAGGCCGCCATCTTGAAATGGAAATAATTGGTAAAAATTTCACACATTTCGTTCGACCTTTGTACCTTCGTACCGAATTTCAAAACAATCGGTCAATGCGTTTGGTCAAAACTGTGTACACGCGCCATCGTTAAATCAGAGTCCGCTATCTTAAACGGAAGTGATTTGGAAAACAACTTACACGTACATCGTACGGGCTTTATATCAAATTTCAAAACAATCGGTCAATGCGTTTGGTTAAAACTGTGTACATCGTACGGACTTTACACGAGGTACCTTTATATCAAATTCAAAACAATCGGTCAATGCGCTTGGTCAAAACAGACAAACAACCAAAACAAACACCGAATGGTCAAGGTGAAACAGAGACTTCGCCCGGTCAATTATGTAAAAAACGGCACGTACGATTCCGTTTAAATTAATGAAATATAGACCACTGGCAGTCGTATCGAGCGAAATTAAGTGGTCCAACAACAAAGATGCTCCTTTATTAAACGAAATCTGACAATGCACAGGCGAAGAAGGAGTGGACGCCGGAGGAGCGGAGGAGCGGAGGGAGAGGAGTGTGATTAATAAGGAATGGCCGGGCAGGTTTAGCGGAACGAGGTAATTTTGTTTACACAGCGGGACTGCAACTTTATTTATTGCCCATAACTCAAAAGCATGTGACTTATTTTTAATAACATTCTTAAAGGCTGTCAAAGCCTAAGTACTTATACTACGGCCGACAATTCCAATCTTATGGACACCTCACGATAACAGAACGGTGCATAGAGTTACGTCGATGGTTTCACTAAAAACATCGGTGTTGATATTATCTCAAAAGCATGTGACTTATTTTTAATAACATTCTTAAAGGCTGTCAAAAGCCTAAGTACTTATACTACGGCCGACAATTCCAATCTTATGGACACCTCACGATAACAGAGCGGTGCATAGAGTTACGTCGATGGTTTCACTAAAAACATCGGTGTTGATATTATCTCAAAAGCATGTGACTTATTTTTAATAACATTCTTAAAGGCTGTCAAAGCCTAAGTACTTATACTACGGCCGACAATTCCAATCTTATGGACACCTCACGATAACAGAACGGTGAATAGAGTTACGTCGATGGTTTCACTAAAAACATTGTTGTTGATATTATCTCAAAAGCATGTGACTTATTTTTAATAACATTCTTAAAGGCTGTCAAAAGCCTAAGTACTTATACTACGGCCGACAATTCCAATCTTATGGACACCTCACGATAACAGAGCGGTGCATAGAGTTACGTCGATGGTTTCACTAAAAACATCGGTGTTGATATTATCTCAAAAGCATGTGACTTATTTTTAATAACATTCTTAAAGGCTGTCAAAAGCCTAAGTACTTATACTACGGCCGACAATTCCAATCTTATGGACACCTCGCGATAACAGAGCGGTGCACAGAGCTACGTCGATGGTTTCACTAAAAACATCGGTGTTGATATTATCTCAAAAGCATGTGACTTATTTTTAATAACATTCTTAAAGGCTGTCAAAAGCCTAAGTACTTATACTACGGCCGACAATTCCAATCTTATGGACACCTCACGATAACAGAACGGTGCATAGAGTTACGTCGATGGTTTCACTAAAAACATTGGTGTTGATATTATCTCAAAAGCATGTGACTTATTTTTAATAACATTCTTAAAGGCTGTCAAAAGCCTAAGTACTTATACTACGGCCGACAATTCCAATCTTATGGACACCTCGCGATAACAGAACGGTGCATAGAGTTACGTCGATGGTTTCACTAAAAACATCGGTGTTGATATTATCTCAAAAGCATGTGACTTATTTTTAATAACATTCTTAAAGGCTGTCAAAAGCCTAAGTACTTATACTACGGTCGACAATTCCAATCTTATGGACACCTCACGATAACAGAACGGTGCATAAAGTTACGTCGATGGTTTCACTAAAAACATTGGTGTTGATATTATCTCAAAAGCATGTGACTTATTTTTAATAACATTCTTAAAGGCTGTCAAAAGCCTAAGTACTTATACTACGGCCGACAATTCCAATCTTATGGACACCTCACGATAACAGAACGGTGCATAGAGTTACGTCGATGGTTTCACTAAAAACATCGGTGTTGATATTATCTCAAAAGCATGTGACTTATTTTTAATAACATTCTTAAAGGCTGTCAAAAGCCTAAGTACTTATACTACGGCCGACAATTCCAATCTTATGGACACCTCACGATAACAGAACGGTGCATAGAGTTACGTCGATGGTTTCACTAAAAACATCGGTGTTGATATTATCTCAAAAGCATGTGACTTATTTTTAATAACATTCTTAAAGGCTGTCAAAAGCCTAAGTACTTATACTACGGTCGACAATTCCAATCTTATGGACACCTCACGATAACAGAGCGGTGCACAGAATTATGTCGATAGTTTCACTAAAAACATCGGTGTTGATATTATCTCAAAAGCATGTGACTTATTTTTAATAACATTCTTAAAGGCTGTCAAAAGCCTAAGTACTTATACTACGGCCGACAATTCCAATCTTATGGACACCTCACGATAACAGAGCGGTGCACAGAGCTACGTCGATGGTTTCACTAAAAACATCGGTGTTGATATTATCTCAAAAGCATGCGACTTATTTTTAATAACATTCTTAAAGGCTGTCAAAAGCCTAAGTACTTATACTACGGCCGACAATTCCAATCTTATGGACACCTCACGATAACAGAGCGGTGCACAGAGCTACGTCGATGGTTTCACTAAAAACATCGGTGTTGATATTATCTCAAAAGCATGTGACTTATTTTTAATAACATTCTTAAAGGCTGTCAAAAGCCTAAGTATTTATACTACGGCCGACAATTCCAATCTTATGGACACCTCACGATAACAGAACGGTGCATAGAGTTACGTCGATGGTTTCACTAAAAACATCGGTGTTGATATTATCTCAAAAGCATGTGACTTATTTTTAATAACATTCTTAAAGGCTGTCAAAAGCCTAAGTACTTATACTACGGTCGACAATTCCAATCTTATGGACACCTCACGATAACAGAGCGGTGCACAGAATTATGTCGATAGTTTCACTAAAAACATCGGTGTTGATATTATCTCAAAAGCATGTGACTTATTTTTAATAACATTCTTAAAGGCTGTCAAAAGCCTAAGTACTTATACTACGGCCGACAATTCCAATCTTATGGACACCTCACGATAACAGAGCGGTGCACAGAGCTACGTCGATGGTTTCACTAAAAACATCGGTGTTGATATTATCTCAAAAGCATGCGACTTATTTTTAATAACATTCTTAAAGGCTGTCAAAAGCCTAAGTACTTATACTACGGCCGACAATTCCAATCTTATGGACACCTCACGATAACAGAACGGTGCATAGAGTTACGTCGATGGTTTCACTAAAAACATCGGTGTTGATATTATCTCAAAAGCATGTGACTTATTTTTAATAACATTCTTAAAGGCTGTCAAAAGCCTAAGTATTTATACTACGGCCGACAATTCCAATCTTATGGACACCTCACGATAACAGAGCGGTGCACAGAGCTACGTCGATGGTTTCACTAAAAACATCGGTGTTGATATTATCGACAAGAAAACAGAGGTCGTCCTAGTTTATTGAAATCGTCCGCTGGAAAATGATCTTTTGTAGCTCAATACGGTAAGACTTCCAATTAAGCACCGATCCTACTTCTTGGACACTTTTCGAGGGGTCGTTACTATCGTTTTTGATTTACGACAAAACACACACACACACACGCACAAAGTTTTTTTGAAATTTAAAAATTTTACAGATATAAAATTTATATTTTTGCAATATTTTTTTTATTGACATTATATTTTTTTAATATAATTGAAATATTCGAGTTTCCAAAGTTAGAGTATAGCATGTTAACCTAATAAAAAAAACATAGGGGTCTATCTGATTTAGTTTTAGAAGAATATACCTAGTAGGAAAAGTTAGCCGTCTCGGTGGCCTAGTTGATAGCGTACTGGGCTTTCACCCCGAGGACCCGGGTTCGATTCCCGGCCAGGGCTTGGCATTTTCATAAGCTATAAATCATCCCATCGTCTGCATTAGCCCAAGTGTGCACAATAGTCGGACGTTAAACACCAAAAAAAAACCTAGTTTGAAAACGCAGATTTCGAAAAATCACTAAAAATATGCAATAAAATTACAACTACTTAATTTTAGTTGAAAACAGGTTAGCCAATACGTAAAAGTGAAATATTAAAGTTTCATTCATCATAAGTAATATTATGTTTAGAAATAATTATACTATATAACATGTTGAAGTTTTAATCCATGATTGTGAAGATTACTGAGGTGTCCACTGTTGACATTCAGAAAATTACGTTTACATTGTTGAACCTACCACGGAAAATATTTTGTTTTTACTTATACATTTGGTTTCACTAAAAACATCGTTGTTGATATTATCGACAAGAAAGCAGAGGTCGTCCTAGTTTATTGTAATCGTCCGCTAGAAAATGATCTTTTGTAGCTCAATATGGTAAGACTTCCAATTAAGCACCGATCCTACTTCTTGGACACTTTTCGAGGGGTCGTTACTGTCGTTTTTGATTTATAACAAAAACACACACACACACACGCACAAAGTTTTTTTGAAATTAAAAATGTTACTGACATAAAATTTATATTTTTACCGATTTTTCTTACTAAATCCTTGCAATATTTTTTTATTGACATTATATTTTTTTAATATAATTGAAATATTCGAGTTTCCAGAGTTGGAGTATAGCATGTTAACCTAATAAAAAAAAACATGTTTTAGTTTGAGAAGAATATACCTAGTTGGAAAACACAGATTTCGAGAAAAATCACTAAAAATATGCAATAAAATTACAACTACTTACTTTTATTTGAAAACAGGTTAGCCAATACATAAAAGTGAAATATTAAAGTTTCATCATAAGTAATACTATGTTTAGAAATAATTATACTATATAACATGTTGAAGTTTTAATCCATGATTGTGAAGATTACTGAGATGTCCACTGTTGACATTCAGAAAATTACAATTACATTGTTGAACCTACCACGGAAAATATTTTGTTTTTACGTATACATTTAATAAAAATACATAAAATTATGTATTATTTTAAAGATGATATTTTGTACTATAAAACAGAACAACAAAAATTTGGATTTTTTGCGGTGACCCCGTCAAAACTGCACTGTTATCAATAAATAACTTACAATATATTTATAACTATCACTATAAATATTCACGGTGATCCAAATTATATAATACATTACTAATATTATATCTCCCAATTTCAGCTGGTACCAGACTTGTGAGCTAAATGAGCGATGCAACTAAGAGCCACCTCCCTGGCCTCTAAAGTTTCAAAGAATATATATTATGTGTTCTGCCGTTTCTGGTGATGGCCCACAACGACGTCACCTCATATCAGGCAGGAAGTGTCCAGGACATGTTAACTCGAAAATGTTCTTTGCCTGCCAGAAGCGCTGTTTTGGCTTTGTCAGTTGCTGGTTCTTAACAATAGACACAATCCAGTAGACGCAGTTCAATAGATTCAATCCAATAGACGCAATCCAGTAGACGCAATCCAATAAACGCAATCCAATAGACGTACTCCAATAGACGCAATCCAGTAGACGCAGTCCAATAGACGCAATCCAAATAGACGCAATCCAATAGACGTACTCCAATAGACGCAATACAGTAGACGCAGTTCAATAGACGCAATCCAGTAGATGCAATCCAATAGACGTACTCCAATAGACGCAATACAGTAGACGCAGTCCAATAGACGCAGTCCAGTAGACGCAACCCAGTAGACGCAGTCCAATAGACGCAATCCAGTAGACGCAATCCAATAAACGCAATCAATAGACGCATTCCACTAAACGTACTCCAATAGACACAATCCAGTAGACGCAGTTCAATAGATTCAATCCAATAGACGCAATCCAGTAGACGCAATCCAATAAACGCAATCCAATAGACGTACTCCAATAGACGCAATCCAGTAGACGCAGTCCAATAGACGCAATCCAAATAGACGCAATCCAATAGACGTACTCCAATAGACGCAATACAGTAGACGCAGTTCAATAGACGCAATCCAGTAGATGCAATCCAATAGACGTACTCCAATAGACGCAATACAGTAGACGCAGTCCAATAGACGCAGTCCAGTAGACGCAACCCAGTAGACGCAGTCCAATAGACGCAATCCAGTAGACGCAATCCAATAAACGCAATCAATAGACGCATTCCACTAAACGTACTCCAATAGACGCAATCCAGTAGACGCAGTCCAATAAACGCAATCCAATAGACATACTTTAATAAACGCAATCCAATAGACGTACTCCAATAGACGCAATCTAGTAGACGCAGTCCAATAGACGCAATCCAGTAGACGTAATCCAATAAACGCAATCCAATAGACTTACTCCAATAGACGCAATCCAATAGACGCTGCCCAATAGACGCAATCAAGTAGATGCAATCCAATAGACGCAATCCAATAAGCGCAGTCCAATAAACGCAATCCACTAGACGTACTCTAATAAATGCAATCCAGTAGACGCAATCCAATATAAGCAGTCCAATAAACGCAATCCAATAGACGCAATCTTGTAGTCGCAGTCCAATAGATGCAATAAAATAGACGCAATCGAATAGACACAACACATATTTTA
>CM040185.1:92938622-92943622 GCA_022606455.1 Callitettix versicolor
CTCTTCTTAAAAATATCGGTCCGGTAAAACCAAATAATCAATCACTAGAGAAGCAATGTCCGCAGTAACACTTTTTCTCGAAATCAGCTGTTCAGATTTTGTTCAAATTTTGGTCGTATATCGTAAATCGTTCCTCAAATTATTGTACCAAATGTGGACAGAATAACTCTCTCTTCTTTCGCATTTTGAACAGAATATTGCACAGTGTACTTTATATGCCGATCTGTTGCAGTGGTGATACCCATTTCCCTCCGCACCCACTTCAGTGTTGAAGGTGGAAAATAGGCGACTTGGCAACACTGCTCATTGTGTTGCTACAGTGGTGCATCCTAGCGGTGGAAGCGAAAAGTTTCGCCGATCTGATTAACGCCATTTTTACTAGACAGGTGAGCGTTCTGTGTCTATTCGTTTTTCTATGGTTCTACAGTGAGTTTTTAACTCATACGAAGAGAAAAAGGGTTCGATTCTTGAAAGCCCAAAAATATTAGGCGATTGTAGACCATGTGCCTAAAAAATATATCAAAGATGGTAAAACGTTTCTTAATACCTTTTCGTTGGTGAACATGTCCGATTTAACCTATTTGGTCTGTGAAATAATCTATTGAATTGGTTATACAAAATTTAAAGCAAAATACCAATCGACTCAGTGATGACGATACCAAATAAAACCAGTTTAACGATTGCTCCCGCTAAGAGGTATCTCTGGATCTAGTGCGCATGCCCAACAAAGGTCCGCGCCTCCTCCCGAGGTACTTTTACACCCAGCCCGACTTCCGAAGTCAGTTAGACCCGCTGCGATCTGATTGCCTCTGCCGATGCTCCGATCCGTTATGGAAATATTTCACACAGCTAACGCACCCGTCCGACAGAACCGGTGACGTTGTGTAGTTACTGCGGGTTATAAATGGGCGTAGTCCTTTTATTTCGGTAAACTCTCTTGAACTAACTTCAACTCCTCTACCTTTTGAAGCTTACTAGAGATGGTAACGATATCACAAAACGGCTATTTTTTCACAAATAGTCAAATTTCACATATTTATCAACAGTGAATGGCTGAGTTTAACTGTTACTAACTGTGAACTGAAATCTCCAAAATCTGTTCAACCGCGCCCCTAGTTTCTTTTATTTCCGCTAAGATCGCATCTCTTTGCCCTGCGCATGCGTAATGAGTTCACAGTTTGGTCCTACCTATCTACACACTAACTGTGAACTGTGAAATTTTCACAGTTCACACTTTTGTTAGTGAATTACTGAGACGAGATAAATATTGATATTGCTAACTGCGCGCGCACAGTTGTTTCCCGCCAGATTCAACTTGTTTGTTTTTTTCTGATTTATATTAGCCTAGAAGCAATAGCTACATAACATATCAGCCAAGACATTATTTCACAGTTCACAGTTATTCATAGTTTAATTTAACAGGTATTAAAAAGTAGCAGTAGCAGTTTTCACATATAACAGTATTTCACAGCTACCTTTAAACCTTACTGTTTAAGGGTTTCCCAACCTGCTGCTCACTGACGTTCTTTCAATGCAAATCCTCCATTTCTTTACCATCTTCCTTCCAGTTTTAACATCTACTGTATTAATATAAGCACAATATATAATTTTTAACTTTACTATGTCTGAAGATAACGCACGGAGAAACGCGTCACGGAATAAAAAAAAATTGTGTGAAACTATATTGTGTTCAAATTTTCCTGCAAAAATATTTTCTCGTGTTCTATTGAGTTACTTAAAATGGATTGGAAATCATTAAACCATTGCGTCATTCGGATGTCTTTCCGATGTGACGTGATGGAAGCTAATTTTCAAAAAAATAATATTGTAATTTTTTATCGGAATCGTTTTGGAAAAAACTGATTTAACCTTTATAACCAGCTGTAAATTGCGCATACATTAGCATTTCAAATGTTCAAATAAGAAAACCATTGACAACCGTAAATTCAGTTTCGTATTTTGAAAAATACAAACGAAATTTGAAAATGCATAAAAGATAGTATACAAGTTTAGGCGCTCATTATAATTGTGAAATGTTTCAAAAAAAAATAATATAAAAAATTATACTCATTTAACATTTGAGGTGGCTTTATTTTAAAACAGCCGCCTCGGTGGCCTAATTGATAGCGTACCAGGCTTTCACTCCCCGGGTTCGATTCTCGGCCAGGGCTTGGCATTTTCATACGCTATAAATCATCCCATCGTCTGCATTAGCCCAAGTGTTCACAATAGTCGGACGTTAAAACAAAAAAAAATCTATTTTAAAATCTGTTGAACGGACTTTGCCGGTTACCTAGCTGCACAAGTATTAATTTTTGTTCCAAGTTTGACTCAAACCAGAACACACTGTGCCGAACCAAAGCTCAATTTTTGAGATATATCTGTTTAAAATCCGCTTTGAGTATTGCCTTTTAAATATTTAGATTTAATCCCCCCCCCGTTTTGACCCTCCCCAAAAAAAAGACTAAGTAAAAAAAGTATCCTCTTAACATTGTAACAATTTAACAAATTTAATTTACATTAAGGAAGTTGTTTTTATGACTTTCACTTTGGGGTACACTAAATCAACCACTTTTTAATGTTCTGTGCCTTCCTCGTAGCCCAGTATTGCTTCATTCGTTGTGATCTTGCTTTTCTTCCTTCGTCAGAGATTTGGATCGTTCGCTTGGATTTGACTTTTCCTTGGAACCGTTGCTTTTTGTCCTTGGTTATTGTTTTGGCTGTACTGACCATGAGCATAGTGTCAGTGATCTGCAGTTCTGTTATGTCCTCTGTTTCTCTAAACCAAAGTGGTTTGGATCTTCTATTGCGAAAATAGTCAAAATATGTTTTTAGTTAGTCTATTTTTGTTCATTCGGAGGATGTGCCCATAAAAATCAATTTTCCTTTTAAATATATTTATATATTAAACCAAATATTTTTTGGTTTTGATGTTGGGACGAGTCATGCGAGGAACATGTTTATACAAACAGTATATTTTGCGCGTCGCAAGTCTCAAATTAAATCAATTATAATTAAAAATGTCTCGAACCGTGAATCATGCGCGTGCGAGAAAACTACACTACCGAAACTGCGAAGAAGTTTGACCGAATTAAATGTATGAAAATCGTTAATTTAATTTTAAAGATCAGTTGTTTTATATCGATTAGTAAAGATCAGCTGATATCATTGAACAGCTGATTGGCTATAATAAGATTCAGCTTGTTGTTAAAAACTAGCTATGTTAATTTGTCGTGTTTTCGAACAAATTATCGTAATTAAAATAAAAAAAAGGAAGAGAAAGTACGATACATGATTTTTATTTTTATTTCAGTAACAGAATTGTTTTGTTTTCATAATCAAACAAGTTACAAATTTTACTATAATTTATTTAAAAACTAAATTTACCTTTAGAGGTAGTGAGGGAAAAAGAGAATAAAACGACTCTGCACTATTTACTAAAATAAATACCCATAAAATGAGGCAAGTGAAAGTAAACCGGCTATTAAATCTTTTTTGCTATTTGTATTTAAATTTGAACTCAGCAGCCCTATAAAGACTGTTGGCTAGACAATACGAGCCTCTTAAAGTGCTTTTAATAGCCGCGAACCATCTTTGCTATAATACCTGCTCTAGAAGGCTGTTGATGGCGTATTACCGCAAGGGTCTAGACTAGGTCCACTTCTGTTCCTGCCGCTACTGGCTTCTCTGTGTACGCACACTGATCAGCTTACTATTTAAACATTGGAATCAACTATACGCACATTACTGCAAGGACACTGCACTTACTTTCTTCTTTGCTGGCGTGTTTACGTCATCCTTCGTAATGTCTGTCGAAGAGTGGCATGAAAACAGGAAAATTGCCATGATGGTCTCAACGTAATTGTCTGTTTGTTTCAGTTTTAGTGAATTGGTTTCATTATAATGCTTCAAATGAGCGAAATATTGGTAGGTTCGAGAAAGAAGGAAGATTTTGGTTTTTTGTACGTAATTTCCAGTATGTTCATTTAGGCACTTGAAGGATATATTTGAGTTAAATTTGATATTAAAAGTTAGAGGCGAGAATAGAATTTATATTTATTTTTGCGAATATCCATTGAAAGCAATCATGGTAAGACTTGAAACCTTGAAATGAGCACCGATCCTGACATCTAAAGTACTTTTTGAAGAGTATATATATATATATATATATATATATATATATATATATATATATATATATATATATATATACTGATATTGGCGTGTTTGATATGTGTGTTCGTATTCACTGAACAATGTGAAAATGATCTGTGTCAGTGTGTGTTGTATTTTGTAATTTCGCTTCTTTTACGTCAGCGATACAGCTGCGTGCCGTTATAGCATCGGTCGAGGGTTCGTATGAGTAGTACTTTCGTGTTCGTGTGTATGTGTATATATATATATATATATATATATATATATATATATATATATATATATATATATGTGTGTGTGTGTGTGTGTGTGTGTGTGTGTGTGTGTGTGTGTGTGTGTGTGTGTGTGTGTGTGTGTGTGTGTGTGTGTGTGTGTGTGTGTGTGTGTGTGTGTGTGTGTGTGTGTGTGTTTGTAATTTTAGTCCGATTTGATTCAAACTTGTCACAAATATTGGTATTAGAAATAATCTATCTTGGGAAAGTTCGTTACCCAGAAAAATTCGTCTAAACATTTCAAAATGGCGGCCATTCAAATTTTTAAAATATCCCTTTTAACATGTATCACGTTTTAGGACTGGTTCTAAGGTTGGTTTTTGCGTGATACGAGTGCACAAATTTATATTCATATGTAGCAGTGTATTTTTGCGCGTCGAATATTAAATTAATTACAATTAAAATTTCCTGTGTTTCCGCCCGGGATCGAACCGAGGACCTTACGCGTGAGGCGTACGTAATCACTACACTAAGGAAACTACGAAGATGTTATAGTAAAGGTCAGTTGTTTTATATTAATCGTAACGATCAGCTGATTTCATTGTGAACAGCTGATAGGCTATAATAAGTTGT
>CM040185.1:92948622-92951122 GCA_022606455.1 Callitettix versicolor
AATGTAGTGTAATGTAGTGTAATGTAATGTAATGTACTGTAATGTAGTGTAATGTAATGTAATGTAGTGTGATGTAGTGTAATATAATGTAGTGTAATGTAGTGTGATGTAGTGTAATATAATGTAATATAATGTAGTGTAATGTAGTGTAATGTAATGTAATGTAATGTAATGTAGTGTAATGTAATGTAATGTAGTGTAATGTAATGTAATAATGTAATGTAATGTAATGTAATGTAATGTAATGTAATGTAATGTAGTGTAATGTAGTGTAATGTAATGTAATGTAATGTAATGTAGTGTAATGTAATGTAATGTAATGTAATGTAGTGTAATGTAATGTAATGTAGTGTAATGTAATGTAGTGTAATGTAATGTAATGTAGTGTAATGTAATGTAATGTAGTGTAATGTAGTGTAATGAAATGTAATATAATGTAATATAATATAATATAATATATTATAATATAATATAATATAATATAATATAATATAATAAGTATATTATACAAACACAAAATGAAAGAAGGGACAATATCAAAATATATAATAGCGAATAACAACAAGAAAAATAGCAATACTTACTTAAAGAAATTAAGAAACTAAAAGGGACAAATAAATTAAAATATATTCTTTAAACTAAACTTACCGTAAACACCAAACATGATATTTCAACTGTGTGTATCCTGAAGGGATTACGGATTCGCGTTAGTACCTTTTCATCCCCCATAACTATTAATGAACTTGCCATTTTCCCCTTAGTTTACGCCCTCATTGGAGCACTTCAATCAGTCCATGCACTTCCAAGTTCAACATCGCTATTGAGAGATTAGCGTTTCAGCCTCTTCCGTTCCCAAAATTTCTTCATCCTGTCCGACCTGGCTGCTCTTTGTTCATCAGTTATGGTATAGGTCTTTCGTTCAAATGTTGTTAGCTTGAATCGCAGATATTTATTCCTTAGAATTCTCTTCTCTGCTCTATCTTCAATTTGAGGCACCGTCAAATTTAACTCTTCTAAATCACTCTGGATGTCTTTGAACCAAATAATCTAATTAATTAATGGAGATGCGTTTTAATCTTCAAAAAATAGCCGTTTCACCAGTCGGGTTTCTGGAAGGCGTGCTGTATGGCCAAAAAAAGCAATTATCCTTTTCCGCATTGTGTCTATTATTGACTCACTTTCTCGATATACAACTTCATTCGGTAGTAATCTCCATTGGCCATTCACTTGGTGTTTCTTGTTAATGATTGTTCTGATGATCCTTCTGTTTGCTTTCTGCAGTTTATCAGTTGTTGATTTAATCTTCAATTTGAAGAGTGTTTCACTAGTATAAGTTGCCTCAGGTTTAACAACGGAATTATAATGCACAACGGAACTTGCCATTTATAATAAGTAATTATAAAATTTAAAAAAAAGCGGGTACTTAGGCATGTTACGGTGGTTCTGTAACAAGAACTATGAATTTTTATAGGTTATTATATGAGAAATTTTATACTAATTTATGTTATATATATATATATATATACATATACATAAGAAATCGAGGATCACATACATAGACTGAAAAACAACAGGGCATCCGGAGAAGATGGAATCATTGCAGAACTTCTGAAGAATCTCGGACCGAACTCATTACAGGAATTAACAAATATCATCACGGATATCTGGAGAACGGAAAAATTACCGGATGACTGGAAGTGTGCTCTTATTCACCCCCTACACAAGAAAGGAGACAGAACAGATGTGAACAACTACAGAGGAATTTCTTTACTACAAGTTACTTACAAAATACTCTCAACATGTCTTCTTCAAAGAACACAAAAACAGATAGTATACAGAATTGGTGAGTACCAGGCAGGTTTCCGTCCGGGTTGCTCGTGCACAGAACAAATTTTCAACCTGAAAACAATATTGCAAGTAAAAGCTAAAAGGAATGTCCCAGTGATCTGTACGTTCGTAGATTTTAAAAAAGCGTACGATTCCATTGATCGAAAATCTTTGTTTAATATCCTGGAAGAACATGGACTTGATCCTAAAACACTGCGACTGATCAAACAAACACTGACAGGAACAATCGCCAAGGTGAAATTTATGGGGGAAATTTCTAAACCCTTCCTGATCACAACTGGAGTTCGCCAAGGAGATGGACTCTCGCCTCTCCTTTTCAATCTGGTGTTGGACAAAGTTATCAGGGAATGGGAGAAAGAATTAAAAATTGAAGGGCACTGGAAACCAGTTCGACTTGGAAGACCTAAGGACAACACAGAAATCGCGTGCCTAGCTTTTGCAGATGACCTGGCCGTACTCACAGATAACGAAACAACAGCGATTAAACAGATAGAAGTCCTAAAGGAATGTGCAGAGAGGGTCGGTCTACAGATCTCGTTTAAAAAAACCGAATTCTTCTGTACAAAATTAAATATTCAAGAACTAAACACAAAATATGGTAAGATAAACAGAGTCAAGCACTTCAAATATCTGGGAGAAATTCTTGAACCCA
>CM040185.1:92956122-92988622 GCA_022606455.1 Callitettix versicolor
GTACTCCTTGTACAATAGGTGTCCTTGTGGTACTCCTGTCTTCACTTCTTTGAATTCTGAACTCCCCTTCTTTTTATTTCATTCAGAATAATCTGTTAGAGTTACATGAATATAAGAGTTTCACGAATTGCACTTGTAATGTTAAAGCCTTCGTATGAGAAAACTTGAAAGTTGTAGTTTTATTTTTTCAACTGCTAAAAATAACAGTGAAATATAATAACGGATTTTAATTGCTGTACAAGAAAACGCTACCTTTACACAAGGTGGTCTGCATTTACGCTGTGTCCACCTATACATAATAACAGTCCATTGCTAAAGGGGACATGGTATAAACATTTTAATACGTTTAATAGCTATAATAAAACTTCCCGAAGCAGGTGAAGTTGCCTTCTGTCGCCAGATAGCACCACTGCCTTTCTTCCATTTACATACAATTACCTGTAAACGCAGCCTAATCGTCTGCCTCTAAAATTGCTTTCTTGTGAAAGTAAAATGTACCGATTTCTCGTTCGCAAGTTCTAAAATAATCGCGTCACGCAACTGTCTCGCTGACGTGATGGAAGCGCACTCCCTAAATAATTTAATTTCACTTTTTTTTTAATATCCGATTTCACAACCATAATCAGCACAAATCAGTATGCATTAACATTTTAAACTGGCAAATTGCATTGAAAATACGAAAAGAGAACCCTGACCGCCGTCGAATATTTTTTTAAATTCGATTTTAAAAATTCAATTAAACGCTAATTTACGTAGAATTTAAAGGTGATTTACAATGTTGAAGTCGGATTTGAAAAAAAGTAATGAAGTTCTTAGAATCGCCGCCATTTTGAAAATCCTTTCCGAATAATAGACTTTATAAAAACAAGGGCACAATATATCTACAAAGCTTGACGTACAATTATAACTCTACAAGTTAATTCAATTAACCTCTAAATATCTAATCTAACATAAACATAACGAAATGTTATAATTGATTTAAGTTCTTTAAAATTGTTTAAAGTACACGTGTGGAACTCGGGGAGTTACCGACAGAAGAGAAGCTTTTGTTAATGTTATCTTTGCTGAATGTGTAATTAGTTTGAAAATATGTTTACAAATACAGTGATTTTTTAAAATAAATAAATAAGCCTAGTTACGGTAGTTATAGTAAAAGATCAGCTGTTTTATATTAATTCGTAACGAGCAGCTGATTTCATTGAACAGCTGATAGGCCGTAATAAATTTCAGGTTATGTTGTTAAAAACTAGCAATATTAACAACTATTAGAAACGTTTATATAAATTTCGAATGTATTATAAACGGTTACAACGTGCACGTGTTCTTCAACTAAGGAAAAATACCGAAACCAAAGCAACACAACGATTTCATATAATACGCGTGTACTGTTATCGAAAAAGAAAGATGGAATTCGTTTGCTCGTTCGTTCAATATTTCCGTTACGTCCTTCCGTTTGACAGACTTTTTTCTATTCACTCCTTTCACCAAAGCTAAGTTTAAAAGCTTCGTTTCAATTGATTTAAAGTGTCTTTAAACTTGTTTCAGTATATTATAATATATAATATGGTTAATAAGTATTGCGATCAATCGTATATATATATATATATATATATATATATATATATATCCGTGGCAGTTGCTGATCTGCTATCGGGGGCCGCCCCTGGCGATGGGGATGCTCGCCAATTTCGGTTGGAGAGTACTGGGGAAATAAAATACCCAGGGTGGACAAAAATCAGTGAAGTGGTCAACGGTCTCAATGGCGGATGAAGATATATTTCTCAACGGCAAAGAGGGTGGAGGAACCAAGAACACCAAAATCCGGAGTGCGTCTGTAGTGGCAACCACCGGCAACCTGGTCAGCGTCTGTTCATCCAGAGGATGCGGCTGTATGTAACGCTCCAGGAACTAACAATCCCTGGTTCTAAAAATCCCAGTGGAAACACTGGACCTTCAAGATTACAAGCAACTATGATTCGTGCAAGTAATGATCCATGGGGACAGGATGAGGGAGGTGTGGAGGATTAGAAGGAACAAGACATGAGTCGGAGTGCTTTGCGTGATCCAACAGGGTCTATGCGCAGATAATAATATATATACTCCGCAGGGGGTGCAGACTAGCTTCACCTATTGAGAGGATTTAGACTTCCTTCACGGTACCCGAGTCTAACACACACACACACACACACACACACACACACACACACACACACACACACACACACACACAACACACATGTACACTCACTCACTCACTCACTCACACACACACACACACACCAGTCATTCACTCACTCTCTCTCTCTCTCACACACACACACACACAAACACACACACACACACACTTACGACTTTAACACTTTACACTCACACTTACATTTAGGGAGGCGATAATAGCCTCAATGTGCTTTTCGCCTTAAAATAAAATAACAACATAATTACTAAATTAACGACTTACTTTTATGAAACTTATCACGTGTGTCTGTTTTGTATATATCGCTATTTCATTTCTCATTTTCGAAAAAAAATTTCAAGTAATTTTTAAGTTAAAAATAAAATTTTTACAAAATCTACTTTAACGATTTCGATAAACTTCGCTCAAAATGATAAACAAGTTTTTCCTTTTTTACAATGAGAAACACAGTAAATGGCGTACAGCCGGAATGTCCACGGTATCGTTTAGTTTTCTGCGTTTCTGGATTTAATACTACAGTTACTGTCGTACGTTTTCCTCCTTCAATCGATCCTTCGTCCTCGTTACTCTAGCTCACGTAAAGCATGGTCGTTAAACAACAAGAAAAACAAATAAGCGAATATTTCTCTTGATAAAATGTCTTAATATGTAATCAAGAAATATGTAACTCAGTGACAGAAAGAAAGTAATGATGGCAGGTATTTCAAAACCTGACAAACGCAAACCAACACGCAGGCTAAGCACCAGCTATATACAGCTTCATTTAGTCTCCACAGTGCTTGCCACTTGCAATAAATTGCATTAAATTTGCTAAACAGGTGATAGGTTACAATAAGGCTTAACGAACTTGCCCGTTAGCTGTGGTACGCGTGGATCTTGCATTCCTTAAAGTAGTGTTCGAAGGAAATTTATCTCTGGTTAACCGCAGAACAAGAAGTCGTAGCCGCCTCGGTGGCCTAGTGGATAGCATACTAGGCTTTCACCCCGAGGACCCGGGTTCGATTCCCGGCCAGGGCTTGGCATTTTCATACGCTATAAATCATCCCATCGTCTGCATTAGCCCAAGTGTGCACAATAGTCGGACGTTAAACATAAAAAAAAACAAAAAAAAAACAAGAAGTCGTGTTGCGCATGCGCGGTATGTTTTTCTAATAATTGCCTCACTTTAATTAAGTATATTATGGAATCATGCGTAAGAACACGTGCATTTTGACTGATGGAGCCGATAGAACTTCGGTAAGGACTCGTAAACGGTGCGGAAATGTTACGCAAATATTCTCACATTTTTTTTATGATTTCGGTTCAGATGCTTCGGACGGAAAACAGAAGTAAAAAAGGCAAAAATAAAATATAAAAAAGGAAGAAAAAAACGTAACCGAAAATTATCTTGCTTCTAATTTTACAGCGTTTACTGTCTTTAGCAATAATTTGTAAAAATAATTGGAGAACAAAATGAAGTCTGTGTTTCAGCTCGACCGTTCGTCATTCGGTCTTTGAAACAATGTTACTCATTAACAGCAAACCTGTTCATTACTTTGTTCTACATACGTATTTAAAAGTATAACCTAAAAAATTAATGACTGAATTCTGATATTGTACCTTATTGAAATATTTTCAAACGAAGCCTACTATAACATACCTAAATTAGGCTACAGTATTTACTGTTTACTGAAAGCACTAAGATAGAACTGGCCTGGATTGTCTTGCCGATTCTATTTTCAAAACCGATTCGGTCAATAATATTATTTAAGCTTTTAATACAATAGTAATTTAAATATTATTTTCAGCAATGC
Organism: Callitettix versicolor; assembly: GCA_022606455.1. Taxonomy (NCBI): domain Eukaryota; kingdom Metazoa; phylum Arthropoda; class Insecta; order Hemiptera; family Cercopidae; genus Callitettix; species Callitettix versicolor. The sequence continues at coordinate 92,960,110 of CM040185.1, forward strand.
TCTTTTTAGCAATCAACTGTTTCGGTACACACAAAATTATTTGTCACCTGTGCCTGCATTGTGCTGCACTCTCACAGAGATACTTTACACTATTTCTGTAATTTTGTTTACAAAACCTTTTGTCGGTTTTATTGTATTGTAAAGCCTTAAAATGGAAAACGTATGAGGCGTGACAGTTCACTGATGTTCTGACGAAGCTGTACGTACACCATGTATGTGGTTTCAATAATGCAACACTATTTTCACTATTTCTGGAATATTTTGTATAAAAACCTTTTATCTGTTTTAAGTCGGTTTTATTGTATTGTAAAGCCTTCAAATGGAAAAAGTATGAGGCGTGACAGTTCACTGGTGTTCTGACGAAGCTGTACGTACACCATGTATGTAATTTCAATAATGCAACACTATTTTCGCTATTTCTAGAATATTTTGTTTAAAAAACTTTTTATCGGTTTTATTGTATTGTAAAGCCTTAAAATGGAAAAAGTATGAGGCGTGACAGTTCCCTGGTGTTCTGACGAAGCTGTACGTACACCATGTATGTGGTTTCAATAATGCAACACTATTTTCACTATTTCTGGAATATTTCGTTTAAAAAACTTTTTATCGGTTTTAAGTCGGTTTTATTTTATTGTAAAGCCTTAAAATGGAAAAAGTATAAGGCGTGACAGTTCACTGGTGTTCTGACGAAGCTGTACGTACACCATGTATGTAGTTTCAATAATGCAGGTACTAATTTTTGGTACAAAACCGATCGGAATAATATATTAAGATGGTAAGAATTCTCTTATATGTTTATCATGCACTGTTGATTGTTGATTGTCTAGTAACACTTAAAAACTTCAGCATCGATCTTAATCTTGCTGACCCCGCAGGGGGGTGCAGACTAGCTGCACCTATTGAGAGGATTTAGACGTCCCTCGCGGTACCCGAGTCTAACACACACTTAAGGCTTTAACACTTTACAATCACACTTACATTTAGCGAGGCGATAATAGCCTTAATGTGCGTTTCGCCTTAAAATAACAACAAATTTAAGAATTACGATCGTCAAAGTTGTTTAACTTAATATTTTGAAACGTAACATCTTTTGAGCTCAAATACTATTTTGGTGGATCTCATTTTTGGGGAAATTGATTGTAATTAGAAAACCGCGAGTAACGCTTATCTATAATATGACGTAAAACTACAACAGAACGAAGCCCGATCACCTGTTACCAGAACGCTCCCAGAACCAAAAGTAAAACTAAAATATCTACAAAAACGAAACATACTGTGACACGTTTATCGAGATTAACCGAACATTTTCGGCGTTTAATGCAGGACGTATTTCTAATTTTAACACCATACCGAACAGGTTTAACGAACCCGTGAAAGTTCGGTCACGAAATTAAATTGCTCTGAATTTATTTGGTCACAGTTGCGGCTGCGCCCGAGGTGCGCGGCACTTGCACAGGGACTGCGCCCCCGGCCGCGTTGTAACCGATAATTTAGAGGTTCTTCTCAATAAGCCTTAAACGCCTTCGATTATTGTGGACGGCCATTACCAGTGCGTAAACACTCCCATGTGCGCAGCGGCGCGCCGTGGTGCCAGACGTTCGCTCAGCTCTCGTTGCCAGACAGGTTAACTTGTACAGGGTGTGAAAGAAACGTGGAAACATGAAGGGATCTCGGAAAATTGTACGAAATTTCGAGTCCGGCAAAATTGAAGGTTTTGTTACAGAAATGTGAAGTTTTGGTGGTAAAAATGAAGCAAAAATGTTGCAAATATTTTAGCATAATAATTTTATTTTTAAAAACGTTTAGGATTTGTTCAAATTTCGATTGTATGTGTATTCTTAATTCAACACCCTGGTTAAGTCATAATATATTGAATTACGTAATATTATAAATTTTATACAATATACGACCAAAATTTGAGCAAAAACTCATTTTTAGCATAATTGTGCTTAACTCTTTCAATACTGCCAGTTTTCCCGCTTTTTCTCATTACATTTGTTTTTGATATTCGCGAACTAAAAGTACTCGTTAAAGCCAATGAAAATTTAATTTTTAAATTTATTTCAGTGGGTTTAAAAATGGAAAAGTTAAAAGAAAATAAAAATGTCTGATATAGCTAAAATTAATTCCTACAAAATACGTACGTCAATTTCGATAAAAAAACGATAGAAGGCATATTTCATGTTGATATGAAACTGTAAAGTGTACACGAAAAAATTCGGGAAGTTACCGACAGTAGCGAAGCTTTTGTTAATGATATCTTCGCTGAATATATAATTAGTTTGAAGATACGTTTACAAATATCTTGTTTTGTTTAAATAAATAAATACGTGAACCTAGCTTAGATATTATTTACTGCAGTTATAGTAAAAGATCAGTTGTTTTGTGTTAATCAGCTGTTTTCATTGAACAGCTGATTGGCTATAATGCGTTTCTTAAAAACCAGCAATATTAAGAGCAATTATTATACAAGTTTGTATTAATTTCGAATGTATTATTCGAACAACCCTTCTTCTCAAGTGCCTGACTTAAAAGATTTTTTTTTTATATATATTAATTACAACTGAGGCTTGCCCCATCTAGTAATTTTTCTTTATCATTGTGTTCACTGTGTGCTGGGGTGCAGTCCGACGGCTGGTCCCAATGTGTTTACGGCCTGGAGACGTCAATTGGCTTGGTCCTCTTCAACCTTCTTGTGATGTTGTCACTGCGGCATAGTAGTTGGACAATCTCTGTATTATTATGCTGTTCTAACCTGCAATAATGCTTAACCGAGAGCTTTTTAATTACTTCCTGAACAGATTCAACACCTAGGTCCTTATGTATGTTTTCATTTCTCACATACCAAGGGGCGTTGACAATCGTTCTCAATACTTTATTTTGAAAAACTTGAATAATTTTACTATTGCTTTTTCTTGTACATCCCCAGAGTGGTGCACCATAGGTCCATATTGGTCTTAGAACTTGCTTGTATAGCAGTATCTTGTTGGCTATCGAAAGTTCTGAATTTCTTCCAATAAGCCAAAACATTTTATTGAATTTGATCTGTACCTCCTCTTTTTTCTTTTTTACATGCACCTTCCATCGGAGCTTTGCATCGAGTGTCATTCCTAGATATTTAGCACTGTTTGCACATGTTATACTCCTTTCGTTTAATATTATTGGTAATGGTTCGTATTTTCTATTCGTAAAATTAATGTGTACAGTTTTTGCTTCATTAAGCTTTACTCTTCATTTTTTTGTCCATTGACTTACTGCGTTGGTGGCATTCTGTAATTTCTCTGTGACTTCTAAAACATTTTCCCCAATTGTTAAAATTGCTGTGTCGTCTGCAAACGTTGCTACTGTGGAGTTCCCAGTAACTGGTATGTCTCTAGTGTACAGAATGTACAGACTTTAAAAGATAAACTTAACAATTAGAACACAAGCTTAAGCCTATCTTAAAGTACTAAAGTAGAAACAAAGATGAAGGATAACACATTAAATTTATGATTTAAGTTAGGAACTTGAGAACGAGAATTGTCCTACACTCTCGAAATGTTCTTTATCGATTCTATACAAAAATAATGTTTAATGTCCGAATAATAATACTAACAAATTAGAGTTTTATACTTGGAAATTTATTAACAAATGAAATAACAAATTATCGTTAAAAAATATCGTACAGTAAAAAAAAACGTAATTTCAAAAATACATTGCAAATTTAGAATTATAATGGCGGACTAAATATTTCTTGACAAAGAATAATCACGCGAAACTAGACCGGAAAGTTCTGGTAGCGTAGAAACACCCTGTATAGCGAGAAAGTAAAAAAACACCCTTGAATCTTCAGAAGAGCTAGCCGGCCCGCCGGACCTGACAGACGAACCTTTCATTAAACTTTCTTTTTGTCTCAGGCTCTGATATTAAACTACGTTACATACGGTAGTGCATCTGATAGCACAGCGGCCGCGCCTCTGGTCACAATGTAATGAAGTGAACTACTAATACTAATATTACACCTAAGTGTTATGACTATTAAACAGTATCCTGCGTACGGTAATCACCGGTTGTAAACGGCCCGTTCGCCGGGCAACAATCACGCAGCGTCACAACAATCGGAGCGGTGTAATTGTGCATTGTTGTAACAATCGGAGCAGTGTGGGCATTGTTGTAACGATAACAACAATGGGTATCTTTACACTTGAAACGGGTGGCAGAAGTATTACAGTCGGTGATCTCTTTAAGACAGTAGGCAAATAACTGACAAAGAACCACTTTATGGTAAATACTTTCTGTATATCCTTGTATTTCAAGACTATAATTATATATATATATATATATATATATATATATATATATATAATATTGTAATATAATATAATATAATATAATATAATATAATATATAATATATATATAATATATATATATATAATATATATATATATATATATATATATTTGTGAACCCTTAGGCTAATGAAGACGATGAGATGTTTTATAGCGTATGAAAATGTCAAGCCCTGGCCGGGAATCGAACCCGGGTCCTCGGGGTGAAAGCCCAGTACGCTATCAACTAGGCCACCGAGGCGGCCTATTCTGACAACAATAGACCCAGCCTAACATATTGATAAATGTGGAGGTAAAGCGTTGAATGTATACAAACTAGAAGTACAGCCACCATTATAAAAAGCGTGCTCGATATCAGAGGCTAAAGTTCAAGTAATTGGGCTATCTGCCGCTACGATCTCTGCAAGCTGCAAGGACAGGGTGGAGACGATTGAGAAAAATTTTCTATTTAACTATAATTGAACAATCTGATATTATTTCTTTAAAATTTGATACACTGACTTAACACCAGGTCATTGAATATAAACTTACTGGAAGTACAGCCACCATTATAAAAAGCGTGCTGTATACAAGAGGCTAGAGTCCAGATAATTAGACTGTCTGCCGCTACGAGTGCTGCAAGCTGCAAAGACAAATGGATACGTTTCAGACAGTACTATTATCTATTTAACTGCAGTTGAACACTCTGCCGCAAGATGTCACAAACAGCGAGCGCTCACAATGCTCTCATAAGGGTATTATTCTACTACGTTTACATTCAGTGGTATTTCACTAATGTTTTCGTAAAATTTATAACCGACGGAATATAAGAATAGCCTGTATTCGTAGTTATAACCTTACAACTTGGATTTGGAAATTATCGGTTGAACAATTTTTAACAACAATCGGTTTGTAACGATAACAACAATGAATATCTTTACACTCGAAACGGGTAGCAAAAGTATTACAGTCGGTGATCTCTTTAAGACAGTTGGCAAATAACTAACAAAGAACCACTTTATGGTAAATACTTTCTGTATGTCCTTGTATTTCAAGACTATAATTATATATATATATATATATATATATATATATATATATATATATATATCACATTGTGAACACTTGGGCTAATGCAGACAATGGGATGATTTATAGCGTATGAAAATGCCAAGCCCTGGCCGGCAATCGAACCCGGGTCCTCGGGGTGAAAGCCCAGTACGCTACCAACTAGATCACCGAGGCGGACGTTAAAAAAAAAAAAAAAAAAATATATCACACATTTACTTTACATTTTAAGAAACGGTAGTAACTAGTAACAAAAAATATAGATTGTTGAAAAGTAACGCAATCTTGTGAGAAAATAAGAAAGCTACTTTATTCTATGAGTTAGTAACAGAAACTGCTTAAAGTGGGCTCTTATGAGATTCACACAACTGAATACGACGTTGCATGTTCTTAAACACACGTTGTAACGTTTGCTGAGAAATTGCCGGACTTCTTTTAATTTCTCATTGAAATTCGGGATTAGCGAAAGGATGAGATTTGTAAGCACCTTAAGGTGTCCATCTGCGAGGTCTACTGTTCTTTGAACTACTGGTTATTACATAATAGATTCAATATGTCCAAAAGAATCCACAGACGTTTAAGGGTAAATTAATAATATACTGCGAGGTCTACTGTTCTTTGAACTAATAATATACTGCGGGGTCTACTGTTGTTTGAACTACTAGTTATTAAAGAATACATTCAATATGTCCAACAGAATCCACAGACGTTTAGGGGTAGATTAATAATATACTGCGAGGTCTACTGTTGTTTGAACTACTAGTTATTAAAGAATAGATTCAATATGTCCAACAGAATCCACAGACGTTTAAGGATAGATTAATAATATACTGCGAGGTCTACTGTTGTTTGAACTACTGGTTATTAAAGAATAGATTCAATATGACCAACAGAATCCACAGACTTTTAAGGGTAGATTATTAATATACTGCGAGGTCTACTGTTCTTTGAACTAATAGTTATTAAAGAATAGATTCAATATGTCCAACAGAATCCACAGACTTTTAAGGGTAGATTAATAATATACTGCGAGGTCTACTGTTGTTTGAACTACTAGTTATTAAAGAATAGATTCAATATGTCCAACATAATCCGCAGACTTTTAAGGGTAGATTATTAATATACTGCGAGGTCTACTGTTCTTTGAACTACTGGTTATTAAAGAATAGATTCAATATGTCCAACATAATCCGCAGACTTTTAAGGGTAGATTATTAATATACTGCGAGGTCTACTGTTCTTTGAACTACTGGTTATTAAAGAATAGATTCAATATGACCAACAGAATCCACAGACTTTTAAGAGCATATTAATAATATACTGCGAGGTCTACTGTTCTTTGAACTACTGGTTATTAAAGAATAGATTCAATATGTCCAACAGAATCCACAGACTTTTAAGGTTAGATTAATAATATACTACGAGGTCTACTGTTCTTTGAACTAATGGTTATTAAAGACTAGATTTAATAAGTCCAACAGTGTTTGAAGACCTTTAAAGGCAGATTATTAATATACTGCGAGACTTACAGTTCTTTCAATTAATAATATACTGCGAGGTCTACTGTTCTTTGAACTACTGGTTATTAAAGAACAGATTCAATATGTCCAACAGAATCCACAGACTTTTAAGAGCATATTAATAATATACTGCGAGGTCTACCGTTCTTTGAACTAATAATATACTGCGAGGTCTATTGTTGTTTGAACTAGTAGTTATTAAAGAATAGATTCAACATGTCCAACAGAATCCACAGACTTTTAAGGGCATATTAATAATATACTGCGAGGTCTATTGTTGGTTATTTGGTTATTAAACTAATGGTTATTAAAGACTAGATTTAATAAGTCCAACAGTGTTTTGAAGACTTTTAAAGGCAGATTATGAATATACTGCGAGACTTACAGTTCTTTCAATTAATAATATACTGCGAGGTCTACAGTTCTTTCAATTAATAATATACTGCAAGGTCTACTGTTCTTTGAACTACTGGTTATTAAAGAATAGATTGATAATGCCGAACAGTGTCCACAGACTCTTAAGGCATTTTTTAATACTTTTTATATAATTTGACTGAATTAAGCAGCCTAAACTGATTGTGCCATGTTCTCGTACTCAACTACATTCACCGTGTTCACGTTACAACGCAGCACTAAAAACGTTAAGAAGTTAAAACCACGAGGCAAATAACAATGTTTGTACGAAACTATTCGAGTAGCATGCGGTATGGACATAACGTAAATTAAAATACCACATTATTCATAATATTGTAATGAGCTGTGTGGAGAGGGAATTTCTTGATTAAAGTAGGTAATTGTTATAAAGAAATGAGGGGCGAGGTATCGACAAAGGGGGCGGAGTCCCTGTGTAGATTGATGCACGGTAGCCGCGGGTGACGAGGCCTGGTTACACTAGCTCTCTGTATGGAAGAAAAACTATTTGGATCGTTTAAAAAGACTACACGCACTGATCTCGGGGAGTTACCGAAAGAAGCGAAGGTTCTGTTAATATCTTTACTGAATGTATAATTAGTTTGTTGATATGTTTACGAATATATGTTTTATTTAAATAAATACGTGAACCTAGCTTAGATATTATTTACTGTAGTAAAAGATCAGTTGTTTTATATTAATTCGTAACGATCAGCTGATTTCATTGAACAGCTGATAGGCTGAAATAAGTTTTAGGTTATGTTGTTAAAAACTAGCAATAATAACAATTATTATAAACGTTTATATTCATTTCGAATGTATTATAAACGGTTAAAACGTGCACGTGTTTGTCAATAATGAAACCAAACCAACACATCATATAATAAACGTGAACGGTTATCGTAAAGGAGGAAGAAAAAAAGGCAGAAATAGAGAAAAAATTCGTTTGCTCGTTCGCTCCATATTTCCGTTACGTTCCTCCGTTCGGCAGACTTTTTTATTCATTCCTCTCGTCAAAGCTAACATTAAACCTTTCGCTTCAATTGTTGTGTTTTGTGTAGTTTTTAACTTATACATATTGGACAAAAAACGTTCAGATAGAGAATTTCATGTTTTTCTGTAGCGTTTAAACGTTTAAACATGAATTTCATGTTTATTGTCTACATAGCGTTTAAACGTGAAGGTTTTCATCGTAAAATTTAATGGTTTTAAAATTACTTATTTTGGTTTTTCCCATTCACGTCCAAAAGTGAATTACTTTTAGTTCAAATTTCCTACATCGACTTCAGTTACCAAAACTCTAACTTTTTTTGATAAAATTTGATCAAATATAGTCCACAAGTACCTTTTTAGAAAACGTATAGGTCAATGTACATAAAAACATTTGTTTAGGAGCTTCTGAAATAAAATTTAAATATGAATCACCGGTATAATTTCTCAAAATCGGCTCATTAGATTTTGATAATATAATGTACAGAATTTCATGTCACTGTACCGAATTTAAATAAAAGAAGCACAGACTTCGTGAATAAGCAGGAGAAACCCATAAACTGTATTTTACTATTACTATGTTCAGTATAATAATCTGCCTTCCCTAGATTTGTTAATTCTTCTTTCGTTGACGCGTTTCGGAGAACCTCCATCTTCAAAAACTATTTCTATACTGGTCACCAATATTATGACTCGTCCTATTTATAACTTTCTAGCTCCACCTCGTACCCCTCTTCTATTTACGTGCTTGTGTTCAACATGTCAGGTTTAATGTACACGTGTTGAATAGAGGAGGGGTACGAGGTGGAGATAGAAAATTATAAATAGGACGAGTCATAATATTGGTGACCAGTATAGAAATAGTTTTTGAAGATGGAGGTTCTCCGAAACGCGTCAACGACAGAAGAATTAACGAAGCTAGGGAAGGCAGATTATTATACTGAACATAGTGACAATAATCCTAGCAGAAAAGAAGAACAATATAAAAATGTATTTACTATCTTCGGTTTTTAATTACTTTCGGCATTTTGAACAATGACTTGAATTGTGATTTGTCATATCCTAGTAGTTCAAAGGACAGCAGACTTCGTAAATGTTTGCCTCATCACCGCCACACGGTATCGTTCCGACGCGTTCGTAACTTTTCCTCCAATTTAACCGGTAAAAATGTTTCTGGGCCTAATTTATTGGAAGTTTTATGGTTCTTCATCATAAAACGATTGAAATTGCTACATGACGACACATTTAGACAGTACTGTAGGGAATAGCTCGAACTACACTGTACAGGGTAAACTGGACATCGTTAAATTAACAGCCGCCATCTTGAAACTTAAGAGAATTACACATACGTTGTTCGGGCTTTGTACAAGGTAAATTTGTACGAAATTTCGAGACAAGTTTAATCGCCAATGGCTAAAACTGCTAACGTTCTTTCCGGTACGGGTAAAGCAGTGTCAGTAACTGCGGCTCGAACCAAGAACCTTGAGGCGCAGCAGCGAGTTGAAACAGAAACTTTGCTTCGCTCAGTCAATTATCAAAACCTAATGAATTGACTTTGAGAAAATAGACAGTTTTCAATTTTCTTATAGCTGACAAACCAGGTGTTTTGGAGAAAATTAAAAGATTTTTTTATACTAGTCAGTTTATTATTTTTACTTACTTATCCTATTTTTTAAAATAACCGTAAGTTGTTTTCAAATTTTATTAGCAACTAAGTCAAAAAAAAATTGATTTCATTTTTTTAAATAAATGTCGCTATACAAGGAGTTTCCCCCGCAGGGGGTGCAGACTAACTACACATATTGAGAGGATTTAGACGTCCCTCGCGGTACCTAAGTTTAACACACACTTACACTTACAAAACTACACTTACGACTTTAACACTTTACACTCACACTTACATTTAGGGAGGCGATAATAACACTTTACACTCACACTTACATTTAGGGATGCGATAATAGCCTCAATGTGCTTTTCGCTTTAAAATAAACAAAAAACACGAAAAAAAGAATCACAACCAGATAAATTTAACAACATTCTGTTTTAATACTTCTAAAAGCATTGCAATTGTGTTCGCTATAGCTTTTTCGGTCATTCCCGTGGATTTTTTTTTTGTTTTTGGTGTTTAACGTCCGACTATTGTGCACACTTGGGCTAATGCAGACGATGGGATGATTTATAGCGTATGAAAATTCCAAGCCTTGGCCGGGAATCGAACCCGGGTCCTCGGGGTGAAAGCCTAGTACGCTATCAACATTCCTAGTACCGAGGCGGCTCATTCCTGCGGAAATACAACGCCAAGGAAAAGTGCCTGATGATATAAATTCGAAAGTTTATCAAGAAAAAAAGTTTTTAATACAGTTTAAAATAAAATAGTAACTTGCGAAGTGATTTAATACAAACTAAAAACAAATTAAATTATTAAATTAGTTACTGAAGTAATTTAGTAATTGATTACAAATTAGTTATTGAAGTAATTTATAATTTGTTGTATCTCAAATTGTCATGTCTAAGTTTATAATAAACTACTGTGTGGACATTTTTTTACTGTATCTATAAATAATATGACGATAAATATTAAACTAATTTTTTATTGGTGGACTGATAGTACTTTGTTCATTTATACTATCCTAATATTATACTGTAGGCCAGCAGTTATTTGCAAAAGTATATTTATTTTACATATCTGCCTATAACAATGTTTATACAGCGTGTTCCCGAAAAAAAGTCACGAAAATAAAGGATATGGTTTTTTAGAAAAAGTTCATATATCCGAAAACACTCCGTTTTCCCACTAGCGGCCATTTGTTTTTTTTTAACAAATTATTTTATATCTTTAGAAAGATCGATAAATTCAAACTTAGCACCGCAGGGAGGTGCAGACTAGCTGCACCTATTGAGAGGGTTTAGACATCCTTCGCGGTACCCGAGTCTAACATAAACTTACATTTAGGGAGGCGATAATAGCCTCAATGTGCTTTCCGCCATGAAATTTTTAAAAATCCTAGGAGTAATGTATTTATAGCTAAATAATTGAAATTGTCATTAAAATTAACGATTATTGATTTTATTTTGGTTTAAAATGTTTAATCGTCCACTATTTTAAAAACCAGTGCGGAGTTGGATTATTTTTTCCTAGTTCAGTCTCTATCAGGTAAAAAAGCGGTACATTTGAATTGTATTGGTCGAACCGTTTTAGATTAATAAAATATTTTTTAAAAAATGGGGGCTACTGGGGAAATCAAACGTTTTCGGACATGTTTTTATATTTAGTTTTCATGTTGGGCACCATTTCCTTTCTTTCTTTCTTTTTTGAAACGCTCCGTATAACGAATTATTTACAAAACTTTGACAGTGTTATTATTATTAAAAAAAAACATTTTAAACAGAACAGTTGTTCACTAATCCTTCAGCTAAACAATAATTCCGCTCGATACATCCGTTTGATATTTTCACGACAAATTCTGTCCTTAAATCAAAAAGAAACATTTTAAACAGAACAGTTGTTCACTAATCCTTCAGCTAAACAATAATTCCGCTCGATACATCCGTTTGATATTTTCACGACAAATGCTGTCCTTAAATTAAAAAGAAACATTTTAAACAGAACAGTTGTTCACTAATCCTTCAGCTAAACAATAATTCCGCTCGATACATCCGTTTGATATTTTCACGACAAATTCTGTCCTTAAATTAAAAATAAACATTTTAAACAGAACAGTTTTTCACTAATCCTTCAGCTAAACAATAATTCCGCTCGATACATCCGTTTGATATTTTCACGACAAATTCTGTCCTTAAATCAAAAAGAAACATTTTAAACAGAACAGTTGTTCACTAATCCTTCAGCTAAACAATAATTCCGCTCGATACATCCGTTTGATATTTTCACGACAAATTCTGTCCTTAAATTAAAAAGAAACATTTTAAACAGAACAGTTGTTCACTAATCCTTCAGCTAAACAATAATTCCGCTCGATACATCCGTTTGATATTTTCACGACAAATGCTGTCCTTAAATTAAAAAGAAACATTTTAAACAGAACAGTTGTTCACTAATCCTTCAGCTAAACAATAATTCCGCTCGATACATCCGTTTGATATTTTCACGACAAATTCTGTCCTTAAATCAAAAGAAACATTTTAAACAGAACAGTTGTTCACTAATCCTTCAGCTAAACAATAATTCCGCTCGATACATCCGTTTGATATTTTCACGACAAATTCTGTCCTTAAATTAAAAGAAACATTTTAAACAGAACAGTTGTTCACTAATCCTTCAGCTAAACAATAATTCCGCTCGATACATCCGTTTGATATTTTCACGACAAATTCTGTCCTTAAATTAAAAAGAAACATTTTAAACAGAACAGTTGTTCACTAATCCTTCAGCTAAACAATAATTCCGCTCGATACATCCGTTTGATATTTTCACGACAAATTCTGTCCTTAAATTAAAAAGAAACATTTTAAACAGAACAGTTGTTCACTAATCCTTCAGCTAAACAATAATTCCGCTCGATACATCCGTTTGATATTTTCACGACAAATTCTGTCCTTAAATCAAAAAAGAAACATTTTAAACAGAACAGTTGTTCACTAATCCTTCAGCTAAACAATAATTCCGCTCGATACATCCGTTTGATATTTTCACGACAAATTCTGTCCTTAAATTAAAAAGAAACATTTTAAACAGAACAGTTGTTCACTAATCCTTCAGCTAAACAATAATTCCGCTCGATACATTCCGTTTGATATTTTCACGACAAATTCTGTCCTTAAATTAAAAAGAAACATTTTAAACAGAACAGTTGTTCACTAATCCTTCAGCTAAACAATAATTCCGCTCGATACATCCGTTTGATATTTTCACGACAAATTCTGTCCTTAAATCAAAAAAAAAGAAACATTTTAAACAGAACAGTTGTTCACTAATCCTTCAGCTAAACAATAATTCCGCTCGATACATCCGTTTGATATTTTCACGACAAATTCTGTCCTTAAATTAAAAAGAAACATTTTAAACAGAACAGTTGTTCACTAATCCTTCAGCTAAACAATAATTCCGCTCGATACATCCGTTTGATATTTTCACGACAAATTCTGTCCTTAAATTAAAAAGAAACATTTTAAACAGAACAGTTGTTCACTAATCCTTCAGCTAAACAATAATTCCGCTCGATACATCCGTTTGATATTTTCACGACAAATTCTGTCCTTAAATCAAAAAGAAACATTTTAAACAGAACAGTTGTTCACTAATCCTTCAGCTAAACAATAATTCCGCTCGATACATCCGTTTGATATTTTCACGACAAATTCTGTCCTTAAATTAAAAATAAACATTTTAAACAGAACAGTTGTTCACTAATCCTTCAGCTAAACAATAATTCCGCTCGATACATCCGTTTGATATTTTCACGACAAATTCTGTCCTTAAATTAAAAGAAACATTTTAAACAGAACAGTTGTTCACTAATCCTTCAGCTAAACAATAATTCCGCTCGATACATCCGTTTGATATTTTCACGACAAATTCTGTCCTTAAATCAAAAAGAAACATTTTAAACAGAACAGTTGTTCACCAATCCTTCAGCTAAACAATAATTCCGCTCGATACATCCGTTTGATATTTTCACGACAAATGCTGTCCTTAAATTAAAAAGAAACATTTTAAACAGAACAGTTGTTCACTAATCCTTCAGCTAAACAATAATTCCGCTCGATACATCCGTTTGATATTTTCACGACAAATTCTGTCCTTAAATTAAAAAGAAACATTTTAAACAGAACAGTTGTTCACTAATCCTTCAGCTAAACAATAATTCCGCTCGATACATCCGTTTGATATTTTCACGACAAATTCTGTCCTTAAATTAAAAAGAAACATTTTAAACAGAACAGTTGTTCACTAATCCTTCAGCTAAACAATAATTCCGCTCGATACATCCGTTTGATATTTTCACGACAAATTCTGTCCTTAAATTAAAAAGATACATTTTTAAATAGAACAGTTGTTCACTAATCCTTCAGCTAAACAATAATTCCGCTCGATACATCCGTTTGATATTTTCACGACAAATTCTGTCCTTAAATCAAAAAGAAACATTTTAAACAGAACAGTTGTTCACTAATCCTTCAGCTAAACAATAATTCCGCTCGATACATCCGTTTGATATTCTCACGACAAATTCTGTCCTTAAATCAAAAAGATACATTTTAAACAGAACAGTCGTTCACTAATCCTTCAGCTAAACAATAATTCCGCTCGATACATCCGTTTGATATTTTCACGACAAATTCTTTCATTAAATTAAAAAAAAACCCGCCCCGACACGTTTCAATCGGCCGCGCAGAATAATCGTAATCACGGCGCATTAAAAAAACACGCTACCAATCGGCCGGTCTCGGAACATAACCATCATCATTTAGATAACCATGTGAAGACTGTATAATAACATAACATTAAATATAATTATAATAATTCCATCGCTATGGATTCCTCGTACAGTGTAACCGGGCCTCGACAGAGACGACTAAAACACCGTGTAATCATTTTATTAGGGGCCTCACATTTTTATCCCCCCCCTTACGCCCGGTTTGATTCAGTGGAAAATATTGATGTACAAAAAAAATCGGCCTTATAATTCCCCTTACGATGTTATCTATTTAGCTCGTGGCGGAATCGGTTTTATTTAAGCGTTCGATCTTATTTCTTCGGTACTTAATTGTTCTTCGAGGGTTTTTTTTATCGGGGAATGCTCCACTAAACATCCAAGTCGGTCCTGGTTTCGGTTAATAATGTAATTATGCGGTATCTGATAAGACGGAGCTACCGAACTTTCTTTTATCTGATACTGATAACGGGGAAGCTGCTTCGGTCTTGGGCAATCCCACAATGGGTTCAGTCTAGCTTTGGAAATTCGACGTTGGACGAGTTGCGTGGGGAAGCCGTTCACAAAACTGTCGGTAGATTTTTTTAAATTTACGCTGTTTTCCTTGATGTAACTTCTACTTTTAATCCCCCGCAGGGGGTGCAGACTAGCTGCACCTATTGAGAGGATTTAGACGTCCCTCGCGGTACCCGAGTCTAACACACACTTACACTTACAACACTACACTTGCGACTTTAACAATTTACACTCACACTTACAATTAGGGAGGCGATAATCGCCTTAATGTGCTTTTCGCCTTAAAATAACAACAACAACAAATCTACTTTTAATCAGTTTTCTTTATAGAGGTTTTGGTCAAAAAAGCTTTAGCACTAGTCGTCTTCGGAACTTACTTTCGGACTCCCTTAAGACTTCCGACAAAAACATTTTAACGCCATGTTTTAGGGCTGGTTTTGATGTTGGATTTTGCGGGACGCGTTATGCGAGAAACACGTTTTTATAGATATACATGCATATAACAGTATATTAAAAATTTCTGTGTTTCCGCTGTATAATGGGATCGATAACCACTACACTACGGAAACTACGAAGATATGTGACCGATTTACGTATATATGAATTGTTAATTTCCCCCGCAGGGGTGCAGACTAGCTGCACCTATTAAGCGGATTTAGACGTCCCTCGCTGTACACTTACACTTACGACTTTAACACTTTACACTCACACTTACATTTAAGAAGGCGATAATAGCCTCAATGTGCTTTTCGCCTTAAAAAAAATCGTTAATTTAATTTTGATAATCATATTAAAAGATCAGTTGTTTTATATTAATTAGTAAAGATCAGCTGATTTCATTGAACAGCTGACTGATTATAGTACGTTTCAGGTTATGTCGTTAAAAACTAGCTATGTTAATTTGTTGTGTTTTTGAACAAATTATTGAGATTAAAATAAAAAAAGGAAGAGAAAACGTGATACATGATTTTTATTTTAAGTTCAATAACAGAAATTTGTTCAGGGTATCCTTACACTCGGCTCTCGCATTTCTTCAGAATGGTGCCTGTCCTAGACCTTTCTATGTCTCATGGTTACTTGTTATTACTGATTTAGCCAACCTTTATCCTTTTTATATCACAGTATTGGTTCAAAGTAATTCATTGCCTCTTATCAGTATGCTCTGGATGAAAACATCTTTACAATACTTAGCCGCCTCGGTGGCCTAGTTGGTAGCTTACTGGGTTTTCACCCCGAGGACTCTGGTTCGATTCCTGGTCAGGGCTTGGCATTTTCATACGCTATCATCCCATCGTCTGCATTAGCCCAAGTGTGCACAATAGTCGGACGTAAAAAGAAATGATTTAACAAAATTCTTTTTATAGTCTTCTTCTTTTTCTGCTAGGATTATTGTCACTATGTTCAGTATAATGATCTGCCTTCCCTAGCTTCGTCAATTCTACTTTCGTTGACGCGTTTCGGAGAACCTCCATCTTCAAAAACTATAGCATTATGCATTGGCCCAAGTGTGCACAATAGTCGGACGATAAAAAAAAAAATTACAATACTTTCGATAACCAGTTCTCCAACCAGGCTACTGGTATTCTGGTGCTATCCTGCGAAACGCTCACGTCAACATCTCGCATCGTCCGAAGGGCTTTTGGAATAGAATATACTAACGACTAGAAGAAGAGATAATAAAACCCACGGACCGCCCCGGTAGCCTAGTTGATAGCGTACTGGGTTTTCACCCCGAGGACTCTGGTTCGATTCCCGGCCAGGGCTTGGCATTTTCATACGCTATCATCCCATCGTCTGCATTAGCCCAAGTGTGCACAATAGTCGGATGATAAAAAAAAAAAAATTACAATACTTTCGATAACCAGTTCTCCAACCAGGCTACTGGTATTCTGGTGCTATCCTGCAAAACGCTCACGTCAACATCTCGCATCGTCCGAAGGGCTTTTAGAATAGAATATACTAACGACTAGAAGAAGAGATAATAAACCCCACGAGCCACCTCGGTGGCCTAGTTGATACTGGTCTTTCCCAGGTCCTCGGGATGAAGTACCCCGGAGAAATCGAAGGTTCAAGAGCCACCTCCCTGGTCTTTCACCCCAGGGTTCGAGGCAGGGCTTTTTCATATGCTATAAATCATCCCATCGTCTGCATTAGCCCAAGTGTGCACAATAGTCGGACGTTAAACCCAGAGAAAAAAAAAGAAAATAAACCCAACGAACTGCGGTCAATGTAGATATTGTGCAACTAAATATGCTTGAGTTACTTCAGCTGTTGGTGTCCTTAACACGTTCTAGCGATCTACTGACTAGCTCATCCTGTTGGAGGTCCTCAGGGTCCTGGAAACAAATGCCCTTAGCCTCCTGCTGGCAAATACTTCAAATGGTAAATTATATGGCCTGCAGTCCTCTTCTTTCCTGCATAACCTACACGCTGTTTCTTCGTGGTATATTCCTATCCTGTTCATGTGCACCCTCAGACCACAGTGCCCGGTAAAGAGCTTTATGGTTTTCATACGTTGTGCTCTGTTCAAGGCGCTCTACAGCTCCTTTAAGTCACCCCTTGAAGGAACTTCTAAAGAGGAATTTTCTGGAGAGAGAGAGAGAGAGAGAGAGAGAGAGAGAGAGAGAGAGAGAGAGAGAGAGAGAGAGAGAGAGAGAGAGAGGAGGGAGAGAGAGAGAGATCTGGTCAGCTAGCTATGCAACCCGGTTCTCCAGGGACAGAACGTTGAGGTTATCGCGATACTCCCAGTAAACTGACTGAATCTGTAGTGCTTTACATACACGGCAATTTGTGGGTGTAAGTTTACCCCGCTTGACGGGATATGAAAGTATTCATGCCATCAAAAAAAGTGTGGTAACGAAGTACAACGGCCTATATCGTCGATTTAATAATAGATATTAATTAGTACATAACGTAGAATATAATTAGTAGATATAAACACAATAGCATAATTTTAATATAATAAAATAATATATAATTAAATGAAGTTAAAAAAATTAAGTTGTGTTAATATAGAACTTAATAGAAATAGAATAAAAAAATAGAATAAAATGAAATAAAAACAAGAAAATAAATGTTTAGCTCTATATTGTTTTATTATCACTTATAAACACCTTTTTTACTCAAAAATTAAATTATAATGCAATTTAAAAAAATTTCCGTTTACACATAGAAGGTCAGATTTGGTCGCACTCATCTGGTCTCAAGGGAACTTAAAACGGAATTCCCATCAAAATGTGGAACTATTTTCTAATTGGTGAGTTAAAAAAACATACATTTTCTGTGATCAAATTTGATTAAAATGTAGCTCTTAAGGAACTGAACTGTTTGTAAAGTAATATCACGAACTGTTCGTCATCTTTCGGCAAGAATTGGAAACGGTGAAAATCTAAAATGAACAGTTCCTCAAAACCGGCTTGACAATGAAATTCAGATGGCAATAGTTTTGTGAAAATGTTATTATGCCTTCTTATCACTTCTTATTTTTAAAATAGGGCTCGGTACACCGAACCTACTGCGTCTCTGAACTGCGCATCTAAATGTCGTAGATTCGAGACGAAGTTACTGCCATAAGCTTTTCAATTAAACTACGGACGTTAAGAGAAAAAATTCAAAACAGTGCGTAAACATTTTTCACTAAATTTGGAATCTGTTCGTGGCTCAGTTGGTATGACATCGGACAGTTTCGTTAGAACTCGGATCTGTAGCCTAAGCAGTTTTGAACCTAGTTTCATTACACTGTTCGTGTTTTCTGTTTGTCTATCACCCGACTCGACAAGTCGAACTGACATAAGTATACAATTTATTTTTAAGTTTAAAGGTACTTATTACTGTTCTTTTAAAACTTTCTGATAATTCAGAGTTCTAATTAAAATGGAACAATGAATTGCACAATTCTCGTGAACTGCCGCCATATTTAATTTTTCTTTAAATTCTGTTCCGATCGTTCTTAATCAGCAAAAAAAAAAACGATTTATAGTTTAAACGCAATAGATAGTATCTTTAGCAACAAAACAGAAATCAGACGTTTTCGTTGAACATTACCGATAATTTTGAACTTTTGGAACAGATCGATGTAAAACGGCCTAGCAGAATACGAAAACCGGTTTGAAGTATTTCAGGTACCCGAATTTCACCTGTAAAATTACAAGTTGCCCAACATAGGCCCAGGAAATTATAGTTTATTGGATAATTCCATCAAACTACCGACCTTATCGATAGAAAGTGAATTTTGCAGCCCTTAATCTTCCTCCAATTGATCGGCTATTACCCTTTGTCCGTGTCATTTAAGACCCAAACACCCGTACCGGTGAACCTTCTCGCGTTCCCCTCGAATTATGGAATACCTAGAAGCGTAAACTGTCTAGACAGAGTGGAGGATCATCGGCGAGCGTGCGGATGTGATTGCAAGGGTTGTAGAGGAGACTTAAACCGAGTGGCCACCTAATGCGGTACGGTGTTGTGCTAGGCGTTTATAGTAAGCAAGCCACTGAAAGCGTAACGCAGCTGAGCGCTGTCTCTGGGTTCCGTGTAGCTTCGACTGTGTTTAGGTTTGGTTTGAAGTTGCTCCGCTTCCCCCACCACTTTGATCACGCCTCCAAACTTATAATTTATCGTTACTTAGGTCACCGTTGCCTGGTTACTGTTTTTAAACCTAGTAAACAAAAGATACAAACGCGTTCTTTAAACTGACTGAACTCCGCTTCCGGTACTTAAGCCAGTGGCCACCTAATGTGGTGCGGTCTTGTGTTATGCGTTTAAAGTAAGCCCGGCCACTGAAAGCGTAACGCAGCTGAGCGCTGTCTCTGGGTTCCGTGTAGCTTCGACTGTGTTTAGGTTCGGTTTGAAGTTGCTCCGCTTCCCCCACCACTCTGATCACGCATCCAAACTTATAATTTCTAGTTACTTAGGTCACCGTTGCCTGGTTACTGGTTTTAAACCTAGTAAACAAAAGATACAAACGCGTTCTTTAAACTGACTGAACTCCGCTTCCGGTACTTAAGCCGAGTGGCCACCTAATGTGGTGCGGTCTTGTGTTATGCGTTTAAAGTAAGCCCGGCTACTGAAAGCGTAACGCAGCTGAGCGCTGTCTCTGGGTTCCGTGTAGCTTCGACTGTGTTTAGGTTCGGTTTGAAGTTGCTCCGCTTCCCCCACCACGCTGATCACGCCTCCAAACTTACCATTTCTCGTTACTTAGGTCACCGTTGCCTGGTTACTGGTTTTAAACATAGTAAACATAAAAGATACAAACGCGTTCTTTAAACTGACTGAACTCCGCTTCCGGTACTTAAGCCGAGTGGCCACCTAATGTGGTGCGGTCTTCTGCTACGCGTTTAAAGTAAGCCCGGCTACTGAAAGCGTAACGCAGCTGAGCGCTGTCTCTGGGTTCCGTGTAGCTTCGACTGTGTTTAGGTTCGGTTTGAAGTTGCTCCGCTTCACCCACCACTCTGATCACGCATCCAAACTTATCATTTCTCGTTACTTAGGTCACCGTTGCCTGGTTACTGTTTTTAAACCTAGTAAACAAAAGATACAAACGCGTTCTTTAAACTGACTGAACAACGTTTCCGGTACTTAAGCCGAGTGGCCACCTAATGTGGTGCGGTCTTCTGCTACGCGTTTAAAGTAAGCCCGGCTACAGAAAGCGTAACGCAGCTGAGCGCTGTCTCTGGGTTCCGTGTAGCTTCGACTGTGTTTAGGTTCGGTTTGAAGTTGCTCCGCTTCCCCATCACGCTGATCACGCATCCAAACTTATAATTTCTCGTTACTTAGGTTACCGTTGCCTGGTTACTGGTTTTAAACATAGTAAACAAAAGATACAAACGCGTTCTTTAAACTGACTGAACTCCGCTTCCGGTTGCCGTTTATCTTCCTTCCGCTCCGCTCAGCTCCGCATTTGATGGCCGCCCAGCCAAAAGGGTAAGTTATTGGACAACCCCATAAAGTGGCCCTTGAGGTTTACATTGTAAGTTTTCTAAGACTTCTTTACTAACCTAAACAGGAACCCAACAAAATCTACTCCACCTCAGAAGACTTTAAAAGTAAAGATCAAATATCAAGATCGATGTTTTATACGATCACCAAACTTTCTTTATACTTCGTATAACGGAGAAAGTAAAACATAGCTAATTAAAAAAAACAATTAATTAATTTTAATTAGCTAATTAAGAAACAGATTTTCAAAAAAGTATAATATAAAGAAGATACAACCTGTTCACAAGATCAAGCTTCATTATCATAATTGTAATAAATTTAGCCAATAGAGTTATTTGTTATTTTTAGAAAATTTGCTTAAATCACGTCAGCGGGACAGTTATATTGTTTCAAAAATTCAATCGAATCGCCAACGAAAACAGTTATACAGCCGCTTTGAATCGTTGCATTTGGGTCGTGCATAATTTGAAAAATGTAAGCGAGGACCGCGGGCAGTGTCGTGTCCAATAAATTAGAAAATTCTTTGAATAGAAGCTCAGCGCCGGAATTCCAGAAATTACTGGTAATTTGCGACTGGACGATATCAATTAGGGCATGAGGGTTGCCTATCGTGCGCAGTACATTGTGCGCCTGGGGTGTTGTGCGCATGCACGCAGCATCTCGGGAAGGTTTCGGTAAGTAAGGTTATCATTAGGTACATGCAAGCCTAACATGGGTGGATTGGAATAACCGTGTTTAATTCGCTGTTATAGACCAGACATAATAGAAAGTTATGTTGTAAATACAGTGGTCTTGAGTGTATCTTGGTGTTTAATTGGCTTGACAAATTTACTGTCAAATTTGGATCACACGATTCCAACGATGAAAATAAAAAAGCGTTTCTTTTAAATTAAAATTATTTTTACTACCTTTATTTTTGAATTAGTGGAGAGGTATTAATGTAAGAGGTAATTATATAAGAGGTATTAATGTAAGAGGTATTGATTTAATAGGTATTTATATAAGAGGTATTTATATAAGAGTTATTAATGTAAGCAGTATTAATGTAAGAGGTATTTATATAAGAGGTATTAATGTAAGAGGTATTAATATAAGAGGTATTAATGTAATAGTTATTAATGAAAGAGGTACTAATGTAAGAGGTATTTATATAAGAGTTATTAATGTAAGAGGTATGTATATAAGAGGTATTCATGTAAGAGGTATTTATATAAGAGGTATTAATGTAAGCTGTATTAATGTAAGAGGTATTTATATAAGAGTTATTAATGTAAGAGGTATTAATATAAGAGGGTATTAATGTAAGAGGTATATTAGGCCTAATACCCAAGGTACATTAATGTAGTACCTGTAAGAGGTAATAATGTAGAATATAAGAGGTAATGTTAGAGTATATGTAAAAGGTATTCATATAAGAGGTATTAATGTAAGAGGTATTAATGTAAGAGGTATTTATATAAGAGGTATGTATATAAGAGGTATTAATGTAAGAGGTATTAATGTAAGAGGTATTTATGTAAGAGTTATTAATGTAAGAGGTATTAATGTAAGAGGTATTCATATAAGAGGTATTAATGTAAGAGGTATTAATGTAAAAGGTATTCATATAAGAGGTATTAATGTAAGAGGTATTAATGTAAAAGGTATTCATATAAGAGGTATTCATGTAAGATGTATTAATGTAAGAGGTATTTATATAAGAGGTATTAATGTAAGAGGTATTTATATAAGAGGCATTAATGTAAGAGATATTAATGAGAAGAGGTATTAATGTAAGAGTTATTAATGAAAGAGGTATTCATATAAGAGGTATTAATGTAAGATGTATTAATGTAAGAGGTATTTATATAAGAGGTACTAATGTAAGAGGTATTAATTTTAAAAACAGTATTAAATGTTTCTAAAATTATTACTGTAGGTATTATAACAGAAAGCTGGTTATAAACTGTTTACCCTGCAGGGAGTGCAGGCTAGCTGCACCTATTGAGAGGATTTAGACGTCCCTCACGGTACTCGAGTCTAACATACACTTACACTTACAACTTTAACACTTTACACTCATACTTACATTCAGGGAGGCTATAATAGCCTCAATGTGCTTTTCGTCTTAAAATAATAATAATAAAAAAATTATTAAAAAAATATAAACTGTTTCACTTTTCATTGATAATACAACAAAATTATAAACTTCTGTTTAATTACGATTACGTAATGATTAATTACGATTAAGAGGGATTACAAAAGGGAGAGTCTAAAATTTATTAAAATTAATATTTGAATGATACCGTTTTGGGTTTTTCTGTTGGCAGCCTGTCTTTGCAAGGCTACTATTACCACCCCCCTTAAAAAAACAAGTCGATAGTTAAAAACGGTTTTAAAATTTGAACGCTATCCTAACAATAGTTTTTGAACAAATTCTGTTCGAACGCATAGGCTGCGCCTTCAAAACATCACGTAAAAATATTAGTTGCATTTTGGTCTGTTTAAACATAATGGAATAATTGAGACGATTGCTTTTACCGTAGAGCAAGGAGTAAAAATTCAAAATTGTTTATACAGTAAAATAAGAAATTAATATAAATACGAAAAAACCATTCATAAACATGATCTACCTTTGCAAATGCAGAAAGCTTCTCTGAGAAGTGGCGGTACCTGGTGGCGAAACAAACAACTAACGCTCCAAGCTTACTGACTTCGCCTTTTCTATTCAATACAGAATCTCGCTGCGCGCGTTTTAAACTGTGCACGTGCATAAATAATATATATCGCTACGCGCAACTGTCTCGCTGACGTGATGGAAGCTGATTTTGAAAAATTAACGTCCAACAAATACAATAAATATACGAAAGTGAAATTTGACCGCGGGAAAAATCATTAACCAGAATTACAAAAATTATATCCAACTTTGGTTGGTAATTAATTTTTATTAAAATATTCGATAAATAGTGTTGTGCAATATTATTTCGGCAAGAAAAAAACGGCGTTTTCTGTTTAACCAACTTGTCCAACCAATTGCCAAAATCCATTTTCGAACAAGTTTGAATCAAATCTTACCAAAATTACAAACTATAATATGCTACAAAAACAGACATATCGGATATCGGATGTATTATATATATTATATATATATATATATATATATATATATATATATATATATATATATATATATATATATATATATATATATATATATATATATATATATATATATATATATATATATATAGCCTATAAGCCGAATTCAGAAATTGAATTTTATATTCATATTTATTTTTATTTATAAATTTTATTTATTTAGAAATAAATATTTTATTTATTTATTTCATATGTATTTATATTGAAATTGTTTTAAAACTACTAATGAAATAAAAGTTTATGGTGCTATATTGCTGTTATACTACTATTAGGCCTACTATTGCCATAAACAATTTTTATTGCTATTGATATTGCTCTTAAATTACTAATAAAATAGAAGTTTATCGTTCTGTATTGCTATTATACTGCTACCGATCGAAACTGTGTTCGATTGCTGTTATGCTGCTATTCGTCAGTGCACATCGAGTTTATTTTTTTTTTAATTTTAAATAAATTTAAATATTTTTTCAAACTTTTCATTTTGATCGCTCTCATTAAGTTATAAGATTCTTTATAATTACCAAATAAAAAAATATAATCAATTATTTTATACATTACGGCCTAAGTCGTGAACCGAATAAATGGTTCCAAAACGTTTTAATAATTTAATTTGTAATTCGTATTTTTAAGCAATTAAAATCCCAAACGATCCGCTTCCTCACTGATGAACTACTCCAAGAGAACTAATTTCTTTAAATGCCATTTTTACTGCGTAGTTATATTCGTGTTTGAAAATTTATTATTGAAATAACTGTACAAAATGGAAAATGCAAAATGTTTACAATTTTTCAAACTAAATAAATCTTGCCAGCTTAATGTAGGAAGTATTTATATAAGAGATATTAATGTAAGAGGTATTAATGTAAGATTAATTAATAATGTAAGTAAGAGGTAATAATGTAAGAGGTATTAATGTAAGAGGTAATAATGTAAGAGGTTTTAATGTAAGAGGTATTAATGTAAGAGGTAATAATGTAAGATTTATTAATGTACGAGGTAATAATGTAAGAGGTAATAATGTAAGATTTATTAATGTACGAGGTAATAATGTAAGAGGTATTAATGTAAGAGGTAATAATGTAAGAGGTAATAATGTAAGAGGTAATAATGTAAGATTTATTAATGTAAGAGGTAATAATGTAAGAGGTAATAATGTAAGAGGTAATAATGTAAGAGGTAATAATGTAAGAGGTAATAATGTAAGATTTATTAATGTAAGAGGTAATAATGTAAGAGGTATTAATGTAAGAGGTAATAATGTAAGAGGTAATAATGTAAGAGGTATTAATGTACGAGGTAATAATGTAAGAGGTAATAATGTAAGATTTATTAATATACGAGGTAATAATGTAACAGGTAATAATGTAAGAGGTATTAATGTAAGAGGTAAAAATGTAAGAAGTAATAATGTAAGAGGTAATAATGTAAGAGGTAATAATGTAAGAGGTAATAATGTAAGAGGTAATAATGTAAGATGTAATAATGTAAGAGGTATTAATGTAAGAGGTAATAATATAAGAGATATTAATGTAATAGGTATTAATGTAAGAGGTATTAATGTAAGAGGTAATAATGTAAGAGGTATTAATGTAAGAGGTAATAATGTAAGAGGTATTAATGTAAGAGGTATTAATGTAAGATGTATTAATGTAAGAGGTATTAATGTAAGAGGTATTAATGTAAGAGGTATTAATGTAAGAGTTATTAATGTAAGAGGTATTAATGTAAGAGGTATTAATGTAAGAGGTATTAATGTAAGAGGTATTAATGTAAGAGGTATTAATGTAAGAGGTATTAATGTAAGAGGTAATAATGTAAGATGTAATAACGTAAGATTTATTAATGTAAGAGGTAATAATGTAAGAGGTAATAATATAAGAGGTAATAATGTAAGATTTATTAATGTAAGAAGTATTAATGTAAGAGCTATTAATGTAGAAGTAATATTGTAAGAGGTATTAATGTAAGGAGGTATTAATGTAAGAGGTATTAATTAAAAAAAATAGTGAACTTAAAAATGAAACACAAAATTCAGGATTGTTAGATTATTCTATCGCCGATAGTGCTGACAGCACACCGGGTATTTCAGGTAGCCCTACACGTTGAAAGAATACATTAAATAACAGTCTACTAATCGATTCGGGGAAAGTTAGTGCAGTGTTCTTACACTATTCACTGAAAGAAGTAAAATTCCAAGTGCACTCTTATACGAAGTGTTTTAATCGTTAAAAAACTTCCGCTAATTTCTGCGCCCAGAGACCGCACGGCCTGATGTGTCCCCGCATATAATCAAATTTTCATCGCCCCTCCCCTGACCCCTCAAAGTTTCAGCCGCTGAAACCGCATCCCCTCCCCAGGTTTGAGTCCCTGAAGACGGCAGAACAAGCATTAGACTGCCTAATGACAATTTGCATGTGTAATATTGGCCACACTTGAGTTTAGACTGCCTCAATTATTTCCAACTTCTGCCAGGTGGGAAGGGAGAGCGGGAGAGTTAGTTTCATATTCTTACAGTGATACTATCTGTGAAGTATTGCTATATGTGAAAACTGCTACTGCTACTTTTCAATATCTCTTAAATTAAACTGTGAACTGTGAAATAATGTCTGGATGATCTGTTATGTAGCTATTGCTTCTTCATATAGGCTAATATAAATCAGAAAAAAGCAAACAAAATCAGGTAATACTAGCACAACCCGTCGCGGCTTCGCCCACGAAACTTAAACTGTTTCAGTAATGTAATAATTTAGAAATATAAAAAAATATATTAATAAAAGCGTGATCATCTAAACTCGTGATTATTTCACAGTGAATATGAAAAAATATTATAACCTGAATATGTTGTTTTATTCAAACGTGTTCCATTCGAATTTAAGAAACTCTGATAAAAAATATTTTTCTCCAAAACAAACATTTTATATTTTTGTCCTTTTAGGGGATGAATTCGGGGTGTGTGTGTGCTGAATTACGTGTATCATAATTTGTGTTTCAAAAAATTCTGTTTACTTTTTAAAGAAAAGCCGATAAAAAATATTTTTCTCCAATGAAAACACTCTTTTTCTCCAATTATAACTCTTTTTTACATTTTTAATCTTTTAGGGAATGAATTCGGAAAAATATTGAAATATGTGTTTCATAGCATATTTCTAGAATATACTGTCACAAACAAATACGTTTTCAGTGCAAAATTGTACTTTTACATTTTCTACCCCCTTTTAATCTCTTTAGGGGATGAGTTTTGGGAAACGGTGAAAAATATATTTCATTACTTATATTTAAGAGTGACTACGTTACGCCTTAAGAAGGTCAGACGAAAAACATATTTTTCCAATAAAAATTGTACCGCATTTTTACCTCTTAGGGGTTGAATATTGGAAAATCGTTTTTCAGTGCACCCCTACATGTGGTGGTAACCCTGAAAATTTCAAATCTTTAGCTATTATAATCTCGGCTGTACGTTGATTATTAATGGCGTTAAAATCAATTTTTGCAAAATCCTTTCTTAGTCAGTTGGAAGATACCTTGGTAAGTAGTTTAATGGCGTTAAAATCAAATTTTTGCAAAATCCTTTCTTAGTGCACCTGGACATTGTTGTAAGAAGATACCTTGAAAATTTCAAGTCTAGCTATAATAGTATTGCCTGTACGATAATTATTAAATTTGGATTGGGTAAGTAGTTTAATGGCGTTAAAATCAAATTTTTGCAAAATCCTTTCTTAGTGCACGCCTATATGGTAACATAAATGTACCCTGAAATTTTCAAGTAGCTAGCTAAAATAGTTTTGACTCTGCGTTGATTATGAATCAGTCAGTCAGTCAGTCAATCAGTCAGTCAGGACTTCTTTTATATATTAAGATATTAGTAATACAATAGAATGTGGTAGAGTACAATAACAATAGCAATAATAGTACAATAGCAATAATTGTAAACTAAAAATAAACCCAGACTTGATTCGTTTTTTTTTTATTTTTACACTAAAAATATGCCACAGGCTCTACATAATGTTTTATAATATCTTTGACATGCGCTTTAATGAGATATCTGGAATTTTTACAAATGGCCGCCTTGCAGTAACTTTCCACAGGCTATAAGTGTAGCAGGTTTGCTAAACAGGCTTTTGAATATTCACAGCAATACAGACGTCACCGGGTGAATAGCGACGTGTAGGGAATGACCTGTTAGGGAAGTGTTGTTACTAACGAAGTAATTGTAGAGAAGGTGTAGCTCGCCC
>CM040185.1:92996122-93058622 GCA_022606455.1 Callitettix versicolor
ATATAATGCTGCCTCGGTAGTCTAGTTGATAACGTACTACCCCGAGGACCCTTGATAACGCTTTCACCCCGAGGACCCGGGTTCGATTCCCGGCCAGGGCTTGGCATTTTCATACGCTATAAATTTTCCCATCGTCTGCATTAGCCCAAGTGTGCACTATAGTCGGAAGTTAAACACTATATATATATATATATATATATATATAGGTTGTGTGTGTGTGTGTGTGTGTGTGTGTGTGTGTGTGTGTGTGTGTGTGTGTGTGTGTGTGTGTGTTTGTGCGCGCGCGTGTGTGTAAAGCGAGAAAGTTTGTGCAATTTCCTGCGCACCTACATACAGTCGCGTGCGATAAAACCTACATCACTACAATTAGACTATAAAATTTTATTCCCTTTTGATTTATTACAACGACCTCCATATGTTATTTTAAACTACCTTAAAACAACCCCTTTTATACGAAAAGATAAAACAGCTTCATACAAAAGATTTACAACCCCCGCCACGAGAACATACGTAACAAGTAGATATAGCAAACACGTGTAATAATTAACCTACAGTATAACGATATTTAGAGTGTAACTATACTTTCATGCGGGGTTGTGGATTTTATTTTTATTTACGGTTTCGAGATTGTGACAAAGAAAATTAACATATCCATCCTTGCACGTTACATATATGTATACGTAAATAGGCTGTTCAGTATTTAATGTAAATTGACAGGGAAAGGGTCAGTCGTAATAGTTTACGGAAGAAATAGCCTTAATAGGCACTCTCTGCGAAAGAGAATGGCTGTTCTGTTGATTGTAGGCTATTGTAATTTATTGACGGTCCATCCCCTACTTCGCAGAGAGCAACGAATTTTGGCAAAGTAACAATATTTGAAGAAACATTTTAATATTGAAGGCTATTAACATTTTTAATAATATTTGTTTACAAAAAGATACTTCATTGATGTACGGGCGTTGTTTAATTGGTGGTGATTTTAACGCCGATTAAGATTGGAAATCAGGTTTTTTTAAAAAGTAACATGAATTTATGAAAAAAAAATGGTCTCCATTTTTAAACGATCTGGTAGATTTTACTGGCAATCGAACCCATTTGTATTATTAGCAAAATCGATTTTTTTACCAAGTTTGAATTAATTCATAGCAAAATAAAAGACTCTAGAGTGTTAAGCTATCTTATCGGACCAACATCGGTCCTCACTGCCGTGATGGAAGCGAATTTACAACAATAATTTTGTTATACGTTTTTAAAAATCTGATTTCACCATCATTTATTAGCATTCAAAAGTTTCAAATTTACATTGGCATTACCAAATTAAACTCCGATCGTCAACAGATTGGATTTCGTAATTTTAAGTGTTATTCGCAAATTTAAAATGCTAGTTTATGCCGATAATAACGCTGATTTCGATTGTTAAAAACAAATTAAAAAAAGTTGTAATTTTTTTAAAAAATCTGAAATTCCTGCCATTTTGAAACTGTTAAACGGTTAGGTAACGAACCTGTTTAAGCTATTTAATGAATACTTTTAACATAGTCTATATTTTATATTTAAGTAGAAAGTAGAGGTGCACGCCCCCCATCAAAGTCTAATAACTGTCTATACTACCCTTCAGTGGCAAAAAGATCTTTAACTATCTTTTATTTTTTTAAGAGAAAAAAAATTAAAATGAAAATATCAAATTTTATGTATTTTTTATCCAAAGGTAATTTGGCTTAAAATTGTCTGCTATGCGGGGGGTGAAGACTAGCTGCGCGTATTGAGATGATTTAGACGTCCCTCACGGTACCCTCTAACAAACACTTAACTTACAACACTGCACTCAGTGCTTTTCGCCTTAAAAAAAAAATTGTTCAACCTATAATTTCCAAATCCAAGTTGTAAGGTTATAACCACGAATACAGGCTATCCTTATATTCAGTTGGTTATACATTTTACGAAAACGTTAGTGAAATACCACTGAATGTAAACGTAGTAAAATAATAACCCTTATGAGAGCTTTGTGAGCGATCGCTGTTTGTGACATCTTGAGGCAGTTTGTTCAACTGCAGTTAAATAGATAATAGTACTGTCTGAAACGTATCCCTTTGTCTTTGTAGCTTGCAGCACTCGTAGCGGCAGATAGTCCAATTACTTGAACTTTAGCCTCTGATATCGAGCACGCTTTTTATAATGATGGCTGTACTTATAGTTTGTACTTGGTGGCCTAGTTGTTATCGTACTGGGCTTTCACCCCAAGGACCCGAGTTCGATTCCCGGCCAGGGCTTGGCATTTTCATACGCTACAAATCATCCCATCGTCTGCATTAGCCCAAGTGTGCACAATAGTCGGACGTTAAAAAAAAATGTCAGAATATAATACAACAATATCGCGAATATCTTTCGTTTTTTATCGAAATATTACAAACGTTTACAAAATAAAACCACAAACAGCGGAACCGGAAGCTGTCGAAATACAGAAAGTTGTAATTCTTGGGCCCCCCGCCCCGTACCCGCTGCACCACCATGAATATGCAAGACGGCCCGCGTCCCGAACTGCGTCAAGGGTTAGCCTACCTCAACCCTAACTTTGTTTGCTGTTTTTATCCAGCGCAGACAGAAAGCGAAATATATTAAACAAAAACAGGCCTATAATCACGCACGCAACTGTGTCGATAATTTGTAAACAATCAAATTGTAAAAACAACGTTAACTAATGTTTCAAAAAATGATTGCACAAATTTTGTTGCAGGTATTCAACAACATAACCTGAAACGTACAACAGCCAATTGGCAGTTCAATGAAATCAGTTGATCTTTACGAATTAATATAAATCAACTGTTCGGTCAATACAACTGCCGAAATTAAATTAACGATTCGTTTCACATACTTAATACGGTAGAACTTCTTCGCAGTTTCCGTAGTGTAGTGGTTATCCCTTCCACCTCACACGTGCAAGTTCCCCGGGTATTTTATTTACATAATTTTTTCGAAAACACGACACATTAACATAGCGGAAATCGATTTTAACTATAGTCTATTAATGTTTTTGAATTTTTTGTGTGCAAAAAATGTCTGCACAAATTTTGTTGCAGGTATTCAACAACATAACCTGAAACGTACAACAGCCAATTGGCAGTTCAATGAAATCAGCTGATCTTTACGAATTAATATAAATCAACTGTTCGGTCAATACAACCGCCGAAATTAAATTAACGATTCGTTTCACATACTTAATACGGTAGAACTTCTTCGCAGTTTCCGTAGTGTAGTGGTTATCACATCCACCTCACACGTGCAAGTTCCCCGGGTATTTTATTTACATAATTTTTTCGAAAACACGACACATTAACATAGTGGAAATCGATTTTAACTATAGTCTATTAATGTTTTTGAATTTTTTGTGTGCACAAAATGATTGCGCAAATTTTGTTGCAGGTATTCAACAACATAACCTGAAACGTATAACAGCCAATTGGCAGTTCAATGAAATCAGCTGATCTTTACGAATTAATATAAATCAACTGTACGGTCAATACAACTGCCGAAATTAAATTAACGATTCGTTTCATATACTTAATACGGTAGAACTTCTTCGCAGTTTTCGTAGTGTAGTGGTTATTACATCCGCCTCACACGTGCACGTTTCCCGGGCGGAAACACAGTCACTTTCAATTAAAATTAATTGAATATAAGATTTGCGCCGCGAAAAATATACTGTTATATATCAATATAAACGTGTTTCTCGCATCACGCGTCCCGCGAAATCCAACATCATAACCAGCCCTGAAACACGATGCATGTTAAAATCAGGATCGGCATCCGTTTCAAGGACCCGGGTCGGGGCCTTACTATGATTTCCGAACGAAAATTCGCCTATAACAATCACTGGCTATACAGAAACAATCTGATATTCCAGTCTGCGACATTAGCATGCCTAATGTTATTCGGTCTTCGTTGCAGTAAATACCAGGGTCAGGTACCTCACGAATAACTTAGCATATTAATAATGTTTTAGTAACCGATAGCCTATTTGTTCTCGTCATTTTGTTTTGGGTTTGTTCACCCTTAGTGGAAGGGTTGTAAGTGTGAAAGGGTGTGATAAACGGGAAGGGAGAATATTTAGTAATATTTATGCTGGTTTAATTTGGTCCGGGTATTGTATAAGACTGTGTTGATTCGTAAAGGAGGAAAAAGATTGATAAAAGTGTTTTTAAAATGTAAAAAAATCAGACCTTAATGCAAGAAGTTATAATCGTAGGTTTATTAAGAATGTTTTCTGGTATAACTTAATAAAATAATAGAGACTAATATTTAGTAACGTATTCTTTACATTATAACGTATTATATATATATATATATATAT
This sequence comes from Callitettix versicolor, assembly GCA_022606455.1. NCBI lineage: Eukaryota > Metazoa > Arthropoda > Insecta > Hemiptera > Cercopidae > Callitettix > Callitettix versicolor. Next base: position 93,000,471 of record CM040185.1, read on the forward strand.
ATATATATATATATATATATATATATATAACAATTAATTATATATATATATATATATATATATATATATATATATAAAATCTTGAGGAAGATCCTTGGCCCGAGATTAACAGAAGATGGATACAGGTTGCACTCCCGGAAGACCACAGAGATCGAACCTGGCAGCAGATATCAGAAGAAGGAGGCTTCGGTTCTATGGACACATCAGTAGACTCCCAACAACGAGACTTGCCAACAGAATCCTTAAGTATATACAAGGAGTCAAATCAACAACGTCGTGGATCGCACAAGTCAGAATAGACCTACATGACGCAGAAATAGACTCAACAGACGTTGAAGACACAGAACGCATACAGGAGAAAGATGCTCGGTTGGAAGGTCCCAGAGAATGAAATCCCAAAGAGAGCGGGGGTAAAATGGACGGAGGAGCGGAAGAGGATCCATGGGGACAGGATGAGGGAGGTGTGGATGATTAGAAGGAGCAAGACATGAGTCGGAGTGCTTTGCGTGATCCAGCAGGGTCTATACGCAATATAATAATAATATAATATTATTAATATATATATATATATATATATATATATATATATATATATATATATATATATATAAAATAAAACAGAAATAAAACCTTAAAACATCAGCCATCTTAAATGCAGATTCTGTATACGCAGCTTTTTCTATTTTCGTGACTTGTGTTTTTGTTGGTCACAAGGAGACATATAAGTCTTTTGAAGTTAAGCTTTCAATGTTTGTTTTAGTAAGACGTGTGAGTAGAAAAAAAAGCATGCCGAACGGAAGAGTGTAACGGAAATATGTAACGAACGTGCAAACGGATTTCTTTTTCTTCCTGATTTTCATTAACACGCGTATCGTATGAAAACGTTGTGTTGTTTTGGTTTCGGTATTTCTCCTTAGTTGAAGAACACGTGCTCGTTGTAACCGTTTATGATACATTCGAAATTAATATAAAGTTTTAACGCTGCTTCCTGGAGCACTGGTGTACAAGGAGACCGAACACCTTATCGAAGTATTCAGAAAAAGACGCCTGGCATTTTACGGAAACCTGATCAGACTCCCAGAAGAAAGGCTCAGCAAGAAATTACTGAACTACCAGTTGAGCACAAAGATAAAAAATAATTGCCTCAAGGAGATAGAACAAGACGTGGAAGACCTAGGGATAACCGAGGAACAGTTGAATGGGGAGGAGAAAGCCATACTCAAGGACAAGGAAATGAAACAACTTTAGAAAAGCAAGCGACCGAAAGGGCATGACAATCTCAGAAGAACTTAGGAAAAGAAGATCGCAAGGAGGAACAACGCGCCAAGATGAGACCTCACTAATGACTGAATGTGCTCCAGTGTGGGCCTAACCCCTCCCCCCCAAAAAAATTGTCATTAACATTGCTAGTTTTTAACAATATAAACTGATATTATTATAGCCTATCAGCTGTTCAATGAAATCAGCTGATCGTTAACAATCAATATAAAACATCTGATTTTTACTATAACTACAGCGAATAATATCTATGTATCCGCTGTAGTTGACGTATTTATTTATTTAAGTAAAACAAGATATTTGTACTTTTTATTTTATTTTTTTAAATTTTGCTCGCAAGTTAACAAATCCTGTACGTTTGCTCCTGTTTTTAGTTTTTAATATTTTAAAATTTGTCGAAGAATCTATGCTTATATTTTTTTTAAATTTATACTTCACGTAAAGCACTGAAGAACTAGAATTAATCCATACTCTCAAAACGCATTATAGGGTAGGCCTATTGTTTGTACACGCCTGTACACAAATAATATCAAATATCCTTGAAAATAATAGGCTAACAACGCGAATATTCTATTAAATATAAATATAAATATAAATATAAATCAATTATTATTAAATATAAATACAATATAAATATAAATATAAACGTAAAAATAAATATAAATATAAATATAAATATAAATATAAATGTTGTTAGAAACCTAATATTTTGACATTTGAAAATTGTACTAGCAGAACAGAAAACATCGTAATATTATTATAGACACCATTGAATGTCTGTTTTGAAGCTACTTAAATTAGGCTAAATTAAACTGTAGGCAACTGACTTTAGCTAAATGATACATGAACTTATATTTTTAGGCATTGACAAAGAGCTTAAAACACAGAAAATGCACATTTAATATCAATAAACGATATCAAGAGAGACAATTTAAAAACTTAAATCTGTTAAGAAATACTATCCCCTAAGGCTGACATAACCTAAAATTTCTTCAATTAAAAATTTATTTAACCTTTCGACGTTTATAGGCCCTAATTGAAAGTAGGCAACGCTATGAATCTATTAACCTGTATGTTATAGTAGGGTTTACTAAATGAAATGGTATTTTAAATTGCCGGACTTTTGCTAGAAAATGAACATTTTCGCTTACAACTCATTTAGGCCTTTTGGCTTACAACGCTGAGTATCAGATCGGTGCACTTTTAATACAAATAAACTATATTAAGCGATACAATTCGCTAATAAATAGGCTTATATTTATTTATTTATTTATTTATTTATTTAATTTTAATAACCTACCTAACCTAACATTCCTTTAATTTAAAAAAAAAAATAGATTTGTATTAAAAAACCTACCGTTTGCCTCAACTGAAAGTAGGAACCTAAATAAACCTACGCATTAGGCTGTATACGGTTATTTAAAAATTTGAATAGCAGTATTAAAATTTCACATTGCACATGTTTTTGTTCAAACTATAACGGATATACTATATTGTATGTTATATTTAATTCGCTTTTGTATGTAAATGGTGTATAATTCGCTTTTTTGTTTAAAATGGTAATACGGTAGCCCTGAATATAGATTAGACGCTAAAGTTTACAAATTTTTAAAACGAACGTCGAAAAATAAAGTACTCGAAATTTGATTGCAAGCGAAATAGGCTAGTCTATAATTTATAGCCTAGCTGCAGTGTAATAGCCCGTGGTTGATTTGTTCAATATAGGCTAACTGAAAACTTTCACCCACTTTAGAACTTCAGTAGACTTTAAAGTCGGAAATAATTAAAGTCCAATTTGTCTACCAACAAAATATACTTTAACGCGAATATTTTTCAAACTGCCCCTCGTCCGACGTTTATCGCGGCCGGAACGCTGCCGTTTGACTGATGAAAGTGCGAGTTTTGCCGGTTTATTGTCTATCCCGTAAAGTGTATGCAAAACAGGCGAGAAGATCTGAATAACAAAACAGTATCGATTGCCGCTAACCAGCACCAACTTTGACCTAGTCGTATCGAAGCGTACAAACGGAACGCACGCACAAAACCGTACGAAAACCAAAATAAAACGCGGCTTTATAGTTTTCGAAGTTTGTTTGCACTTCCAAGTCGATATAATTGTAATAATACCAGTCTAATAGGAATGTAAAGCTTTGACAGTGAAGTTTAAATCAATAGATGAGAACTCGGTGTCGTCGCGTTGCTTGGCTACTGGTGTTTACCCGATTCCCTCTCCGCGCCGGGGAGGGGGAGGCGTGGCTTGACGACGCGCCAATAGGAAGCCGAGCGTCTCGCTACGTCACGAGCAGCGCGGGGCGACCAATGGCAGCGCGGGGAGGTGTGAGAGAGAAGTGAGCTCGGCAGCGAGCGGCAGTTGAGAGGCGATCGACATGCATAACACATGAGTCGGCACGGTGCCGTACGGGCTTTTACAATTCAGATCAGAGTGTAAGTGTTATGGCTACGACGACGTACATGCCGGCTAGTTCTGCGGTGTCCTCGGACTTGGACAGTGGCGCAGTCGGAGTGATGAACATTGTGAACGCGAGTATTGGAGGCGGTGGTTATCACACGAGTCCGTCGCCCAGGTCCGCGGCAGAGGGTGAGATGAAATACATGCCGCCGGCCCAGCATCACCATCATCACCACCACCATCACCAAGTTCCTTCTTCGCCTTCGCCGAACAGCCACAGTCATCCGGTATCGCTATCGGCGGCGACGCACAACCCATGGGTGAGCTTACAACCGGGCGCGGGAGCCGATCCTTGGGCGGCTTCCATGGGGCTGCACAACCATCATTCGCACCATCACCATCCTCATCAGAACACTACGGTGGATATCAAACCTCCGGATATGCATCGGCTACCGCCCGGGCATCAGCAAGGCGGGATGGCTTCGCCGCACTCCTGGCACGCTCCCGTGGTATCTTCAGCGCATTACGTGACGGCGAACAACGGCGCAGGATCTCCTCTGCAGCACCACAGCGCCTACCACGCGGCGATGAACGGTATGCTGGCCCACCACCATCAGGCGAGTCCGGCACAGCTGCACCACACCCTACGGGACATGCAGAACCACAGCCCGTCTTATCCTCCCAGTCAACATCCGGACGCGCCGTCCGGAGGAGAAGAAGACGCGCCTACCTCGGACGACCTAGAAGCCTTCGCCAAACAGTTCAAACAGAGAAGAATAAAGTTAGGTTTCACGCAGGCCGACGTGGGCTTAGCCCTCGGCACACTGTACGGTAATGTGTTTTCCCAAACTACTATTTGTAGATTCGAAGCGTTACAATTAAGCTTCAAGAACATGTGCAAACTGAAACCGTTGTTACAGAAGTGGTTGGAAGAGGCGGATTCGACGACAGGCTCGCCGACGAGCATCGACAAGATCGCGGCCCAAGGGAGGAAACGGAAAAAGCGAACGAGTATCGAAGTGTCGGTAAAAGGTGCGTTGGAACAACACTTCCATAAACAGCCGAAACCGTCGGCGCAGGAGATCACGTCTTTGGCGGACAGTCTACAGCTAGAGAAGGAAGTAGTCAGGGTATGGTTCTGCAATAGGAGACAGAAAGAAAAGCGGATGACTCCTCCGAACACCCTCGGACCGCAAGACAGTCTACTGGAAGGCCAGATGCCCCCCGGAGGACCTCACGGACTCCACCAAGCGTACCACCATCAGGACATGCACGGATCGCCGATGGGTCCGCACTCGCACTCGCATAGTCCGCCGATGCTGTCGCCCCAGACGATGCCTACCCACCAATCTCTTGCGGCTCACTAACGTTTAGCCCAGTGGGATCTTGAATACTCAAGACACGTCTCCAAGATGCAACGCGAATACGTTTAAACGTTGATCCCATCTGCGACCGTCGTCCCCCGATAAAATCACTTGCTCAAAATTTGGAATCAGTGAAAATGTGTTTTATCAATTTCGGTGGGGGTTGACGGGTGGTGTGGGGAAGTGTTGTGAATTCACCGGCAGCGATCTTGTTTTGGAAAAGACTGATTTCCATCGAAGCTACCGCACGTATCCTGTTGTGTAATTCAAATTTGGAGATTTTTGTCTTGAGATGAACAATATTCAATATCCCGCTTCGGAAATACTACTCCGAGAGGTGTTTAAAAGGACCTTTAAGGATTTGTAAATATCGTGGAACTCACTGTGTATATTTTCAAAACAAAAAATTGTTTAATCAATGTGTATTTTCTAGATTTTTTTTGTGTTTGTACAAACATTCACGTTGTAAATAGTTAAGTTATGAGTTGAAGTTAAGGACACAACAGGGAAATTCAAAAGTGACAAAATTATCGAAACCGAAACCACGGAACCGGAAACTGTAAGTACAACAAAATTTTACCGATCAAATAGTTCGCCCCAGAACCTGTAGTTTTATAAGAGGACTAGATAAAAATCTGACCGGGTACAGTCGAGTAGAAATTCTGACCGAGGGTGCGGGGCCCAACAAAGACCGTACCTCGACCTTCAACAAAGAAACCAGCTCCGGGTCCCCTTCGGACGTCAAAACGAGAGTTTTATGACTGAACACCTGTGAAAATTTTGGAAATACCTACGCTGTAAATCAAAAAGCTAATTAAGGACACGGAGTTTTGAAAATGTTTATTTTTTTTATTGTGTTCCAAGAAGAATTTCAAGAACGAAAGTTCACCGAAGACGAGCGATCCCACTTGGCAGTATCTGACCACTCCAGTCCGGCCAGCCAGCTGTCTTCTCTACCTCAATCAAGGTAGGACCAAAGCCATTTACCGCTTTCGTTCAGCCTTCTAACATTTAAAATGCATAACAGTACTTTAAACTTCATAGCTCAAGATATGTGACAGTGGCCAGTGATAGTGTTCTTTTAATATTTTGCCCAATGTGAAATTCTTTTAAAAAAAAATATTGTGATTTGTGTTTTGTGATTTTGAGATCCGTTAGAGTAAAGTTGTTTTTTTAAAACTTGAAATGTGATAAAATAATTTTTAGCAGACTGTAAGACGTTTTTGGGACAGTTAGTACTAACATAATTTTAATTGTGTCTGCAAATGAAATTCCAAATTTTGAAAAAAAAACGATCAGAATTTTAGTAATATAATTTTGAATTTTATTTGCAGCGTTATCAATATTTTTCTTTTTTTTTTTTTTGCTATCGATAGGCTATTTCTATGGAACCAAAAACAATTCACAACGTAAATCTGCACTGATAAAAAAAAGAATCGATTGAAATAAATATTTTAGGCTGTACAATATTATTAAATAGCATGAAACAATTAAACAGACGAAAATTATGATTTTTCCTTACGAATACCAAGTGCACAGTTTATTTTGGGGAGGGTTCACAATTTCGGGTCTTCAGAAAATAATTGTATTTAAAATTGTATACACGTTCACACTAAAGTAACTTTAAAGTTAACTGTAGTCAAAATAGCTTTAAAGTGAGTCAGAACAATGTGTGTTAACTTAAGAATTTTTTTGTTGATTCTAATTTTTTTTTTTGTGAAGCAACCAATCATTTAACAAAGAACTTTTTAAAGACAGAACAATACTTTTCTAACGTGTTGTATATATAGGTAGTTGACCAAACCCCTCGATCTGTACAGGTTAGCCAACATTATATTATTGTGTAATGATTAATTTTTTTGTGTTTTTTCCTTCTACAAACGAAATGATTTCCGAGGGGTTTGGTAATTGTGTAACAAAAAAATTAAGAAAAACTAGAACCTGAGGGATTTATTATGATAAAAGAGAAATAAATATTGTGTTTTTGTCATAATACGTGAATACAGTGTTTTTATTAAATCCGTTACCCATAGTATAACTGCGCGAAAAATATATATTTCGCGTAATTTTCAGAGAAATTAAAAACTATCTTATTTTTTAAAATATTTAAGTCAGAAGAAAATTTCAAAAAAATAGTAAGAATACATTAAGGAGGTGTTCGATTTGAATTGGGTGTTGTTCGAAACGTATTTAATAAAAAATAATTTTGGAAATTTAAAGAAATATTTTTAAGTTGACAACAGGTTTTTTTCAAAATTCCGTTCGCAAGTGATTTAATATTCGAATCTATATAAGTGAGTGATTCACGTTCTACTTGAAGGTGGATTTACAATGAAGACTGGACATTGTGACCGTGTCTGTGAGTGCATGCTGTTTGGTTATTTCTATTTTGTAAATGTTCGCTTCTTGCTAGTTCCATAGTTCGTTTAGTGCTGCATGATCTTTTAAGTTGTTAACACGCTTTTTGGGGGGGGGGGTAAACAATTTTAGGCGCAGTGCGTATAGTGAATTTGAACGGCAAACGTGCCTCGATCGTCACGTACAAAAAAAAAATTGTTAAATTATTTAGAAAAGTAAATAATTCGTCTATTAATTTTATAAGACGAATAATGAGCAAAGTAAATTTGTTTGTCCTTGAAACGTACGCACACGAAACGCAGGTATATAGTAAATAAGCAATTAAGTTAAACAAATCTTATAATTTACAACTGAAGTTTACCGGAATTGAACTTTCTTTTGTAAAATTCGCGCGAACTTTTCCGAAAATTGCTAAAAAATACTTTCTTATCCGATAAAAAAAATGTTTCCCTGGCGCATGCGTACATGCGCAGACGATTTTTATCAAATTGCTAACTCGTTTTACGTTCATTACGTATGTGTTTAAACGAAAAACGGAATTGTCAGTGTAAAACATACAGTTAAAATATTTTACGCAAATGAAAAACTTTAACGATCCAACTATAAATAATAAGCTAAAAACAGAACAGTATAGCATATACTTAAAAATAAAATTAATTTAATATTTTAGTGATTTAAAAATCTACATCGTAAGTAGTGCGTGGCAAATTATTTTTCTAATTTTTTTAATTAATTAGGCCTTATTGGAATAAATATAAAATAACGAAATATAGTAAATACATTTTACAACAAAACAAATTTTTTAATACGGTAATTTAGTGTTGTTTTTTTTTTAATAATTGTATAAAAATAAAAACAATATTAATGTAGGCCTATGTCTCCGATTACGTTTTACGTTATATTTAAGTAAACGATTCAACCATTTTGCAAAATCTCGCAGCCAGCATTGCCAACATTACAAATCAAAAACAATTTCCCGGTCGAACAAAAACACTGCCTGTAATTGCGAATTAACCGCAGTACGCGATCCTGCAGGACGTATCATTTACCGAACAAGTAATGGCAGATGTCGCCCGGTAGATAATTTTTGACACGCTGAAATGTTACTAAGACATAACGACCGGAAAGTAAAGGAGCTGAACAAAAAGTATCTACTCGCAATAAATTGAAACCACCCCGGCAGGTGTTGGTGGGGTGAGGTGGGGGGTTCCAGCGCTGTTTTGAAATACGAGATGCGATCATTCCATCACGATAAGAAGTGTAGTACACGAAAACCGGAACGAAAATTATGACCGTTTAAAAGCAGCTGATTAGTTAGCGTTAGATGACATCTGGGGAGTTATCACTGGGCTTCTTGCTTTGGTAATTATGGGCTTCGGTTGGTAGCGTTGATGGTTACAGCTGTCTTTTTTTGGTTTCAGTCCTGCGCGTTTCGGATTTAATGTCCTGTTTAGGTTCGGCCAATTAAAGGGTTTTACGGTGTTCGGTTTAATTGCAGACCGAAAAGTTTAGATTTTTTTTCGTTTGATTAATATTTTGTAATAGATTGTTAAACGGTAAATGTTAGTACACTATGTTGCTCAGAAGAATGAAGTAAACAATTAGAAGACCCTTGATTTTCTAATAAAAATCGAAAAATTAGCGAAAATCCGATAAAAAAAAATATTTCACTAAGAAACTACTTAAACAACCATTAAAAAATAATAAATAATAATATAAAATAATAATAATAAATAAAAACCATTCGGCGATGATAACCCCAACGGTTTTTCGCCGGAAAAAAAATTAAAAATAATTATAAACACTAATAAGTTTTAAAAAATCTAGTCCAACTAGAATTAAACAACTATCGTTGATTGAATACAATTAATTCTGCTTTAAATTTGGTTTTTAATAACAATCTACATTTCTTTGTTACAAACGTAGGATATTTCAGATAAACAATTTATAAACCCAAAACATAATGAAAATAATAAACATTAATTTATTACTAATAATATACGCTATTATACTACAATATTAGTGCCTATTTTGAAAATAAATTTGACTATTTTTGTCCGGAAAATATTTTTTTACCGGAGAAAATAATAGAATAAACAAAATGTTTTATAATACGTACCAATTATTAAATAATAATTAAAAAAAAGATGTATATTATTGACGCGTTCACTCTTAAACTTCTTGTGCGTTCAAGTCACTTGGGGCCATTAAACTTTAAATGAAAAATTGCACCTGGACTTACAGCCTCACGTTCAATCAACGAGTGGGCGTTTAGCTTAATTGCTCCTGGTAAAATGGGCGATTGCTTTTTGTCGTTTTGTATGTTTGAAGGCAAGGACGCCATTTTGTCGCAAAGTGTTTGATCGTCTATTTTTCCTCTAATAAAAATCGTATTAGCATGTTACAGACTTGGAATATTTCTCTTTAGAGCCTTTAAGGTTGAAAACTATTCGAAAACCGAGGGAAGTAAATATTTTTTGTCGTACCTAGTAAAAAAAACAAACAAATAAATTCTTCTTATTTTTATTTGTATAGGTTAAAATGTGGATTTAAACTACTTTTATTTCGAAGTAGGTTTAGTTTAAAAAGTAGGCATACATAAATATTTATATTTTGTTACATAAGGTTATACATAAGTTACTGAAGGATTTTCCATTTATTCCAGCTTGGAAACAAACAAATTTCGTGCCAGATTTTCTTTTCCAAGTAGGCCTATGGTTTTTTGCGAAACTGTACAATTAAAAAAAATCGTCAGACCCTACCGTTTTTACCAATCTATTTCAATTCGCCTCGTCATCCGCGTAGCACAACCCATAAGATAAACCAGTTCAATTTGTAATGGATAATATGTGTTGCATTTATCAACCATTAGACTCGGGAACCTGATATTGGAAAGTGAAATGCACTGATAAGAACTGCACTTGCACCTTATATTCTGTCACCGCGGCTGACGTTAACTGCGATTTATTACCCTTAATAGTAAGAAAGTTTCATATTGATAACGGAATACTTGGTAGATACGTTGCGTTATTCGCCTACTTGAAATCGTCAAACTTATCCATAGAAGTTCATATAGTAGTTTTGTATTATTTCAGTAACTGATTTTATTTTACACTGCGTCAGAATGACGGTATTAAATTAGAGACTTTAATGTAGGATAAAGAAAGTAGTTTATTATTCAATACAAAGCGCTTAATATAGTCAAACGGGATAAAACACAATATAATAAGTATTTTAAATTTATTATTTTAAAAAACGATAACGATAGGCTAATATTTTTTAGTATTCAAAGTTCGAATTCATAAGATTTTCTCTTATGAACTGTCGAACCGCTTTTGTTAAAAAAATTTAAAGAAAACTGATCCACTAATTTCGAAATATAGAATGCCGAACGTATATTTGACACATACAAAAATAAATTTTAATATGTTTGGAATGTTTCTTAAAAATATCTTTTCAAGATATTCAAGATAATAAAAACATATTTTTTTCCCGGCGAAAAACCGATGTGGTTATCATCGCCGATACTCAAAATAAAATTATAAAGCAACGAATAAAATAAACAAAATTTTAACTTTAATAATAAAACCTACAACAAACTATAATAACAAAAACATATAAATAAATAAAATAACAGTTATAAATAAGACTTATATGACTAAAACTAGTTAACAATAATATATCTAAAAACAACAACAAACACACAAATTATTGTAGGGCTGTAAATTGGCCCTACAACAATAAAAAAAAAAAAAATATAAACGTACCTAAAACTAAATAACAAAACAAAACAGCAAATATAAACAATCTTTTCAGGGCTGGTCATTTGGGAATAAAAACAGAAATAAAATATAGGAATTCTTTTTATATTCTTCTTTTCTGCTAGGATTATTGTCACTATGTTCAGTATAATGATCTGCCTTTCCTAGATTCGTCAATTCTACTTTCGTTGACGCGTTTCGGAGAACTTCCATCTTCAGTGAAACGCGTCAACGAAAGTAGAATTGACGAAGCTATGAAAGGCAGATCATTATACGGAACATAGCGAAAATATAGGAACTAAAACGTTTTTACACGCGAACAGGTAAAATGTTTATCTGGATTATTAAATATGTTCCACGGTAAATAACAATTTTATAAATGTTTTCTGGAAAATAAGTCCCGTGAAACGTATTATTGCGATAAAAGCTATTTCTGAGCACTTTTATAAATTATAACGAATTACAATTTTCTACGTTTAAATTTGAAAACATAATATTTTAGGGAAATAATAGGACTATACAAAATGTCGACTGCTGGAAATTTATATAGTCGACTGCAACAAATTATATTATTCGTTGTTCATTAATAATCGTACGTTTTCGACCAATCTTTAGCACAAAAGAAGCTACATACCCGTACACGTGTATTAATGATTCGCTTCCTATACGGCCTACTTTAATGTGCACGTGTATATTAAAGAAAGTCAATAGCATTTAAATGCCTACCTGCAGAGAAGTAAACATATTCCTCGAATAAATTGATGTCAATTAAAAATACCGTGAAGGAAGAGTACGCGGGGCGCGTTGCTTTTATTGTTATCATAAAACTCGAGTATAATTAAACTTAACTGCAATAAAGATACGGGCACGGCCGGAATTGTATTTTTATAAACTCGGGTTTTATTAACTTTACGTTTGTGAATTCTTTTAAACGGTATTTTTCTGGAATTCAAGTCGCAGTTGTCTGCGGAGACTTTAATGCTTATCGAAATATAAATTAATGTAGGTGATTTTAGAACTAACTGTGATTTCTGTAGATCGCTTTATAAAATAAACTGTGATTTTAAGTGATACAAGCTTAGCTGGATATTAACTTATGCCGTGAATTATTTATTTGCTGATAATGTGAAAACACGTTCTATTTACTTAAAAATAATGTTATTCTACTTTAATAATGTGTTGGTGACTGGTCTAGTGATGATATTTTGGAAAATAGTAGGCCTACATGTAGGCTATAGGCCCGTATTGTTTGAAATAAAATTATTTAATTTCATTTAATCTTTTCTTCAACAACTAGTGATCAAATTTTAAAAGTAGAACAGAAATATTTTAAAAACGGAAACTATAGATGAAAAAAATATTAAATAAGGTATATAAATTGTCTAATAACCAATTGGTAAAAAAAACAAATATTTAAAAAATTGCATTTTAAACCTAACCCAATACGTATATTTCAATTTTTTTAAAGATACTTTATGTGTATTTTTAATTTTATTTGGTAATTTTATGACAAAAGCCTACGTTTCATAAAATACCAGGATGTGCACATTAATACATTAATTAAGTTAAACGAATCTTATGCCGCCTCGGTGGCCTAGTTGATAGCTTACTAGGCTTTCACCTCGAGGACCCGGGTTCGATTCCCGGCCAGGGCTTGGCATTTTCATACGCTATAAATCATCCTATCGTCTGCATTAGCCCAAGTTTGCACAATAGTCGGACGTTAAACACAAAAAAAACGAATCTTATAATTTACAACTGAAGTTTACCGGAATTGAACTTTCTTTTGTAAAATTCGCGCAAACTTTTCCGAAAATTGCTAAAAAATACTTTCTTATCCGATAACAAAATGTTTGCCTGGCGCATGCGAACATGCGCAGACGATAAATAAGCGTTAATAATGAACTATGTCCTGGCAGAAATTGCCATAATTTGAGTGAAATATTCTGCCATACGCAGACGGTAAAGTTATATTTCTAGGTCGAAAATACGTTTTATTTATAACTGTAATACATTGGTAAAATGTTACTTAATTTTCAGATAAATCATTTCGACTAAATTAAAATAACTAGTGTGTATCTTTAGCCTAGTCTAATGGTAAATTCGGTAGTTTAAATTAATGTTAGGGTTAAAATGTCGCTGTTCAAACAATTAACTTTAATAAGTTCGTGTTGAAAACAAACACGATTAAAAACTAAATTCATAAATAAATTAAAACTTCAATAACTGAAAACTTTCGCTGAACTACTGTGCTAGTAAAGTTTCAAGGAACTTTTACCCAGTCAACGTACTAGTCGGGGAAGAATCCATCCTTTATTTACCTACTAGAAGCTTGTGTGTGCGCGCGAGCGCGCCCATGCCAGAGGCCAAGTAAACAAACGCAGGTAGAACGTCTTTCTGAACCCACCGTTGAAGTCTTTTCAGGTCCAAGAAAACACTGTTCGTAAGCAATAACCAAAGTCAACACGATATGCAAATAATTGTTTTACGGGAAGAGTAAAAGCGTTAAAGTCTCTAGGAAAATGGTTAAACGCGCGACCGTTTTGAAGTTTCATTAGTTCTGAATCTAATGTTTGGAATTAACTAAATTAAAAACAATTACAATAATTTAAATAACAAATCTTACGCACGTTGAAATAATAAATTTACGGCAATGAAATTTATATTTTGCTTAAATAGTAATTCGGAACTAACACATTCTTTTATTTAAAATTTCGTACTTAGTGCTGGCGCCTAATATGTTTTATTAATCGATATTTCTCGAACTGGCAAGTCTAGTGTGCAATAACGATATTATATTTTGTTTATGTACAGAAGTGTGGAGACTTTTTATTGAATGTGCAATGATTGTGAAAGAATATATGCGATTCATTTTTAAACAACTTAGCCTACTAATAGTTGCTACGGGTCAAATATTACCATAAAATGTCAGTCTAATAATAAATAAATAATTTAACAGGGTCTAAAACAAATTTGTCTTTCAATTTTAAAGTTTAATTTTTCGAATAGTTAAAAAACATTTTTCTTATTTTCTATATTTTCCTTATATTTCACTTTGAAAATAATAGGCTACATTTTTAGACTAAATATACTAATAGTATTTCATTAGGCTTAAGTAATAAATACATAACCTCAAACTAATCAATATATATCAAACTCAATCAATCAACGTAGTCTGCTTATACAAATTATATTTTTATTTATATCACATTAGGCCTAGAGTCTCACAATGTTTGGTCAGTTTACCTTAACTTTAAGCGTATACGCCACGGTAACCCCTCACCTGGGATCTGGGGTGGATGCCCCGCGGGAGGAAGGGGGAGCAGGGCAGCTGGTCTGTGTTTGGTCGTGAAGTTTTTTCTCTCTTTTTTCCTTTTAGAAAATGTTCCCTAAAGAAAATGAAACAAATGACAACCACGCCGGTGCTCAAAGATGGCCGCTGAACACAATAGGGCGATGCGAGCGGCGACGTGTTCGCCGAGCGAGGCAGGTTCGGCTGCGCAACTCTTAGAAAACACCGAGCCGTTGATTGAATGTAAATGAATTCGGGGTTACTTAAGGAAGTTTTTTTTTAAACTGAGTAATTGAAAACACTCGTTTAATTTAATTAGTGCTGTACAAGAAAACTAAGAGGCCACGCCCTTTTTCAGTAATAAACATAGCCTTCGCGTTAACATAAATAATCAGCTGTCTATAATCAGCTGTTTTGTTAAGATGGTATACGAACATTCCAAGGAAGGTTGTTATGCCAAGGAGCTTGTTGTATTTATAGGGTAGTTAAACTCTATATTTATAAAAGGCGTTGAAATTATTTTCCATCAATGTGAGCTGTTACATAAAAGTCCTACATTTAACGATTGTTTTAACAATGTTAATAATTTTATGTTAAATACAAGAAGGAAAAAAACTAATTTCTGTTGTTGAACCAAAAATATATTTTTATGTAATTAGGTTTTCTCTTACTTTTTATATCAATTACGATAATCCGTACGAAAACGCAACAAATTAACAATACTAGTTTTTAACAACATAACCTAAAACCTATCAGCAGTACAATGAAATCAGCTGATCGTTACGAATTATATAAAACAACTGATCTTTTACTATTATAACTAGCGTAGCTAGTTTTTAACAACATAATCTAAAACTTGATCGTTTCGAATTATATAAAACAATTGATCTTTTACTATTGTAACTAGCGTAGCTAGTTTTTAACAACATAACCTAAAAACATAACTTATCAGCTGTTGAATGAAATCAGCTGATCGTTTCGAATTAATATAAAACAACCGATCTTTTTTACTATTACTACCTTTAGCTAGTGTTTAACAACATAACCTAAAAACATAACTTATCAGCTGTTGAATGAAATCAGCTGATCGTTTCGAATTAATATAAAACAACCGATCTTTTACTATTACTACCTTTAGCTAGTGTTTAACAACATAACCTAAAAACATAACTTATCAGCTGTTGAATGAAATCAGCTGATCGTTGCGAATTAATATAAAACAACCGATCTTTTACTATTATAACTACCGTAGCTAGTTTTTAACAACATAACCTAAAAACATATAACTTATCAGCTGTTCAATGAAATCAGCTGATCGTTGCGAATTAATATAAAACAACTGTTCTTTTACTATTATAACTACCGTAGCTAGTTTTTAACAACATAACCTAAAAACATATAACTTATCAGCTGTTGAATAAAATCAGCTGATCGTTTCGAATTAATATAAAACAACCGATCTTTTACTATTACTACCTTTAGCTAGTGTTTAACAACATAACCTAAAAACATAACTTATCAGCTGTTGAATGAAATCAGCTGATCGTTTCGAATTAATATAAAACAACCGATCTTTTACTATTACTACCGTAGCTAGTTTTTAACAACATAACCTAAAAAAATATAACTTATCAGCTGTTCAATGAAATCAGCTGATCGTTACGAATTAATATAAAACAACTGTTCTTTTACTATTACTACAGTAGCTAGTGTTTAACAACATAACCTAAAAAAATATAACTTATCAGCTGTTGAATGAAATCAGCTGATCGTTACAAATTAATATAAAACAACTATTCTTTTACTATTACTACCAGTAGCTAGTGTTTAACAACATAACCTAAAAACATATAACTTATCAGCTGTTGAATGAAATCAGCTGATCGTTACGAATTAGTACAAAACAACTGATGTTTTATAACTTTGCGCATTCGCATCACACGGCGTTTCATCCAACATAATCAGCCGTAAAGCACTATGCATGTTAAAACCAAAACCGCGAAATGAAATATTATTTAAAATACAAATTAATTTGCTTTATACTGATGTAAACTTCTGCGATACGTTTAAAATATATTTTCCTGTTACTATTCAGTGATGCAGGCATTAGTGAATATATTCAGTTTTTTAAATTAAATTACTTTCCATTTCGTGACAAGTGTTTTCATTAATTGCGCCATCTTTTATTACAAATATATTTGCCATTTGACGTAGTTTTCAATTCTACAGATTGGTTCGTTTAAAAATTAACTTACGGTGAAAATTTCAAAATAACATCTTAACGTAATAAGCAGCTGTTATTTTTATTATCAAAATAGCAAAAAACTAATTATAATAATTACGAAATTCTTTTTATATTCTTCTTCTTTTCTGCTAGGATTATTATCACTGTGTTCAGTATAATGATCTGCCTTCCCTAGCTTCGTCAATTTTACTTTCGTTGACGCGTTTCGGAGAACCTCCATCTTTAAAAACTATATCTATACTCCAAAGTATAGATATAGTTTTTGACGATGGAGGTTCTCCGAAACGCGTCAACGAAAGTAGAATTGACGAAGCTAGGGAAGGCAGATCATTATACTGAACACAGTAATTATGAAATGTTATTTAAGTTAGGTCTGTACGTTTTCGTCGCCTAAGCGGTATAATTTCGGTGCAAAAACGAGCTCAATATTCAGCCTGTAATTATAAAAATTGTTAAAAAATATTATTTCCACTTATAAAAAAATGTATATCACATTTTTATTACCTCGCTGAAAAGAGTATAACGAAAATATTGCGTTTGTGTAAAAACGATTTTCTGATTTCGATGAATTTGCCGTTAAACGATTCTAAAAAAATCGGTTACGATTTGATTTATGTTTGTTGTGTGTCTGTGCGCATGTTCTGGACTAAACAGCTTAACCGATCTCGATGAAATTTGTCGTGTATTCCAATGTATGGATTGTCTATTTTGCTTTTACGAAAATGTAGGCAAACACTATGTAAGCAACGGGCAAGAAATGTTACAAATATCGCCGCAAGATAGCAGTGGATGCGACTATTTCGGAAACAAGCTTACTGTCGTACTCTCTCGTGCACATTCGTAAATCCTCGTCTGTTTTAGTAGTATCTTCGTGTCGTTTTGAACGATTTTACCCAGCGTTACAAAAAAATTGTAAAAGTATTCGTTTAAAAAAAAAACAATCAAATTTTCTAGGTCGAATACGCAACTAACGAAACAACGCAATGGTCTTTATGACAACAAAAAGTTTGTGCATTTTTTTGTTTTTTTATTTAGGAAACACAGACATTTTAGTGAAACATAAAGAAAATAATTTGAGAAATTTGCCAGATTTTAAATCGTATCTTTTGCTGCAGTAATTTTAATTGCTGCAGTAATTACGTCCGTAGACATAATTATTTTTTAATTCTGTACGTCCGTATCCTTTGCTGCAGTAATTCTGTACGCAGACATAATTATTTTTCACCATTTTCTAAATGTAGGAAATCAATTTTTCAAGGACAAAGTAAATATGACACTGGTTTTGTTAAAATTTATGGGTATAAAAATAACTTAAATTTTAATCTTTCTAAAATTCACGAAACTCGTATAACTGTAACATGAAATTTGCCAGTTTTAAAATTTTATTATTTTTTTGTATCTCCAATTTTGAATGGAATCATAATTAATGCACCAAAAACGGCATGAATTGCGTATTGATCGGTTGATTAGTTGCATTTACAGAGGACAGAGGTAGCGGCGACAGAATCAAAAATGTTTCCAGTACGGTAAAACAAAATGTTTCGACTGGATAACCTTTTTTTTTTTTAAATACAACAAGCTACTTTGTTCACAAGAGCTTTTTAAAGCAACTAACCGATTATCAATTAATTTAATTTATTTATTTCTGTGTGGAGCAGTTCAGTTTTGTATCAGGCAATGTATAAATTAGCACCGACTAGAACAGTAACATAAATCACAAATATTATCACAAATAAGTTAGTAGTAAGATTTCTTGTTGGAATAAAAAGTGCTACATAAATGTTGCAAAAACATAACACTTCTTTACAATCGATTGTTACAGTATTTCTAAAAGTCCTGGTCCGGAAGATATCGATCAATAAACCGTCGTGATTTCTCAAAATAGCTTCATCGTATTTTCTTAAAAACGTTATCACATATGATTTTTTTTTTAACGTCCGACTATTGTGCACACTTGGACTGATGCAGACGATGGGATGATTTATAGCGTATGAAAATGCCATGCCCTGGCCGGGAATCGAACCCGGGTCCTCGGGGTGAAAGCCCAGTACGCTATCAACTAGGCCACCGAGGCGGCTAATATCCTTATAAATAACATATGGAGAAAAACAGTTAATAAACACATAATAAAGACATAACTTATTTAAAAACATGTCTTTTTCATCAATATTGTTTTCGATGATTAATAGTTTTCGTATTGAAAATAAAACTTCCGCTTCCAAATGAATGAATGAAAAATTACACAACGTACTTATTCTGTAATTATCGCAACGTTTCAACTCCGTCAGTAAGTTAAACTAGCGTACAAAATCCCATCGCAAATCTAAAGCACAAAAACACAACCCTCTAAAAAACACATCTTACGCGACAGGAACGACACACGTAAAAACGAAATGAAAAAAATATTACACATTTCAAAAACGGTCAAACAGCCATGTCTCTACATGCACATGGCGACAGGGGATGAAATAAAACACATCCGAGTTGACAGGACCCCCTACCCTCTCGGTTCCATAAAACAAGAACAAAATATCGTGTTAATTCGCGTTGTCATGTAGAGGGTGGGAGATGGGGGTGGCCCAAAAACACACTTCACCTGATGTACCATCTAGTTATACTTTTACGTCCTTGTGTACATGGCACATCATCATTGACTAGGATTTATTCGTGCGTCACATTTCCACTTAAAAAATCATATTTTTGGCGTTAAAATCTCTTTGGCGAGATGTAATTAATTATGTTTGGAGTACCCTGTATTCCGTGGCAACGTAACTTATTTGGCGTTAAAATATTTTTAACTTTAATATAACTGTTTCGTTTAAAGCATAGCCTATTTCGTAATTGTTTTTCAAACTTAGAAAAAAAACTGTTTATTGTTGGATTTCAATGTGGTCTATCAGAACATTTTGAAAGTCCAAAAACATTTATTCAATTAGTTTTTCTTCTGTTTTGAAAAATGGATATTTATTTTTTTTTTGAGGTATAAAATATTGTATCTAAATTATGCAAAATAAATTTTAATTTTAATGTGGTCTATCACAAGGAATTTTGAAAGTTCTAAAACATTTATTCAATTAATTTTTCTTCTGTTTTGATAATGGATATTTAGTTTTTTTTTTGAGGTATAAAATATTGTATCTAAATTATGCAAAATAAATTTTAATTTTAATGTGGTCTATCACAAGGAATTTTGAATGTTCAAAAACATGTATTCAATTAATTTTTCTTCTGTTTCGATAATGGATATTTAGTTTTTTTTTGAGGTATAAAATATTGTATCTAAATTATGCAAAATAAATTTTAATTTTAATGTGGTCTATCACAAGAAATTTTGAAAGTTCTAAAACATTTATTCAATTAATTTTTCTTCTGTTTTGATAATGGATATTTAGTTTTTTTAGGTATAAAATATTGTATCTAAATTATGCAAAATAAATTTTAATTTTAATGTGGTCTATCACAAGAAATTTTGAATATTCAAAAACATTTATTCAATTAGTTTTTCGTCTATTTTAATAATGGATATTAAACGTTTTATTTTTAAGGTTTAAAATATTGCATCTAAATTATGCAAAATAAATTTTAATTTTAATGTGGTCTATCACAAGGAATTTTGAAAGTTCTAAAACATTTATTCAATTAATTTTTCTTCTGTTTTGATAATGGATATTTAATTTTTTTTTGAGGTATAAAATATTGTATCTAAATTATGCAAAATCAATTTTAATTGATAGGTTTTTTGTTTTAAAATTAGGTTTTCTTTTTGTAGGTTTTAAAATGTGTCCTAAAATTCAAAAAAGGGCTCCGTCCCTGCAGCTTATACTACCAACAAAACTAAGGTCTTTAAAAACTCATGACTCCTTCCAATCTTATACAATACAGTTACTAATTAAAACACAATGATTTACAAAAATAACTTTATTTTTTTTAACAAAGTTGTATTTTCAAACAAATAAATACTTCAATATTAAAAAAATATTAAAAAAATACAAATAATAATTACTATTTGTTATTATTTATATTAATCATAAACAACAACAAAAATAACCTCAGCTTGAATAGTATTATTTATTTACCAACGTTTCCTTCTACAAACATTTTAGTTACATAAGAAGTACCTACGGAGGGCATAGAATGCCTGTACATAAGTTGGTCCTGGAAGCAATCAGGAGTGAGACAAACCTCATCAAATTATAAACAGAAAAACAATATAGAAAAATAATAAATAATATAAATAATTAGACATGCATATCATTCAGTCTATTACGTTAAAGTCTTTGATTTTGTCCTTCCATTTCGCAACACTGACTTCTAAACTTTCAAGTTCCATTTGAAGTTGATTATAATACTTTATTGCACAGTGTGTGAAACTCCTTTGACCAATTGTCAAAGAGTGTTTCGAAAGTTGGATATTTTTGTAACGTGTATTTTTTGAGATACTATTAAAGTCTTTTAATTTATCATATTGATACATTAGTGCTCCCAGTGGAAAAACTCTTTTTGAGATCAAGTGGTCTATCCGTTTAGTGTTCATTAATGCCTACTGTTATCAATAATTTGTCCTTAAGTCTGAGAAGTGTTTTAAAGCCGCATCATTAAGACCACCCCAGCCAATTATACCATAAACCACAACGCCATTAAACAACTCACAATTTGTAACAGCTGATTTCTTGATAAAACTTGCCAAAGTCTATAAAAAACATACTAAATATTTTGTCTTATTAAATATCTGTACATGCAGGTTCCATTTTATATTATAACCATATATAAGTCCAAGGTACTTACAATTTGTTACTCTATTTAAACTATTACCATTTATTAACACTTCTATTTGATCAGGTACCGAATGTAACATATACAGACTTATTTACATTAAATATAAGATGGTTTCGATAAAGCAGAGTAAATTGTATTTGATACAACTTCAGCCAGATCTGTTCATGAATTATTTATTTAAATGAATGAATTATTTAAATTCTTTTAGGAAAAAATATCTTAACTAAACATTTATGGTTTTAGTTTTTAATTTAGTCTAAGAAGTTATTATTAAAACACTGACTGAATTTGTGTTACAATATTTTTGAAATAAGTAACATAAAGTCCATAATGTAGGCTATTACTTGGAACGTATTTTTCATTATTTGAAATTAAACGTTCTCTAACGATTAGTCTTATTTTATTAGATGGTTTTGATAAAGCCAAGTAAATATTGGTAAATTGGTAAAATATTTACTGTCCATGAATTAATTATTTATTTAAATAAATTAATTAATTATTTGAATTCTTTTAGGAAAAAATATCTTAACTAAATATATTAGTTTTTTAAGATGGTTTTGATAAAGCCAAGTAAATATTGGTAATTTGGTAAAATATTTGATAAAATATATTGGTAAAATATTTGGTAAATATTGTCAAGTTTATTTGATGCAACTTCAGCCAGATCTGTCCATGAATTAATTATTTATTTAAATAAATGAATGAATTATCTAGTTCGTTTAAGAAAAAATATCATAACTAAACATTTCTGGTTTTTGTTTTTAATTTAGTCTAAGAAGTTATTATTAAAACACTGACTGAATTTGTGTTACAATATTTTTTAAATAAGTAACATAAAGTCCATAATATATTACTTGGAACTTATTCTTCATTTTTTTGAAAATAGACATTCTCTAACGATTAGTCTTAGTAATTTTTTAAGTTGGTTTTGATAAAGTTAAGTAAATATTGGTAAATTGGTAAAATATTTGGTAAAATATATTGGTAAAATATTTGGTAATTATTGTCAAGTTTATTTGATGCAACTTCAGCCAGATCTGTCAATGAATTATTTATTTAAATAAATGAATGAATTATTTAAATTCTTTTAGGAAAAATATCTTAACTAAACATTTGTGGTTTTAGTTTATAATTTGGTCTAAGAAGTTATTATTAAAACACTATCTGCTTGAATTTGTGTTACAATATTTTTTAAATAAGTAATATACCTTCCATAATGTATTACTTGGAACTTATTTTTCATTATTTTGAAATTAAACATCCTCTAACGATTAGTCTTAGTGGTTTTTTAAGATGGTTTTGATAAAGCCAAATAAATATTGGTAAATTGGTAAAATATTTGGTAAAATATATTGGTAAAATATTTGGTAATTATTTTCAAGTTTATTTGATGCAACTTCAGCCAGATCTGTCCATGAATTAATTATTTATTTAAATAAATGAATGAATTATCTAATTATTTTAGGAAAAAATATCTTAACTAAACATTTATGGTTTTAGTTTTTAATTTGGTCTAAGAAGTTATTATTAAAACACTGTCTGCTTGAATTTGTGTTACAATATTTTTTAAATAAGTAATATACCTTCCATAATATATTACTTGGAACTTATTCTCCATTATTTTGAAAATAAACATTCTCTAACGATTAGTCTTAGTGGTTTTTTAAGATGGTTTTGATAAAGCCAAATAAATATTGGTAAATTGGTAAAATATTTGGTAAAATATATTGATAAAATATTTGGTAAAATATATTGGTGAAATATTTGGTAAAATATATTGGTAAAATATTTGGTAAATATTGTCAAGTTTATTTGATGCAACTTCAGCCGGATCTGTCCATGAATTAATTTACTTAAATAAATGAATTACTTAAATTCTTTTAGGAAAAAATATCTGTCAATTGAATTTGTGTTACGATATTTTTGAAATAAGTAGTATACCGTACTTATAATACGTTAATATTTTAGGAAAACCAAATTACTTGGAACTTATCCTCCATTATTTTTAAAATAAACATTTTCTAACGATTAGTCTTACTGCGGAAGGGCATAAGCGGCAGACGTTGCTAACACTAAGGGCATAAACACACAAAATTTTCAGTAAATCCGTATACTTTCGCAGCGCGACAAATGGAAGGAAACGGCTAGGAGTGGGTGGGGAACTGGGGGGGGGGCTCACCGGAGTATAACGACAGTCAGAGCCATTTTGTTAAATATTTCCAAACTGTTTTATCTACTATACTGCCCACAATAGGCGAACAATGGCTACCACAAAGTAGTGCTTTTTGAAATTATTGTTCTCACAATGGCCTGGAGTTTGTTTGTTTTTATGTAAAAACATCGCTGCTTGATAACACGTTCGCGCAGATAAAGTTACTGTTTCTTTTGTCCCTTTATGGAGAAAGTATTGCGGAAGTGGAAAATAGTTGTAATGTTATCTCGGTATCAATTAAGTCGAGGAAACTTGTGTTCTTCGGAGATAAAATTCACAACCATTTTAACCTCCTTTTGGTGTCGAGGAAAGAGAAGCTTTATGGCGCTAACTTCGCCTCATTAATGTGTAATCGTTTAAAGTACATAATTTTGTTGAAACAGGAATGTAAATGCAAAAATTAATTCACATCAATATAATTCTATTGTAGAATTTAATTGGGAAATATGGATAATAGAAGTAGAAAATTGGATGGAAATTTATATGATATTAGATTAGAATTTTGGTGACAAATCTAAAGGAATTTGAAAGTAGAATTTTTGCAGGCAAACATGTAAAGTAGAATTTCGGTAAGGAATAAAGAATTCGGTGGAAAATTTTGATGAATTTGGCTGTAGAATTTTGGTGAGAAATCTAGATATTGGAGGCAAATCTAGATGTTATTGGATGTAGAATTATAGTGGCAAATATAGATGTTATTGGATGTAGAATTTTGGAGGCAAATCTAGATGTTATTGGATGTAGAATTTTGGAGGCAAATCTAGATGTTATTGGATGTAGAATTTTGGAGGCAAATCTAGATGTTATTGGATTGGATGTAGAATTTTGGAGGCAAATCTAGATGTTATTTATTGGCAAATCTAGATGTTATTGGATGTAGAATTTTTGAGGCAAATCTACAAGTTATTGGATGTAGAATTTTGGAGGCAAATTCTAGATGTTATTGGATGTAGAGTTTGGAGACAAGTCTAGATATTGGATGTAGAATTTTGGGAGGCAAATCTAGATATTGGATGTAGAATTTTGGAGGCGAATCTAGATGTTATTGGATATAGTCTATTGTGATATATATATATATATATATATATATATATATATATATATATATGTGTGTGTGTGTGTGTGTGTGTGTGTGTGTGTTTGTGTTACGCTCACATTTGCAATTTTAAGACGATTTGATAAAAACGCGGCACAAAATAAGTTTAAGATTTTCGTACAGCTTGAACACCGGCAAAATTCGTTCAACCGTTTCAAAATGGCGGTCATTTCAAATCTTTAAAAAATCCACAACGTTTTTGTCTTAAATAATTTTGAAAATCTGACTTCTTCGTCGTAATTAGCGTTAGAAAAATGCATTTAGCATTTGGAATTTTTAAAGTCCTTTGACATTATGAAATTCAATTTGACCGAAGTCGGCGTTCGTTTTCGTATTTTCTGCGGAATTTCAAAGTTTAAAAAACGCTAATACGCAGATTTTAATGCCGATTATGACTGTGAAATCAGAATTTCATAATATGTTTCCAAATATGCTTCTATCACGTCAGAATGGATGTTGCGCGGCGCGGTTATTTATTTTTAGGGTGTTTTGTTTAAAAACATCAATTTAATTAATGTACCCGAGAGTCGTACTACCAAATAAAAAAACCTTTTAGGACTCTGTTTATGTTTTGTTATCAGTATCGAAGTTCGGCACGAATAATCTCTGCACTTCGTATAGTAGGATCGTCGTACCTTTAAAGTGAACTGTAAAGGATATTAGTTTTTGTTGAACTTAACGCGACGTCGGGCGCACCTGTCTCGCTGCATTCTTCCTCGATGTCAACGCCTCGCTCTTTCCTTGGATCACTGTTTTTTCCCGTCAGAAAAAAAGTCAAGATGGCGGTTGAATTAACGCTAAGGACAAAACCTTTTGCGGAGAAAATGCTGTTAAAAGAATCTTGTCTATAACTTGGATTATCTGTACAATTGAATAGTAATAGGAAGAAGTACTGCCGTAGCTAAAATTTCGTGTCTTGCATTGAGACAGTGTTTATACAAAAATAGAGAAAATTATACTGCCATTTGAAGTTCGAACTTTGACAGAAAGTCGGACTATTTTACGTAAATATTTTTATATATGCAACCGTGCGACGTCGTGGGACCAAACACGAAACTATGAAAAAATGATTATAACATTTTTTAGGTCTAGACTATTAGAATTTGTAGTGATTTTAACGATGGTATTGAAAGTAAAGCAAGATTAATAAACGTTTAGCATAATAAACTTTTACGGCGATAAAGAATGATTTTTATATTGTAGAATAAGAATATGTTTGCGTATCGAATGTAATGTTATTCAATGTTTTTTTTGGAAATACGCCTCCATCAATTCTGCCAAACAGCTGTGCGCCGCGGGTAACATTGTAAATTTTTACAAGAATGTATCAATAATTCAGTTAGACGTCAGATACTTTGAGAACGGCGTGATTTTGAAAATATACAATACGATATGCACGAATTAAGAATTGGAAAGAAAGTCGGTGATCATTAGTCTGACAATGGTAATAATTAATATTATTATTACTTTTTTAAAAAAGACTACGAGTATAGGGCCTGTTGTTTTTACTAGCTGAAATTTTAAAATCGTTAAAAATGTATCAAATTTTGTGTACACATATGCTCAGGAGGATCTGCAAACGATTTTAAAAATTTTGTCTGTCTTTGTATCAAGAAATTTGTAAGCGCGATCAAGATAGAAAGCGTCAATCGATTGCATTAAAATTTATAATAATAAACCAAAACTAACTTAACCAAAACTTAAAGAAATTGAAAAAGACCTAATAGACTTAAAAATTACAGAAAATTCACTGCTTGACCAAACTGCTAAGATAAGTACCAAGGACGAAAGAATAAGATTCCAAGATAAAATCAAAATAAGACCTAAACCTGTCATTTCGGAAGAGGAGAGGAAGAGAAGATCGGAAAGAATGAAGAGCTACTGGGAACAAAGAAAAGTACAGCGCGCAAGAAATGATTGATTCAGCGTACCCCAAAGAGGGTGAAACGAAAAGAAGAAGAAACCAAAACTACTTGCAATAATTCAGAGCATTGTTGCTAAAACATGGAGGCTAGAAGAAAACTATTTAAGGGGGGGGTTGCGAAAATGTTGAAAGTGTGATCAAGTTCCGGTTATTTCAAGTGGGTTTTTAAAGGAAATTTTGCGTTGAATCTGAATACGCCATTTGAATTGAAAAACGTAGGATTTTTTGAGCTTTAAAAATGTTATTTTTGCGTCCTGTCGTTTGAATATAATTTTTTTTATTTTGGGCTTTTAAAGGGCTAAAACCCTTAAGACATCTTGTTTCCTTTTTCAATAAATGTTGTTGATTTCTGCATGGAAAATGTAATTCTACGAAGAGTTCAGTTTCAAATGTAAACCCATTTCATAAAATTTCTTGTTTTTAATAAATTTAGAGATTTATAATTTAGCGTACAGAAAATACGTTGAAAGATCAATTTTAAATCCACCAAAAACCATTCACCGTTCGCATAAACTTCCCACGGTTTTTTTTACGCAACTACAAATCAATTACAAATTCAAACTATTTCCCAGAAATTGTTCACCGCGGGGGCGTAGCCCGAACACTTTCACGTTCAGTACCAATTACCGAAGTTTAATCGATGCACAAACCAACTCATCTCTCGATAACAACGCCGGTTGCGTCACGCCGCTAAAACAAACAGTTTTACAAAAAGCTTTCACAAATTCTGTTCTGTTTACACTTCCCTCTTCGCAACACCCACGCCATTTTGAAACAATGGCACTCGAGCACACCCACAACGCACTCGACTCAAAATGACGGCGATTTTTTTAACGCTCAGTTTTTGATAAACGAGTCGGTTGCGTGTGTTTTATGGCGGTGAAGTTTTTGACGGACGTTGAAGCGGGGACCTCCCCTGCTCAAATTGGACTAGCGATGAATTTTGTGATTATCGGTCAAATTTGTCAATAAGTGCTCAAAAAAAGTAGCCTAATTCGTATGCCTTTGCGAATGAGAAAATTGAAATCTATTTAAAAAAATGTTCCAACGTTTCTCCAAAATCATCTAGCATCTTCGAGGTGGTTCTCGCTACAAATCTGAAGTCGAACTGAACTGAATTTAATAAAAAAGCTAGAACTTGTTTGCTTAAATGGTTTAAAATGCACGTATTCTTTATTCCCAATAAGTAACTTCAGGCTACGTGTCGATGAAAAACACTTGGTTCATTACAAAAGCATTTAAACTGTCAGCTGATATTTATTAATAAATTTCAAAGTATATTGCTGTTTTCTTATTTAATTGTAGTTATTTTTAGTAGTCAGACGTTTGTAATTAGGCCTATAATATAACGGATTTGCCTTGCAGGTCTTTTTGAAGAACTGTCACGGAAATAATTTTGAAGTTTTTGGTTTGCCATTCTTCCGTAAATTCGAATTAAACAACTAAAAAAAATCTAGAAGACACATAATTTCTCGAAATCTGCTTTTCTCACATACATAAATTTTGTGTAGGCCGTATTTACACTACAAAGTACTACTGTGTTGACCACTATCGAAGTTTCCTTATAAACAAGCGTAGTAGATTTGTATTACCTTATCCCTAACAAGCCTTTAATTAATACACACATTTTCAAAACTTTCTAATAAATTGTTCTTTTTTTTCTTCGGTATAATCCGAAACAATTATACTGGGGAGCAAGCTAAACGTTTTGACCCAAAATTTAACAACTGAGGTCGAACTTGCCCACGTTTTTTAAAACACCGTTCAGACTTTAGTAAAAACATTTTTCTAAGAGCATTTTCTCGATTTACACGAGACACTTTAAAACGAAAAACATCCGCTAAAACATCAAATTTTCTAACGAACCACTGCTCAGAAGGAAAATTAAAAATAATCACCCCGATCACTCGCCATCTTGATAAACATATCAAAATTCGAAGTCACCTTTCTTAACCACCTCGGCAAATCACTTAAAACTTCCGTCCTATTAATACATGATTTATCCACCCTATGTTTGGATGTATGCAAATTAAGGGCGAATATAGTTTATTATATGACAGTATTATGCAGATGTCGCCCATATATCGCCGGCCCAGACAAGTTGTCGTAAATTAGACGGACACAAGGTCTTAGCGTGTACAAATATTTTTTTAAATTGTTTCAGTCGTGTTAGCACAGGTTTGAGTGAATCGTCAAGACAATGTACTATGCCATGGCAATATTACTGTGTGGTGGTGGGCAGTGATGTGTTATTGAAGAAGTTAGTGAGGAAATTAATAATTGGTGCTGATTGTTTTTTTAAATACGAACGTAAATTTTTTTTTAATAGGCAAAATAAACCGTTAGCATTAGGAATTGGAATCCTTACCTAATGGCGTTTATTATTTTCCAAAATATTGTGGTGTAATAAAACTGACAGTGACATTTTAATATGTAGGCCTGTCATATTCTAAAGCTGGATTTAATGTTGGATTTTGCGCGTCGTAAGTCTCATATTAAATTAATTACAATTAAGACTTACTGTATGAATCGGAATCTTGCGCGTGTGGTACACGCGATAACCACTACACTACGGAAACTACGAAGAAGTTCGACCGATTTGAGTGTACGAAATGAATCGTTAATTTAATTTCGGTAGTTATATTAAAAGATCAGTTAATTTATATTAATTCATAAATATCAGCTGATTTCGTTCAACATGATAAGTTTCAGGCTGTGTTAATTTGTCGTGTTTTCCAGCAAATTATCGTAATTATAATTAAAAAACATGATTGTTATTTTTGGTTCAATAACAGAAATCGTATGTCAGTATATTCGTTTTCAGGTTACTTCAGTCAAAAAAAGGGGGGTTTATAACTTCAATCGGTGTGTGTGTGTGAAACATCGCAGGAAACAAAGAAATTGACCCAAAAAATTTGGAATTTTTTAAATTAAAATTTTTAATTTCGCAAATAATTTAATTTAATTTTTAAGTTGTTTTTCCAAATCTAAATACTGTAAAAATAAAAAAAAACTTTTCAAAATCGACTTTAGAACTTCAGAACAAATACTGAAAACAGCACAAACTTATTGAAATCGGTTCTACAGATG
The DNA here is from genome assembly GCA_022606455.1 of Callitettix versicolor. NCBI lineage: Eukaryota > Metazoa > Arthropoda > Insecta > Hemiptera > Cercopidae > Callitettix > Callitettix versicolor. The sequence continues at coordinate 93,030,277 of CM040185.1, forward strand.
TTACTAAAATTTTGATAATTGCTAAGGATTGGAAGTAAATAGGAAAACTTACTGAGCCTTCACAGTGAATCCTAGACCTGGGACCTTGAATTGATCACCGATCCTTATCTGTAGATCACGTTTGCCTAAAAAGTTATGTAACTACCTAGTTTATAATATTCTATCTAAATTTTAATTTCAACTTCTTTTCAAGTACAAAAATCATATCTCTTATTGTTACCACAGAAGCAATAACTATGATCAACTCTATTTAAAATGATCAATTGGGCAATTACTAATTCTAAATAAATTCAAATTTCATTATTAATTTAAAGTGTAAGACAAGAATGTTTATAAAAATGAAATATTTGTGTGTGTGAGTGTGTGTGTGCGCGCGCGCGTGGTATTTTAACACTCTCGTATTCACAATTTTAGTTCAATTTGGCATTGAAATCGATTTGGTAATACTTTGGACACTTTCGTTAGCAACAAAATTCATTCAAAACTTTTAAAATGACGGTCATTTAACTCTTTAAAAATTAATAATATTTTTGTCTTAAATATGTTTTAAAATCTAATTTCACCGCAGTACATCAACGTTAAAGGCTGCACAATGCAATATTTTGAATTTAAAAATCTTTTTAAATCAATAAATTAATTGGGTCAAGTTCATCCTTGCATTTTCAATGCAAATTGAAGGTTTGAAATGCTAATATATGCAGATTTAAAAGCTGCCTGTGTTGGTGAGGTCAGCGTTTCAAAAAAAGGGGGGTAAGATAAGAAAATTTATTTTGGAAATTCGGTTTCAAAAACATCAGCGAGACAGCTGCGTGCCGTGATTAATTTGTTTTTAAATGATACCAAAAGCTATTAAATCGTTTTTGATAAAATAGTTTGTTGTCGGTGTAAAATGTTTTTTCGGTCAACTAATTACTCTTGAAAAAGTTTGTGCAACTATTACGATTTAAATATTTGACGCAATTTACATTACAACTGCTGAAACGTTTGGTGTGAAACTATTTTACAAGCCAATGGAAAATATTAGGTAATACCGTTGATAATAAAACGAACATAAAAACGACTCCTTTACTATCTTCACAAGTCCTGTTTTTTTCTGTTTCACTTCTACCCATCGTTAAAGTCTCCCGATTACCGATATTTATTAGTTTTACCTGCAAAGACTTTCCGTGCCTCTCTCCCCCAGCGCAGGGCCTCTGCCTACAAGGCCGGTCCCATCTAACTCCCAGACAACAATAGCTATGTCAAACTTATATATAAACTAATTAATGAAATAAGTCTTTATACCAGTTGTGCTGTTATATTGTGTTTCTGTTTGGATCGTTTTGTCTGTTTGTGGTTTTGGATGTATTGTTCGGTTTATTGTCAAGTACGAAGTGAATGTTGATATCACTGACGGACTAAACAAATAACAAAATTGACTTTGAATTGAATGGCTTTCTACATTGCGATAAGAATTCTAGACTCTTCATTAGAATAATTTACATTTATAGACAAATTAGATATAAGGATATAATCATCTTATTGAATAGAAGCTTTAATAGAAAGTCTGCCGAAAGGAAGAATGTAACGTAAACATGAAACGAATTTTGTCTTTCTACTGTTTCTTTCTTTATCTTTTATTTCTTTCTTTTCCTTTTATATAACAGTTTATAATACAATTAAAATTAATATAAACGTTTATAATAATGCTGTTCAATATTGCTAGTTTTTAACAATATAACGTAAAGCTTATTATAGCCGAACAGCTGTTTGACGAAATCAGCTGATCGTTACGAATTAATATAAAACAACTGATCTTTTACTGTAACTACAGTAAATAATATCTAAGCTAGGTTCACGTATTTATTTATTTAAACAAAACAATTAACAAAAGCTTCGCTTCTGTCGGTAACTCCCCAGTTCCACAGTTTTTTGCACTTTTTACTTTCAAGTATCGATTAATTTAAGTTCGAAAATGACTATAATTTAGTAAAGAAATTTTGAACAGGTATTTGTCATTGCAAACAATAAACAAACACTTAATTTTCATTACAGATTTAATTTAAGATTAAATATTATGTAATTAAACAATTCTTTATTTCTTTTCATTTTGTAAAAAAAAAATAAACAAACACTTAATTTTCATTACAGATTTAATAAAGATTAGATATTATGTAATTAAACAATTCTTTATTACTTTTCATTGCAAACAATAAACACACTTAATTTTCATTACAGATTTAATAAAGATTAAATATTATGTAATTAAACAATTCTTTATTACTTTTCATTGCAAACAATAAACACACTTAATTTTCATTACAGATTTAATTTAAGATTAAATATTATGTGATTAAACAATTCTTTATTACTTTTCATTGCAAACAATAAACACACTTAATTTTCATTACAGATTTAATTAAAGATTAAATATTATGTAATTAAACAATTCTTTATTACTTTTCATTGCAAACAATAAACACACTTAATTTTCATTACAAATTTAATAAAGATTAAATATTATGTAATTAAACAATTCCTTATTACTTTTCATTGCAAACAATAAACACACTTAATTTTCATTACAGATTTAATAAAGATTAAATATTATGTAATAAACAATTCTTTATTACTTCTAGCCAGAATTGGCAAATAATATTTTGTTTTCAGGTGAACAGATTTTGATGAATTAGGCAGACTTTCCGTATGTTTGTTAATAGATCCTTTTACTGCATGTACAACAGTAAGCTTTCTTAAAAGATAAAATAATTTAATCAGAAAACGTTCTCGTTCTGCATTGTTTGTTTCTGTGTGCAATCCGATTTTCCAAAATTGTTTCCCTCCCACACGTCCGTTTTTTCCGTCCCTAACCTAGCCAAATTTTGAAATGAAATTTTCGAGGCACTAAATGTTTATCAAATTTCCTGACGCATGCTCAGTATGTGGTATAATTTTGTATTCTTAAATATCAGTTTATTGTTTATTTAATTCGTTGATTTGAATCGTTGTATAAGACGTTCTGCAATGTTAAAAAAACGGACGGAGCCACTAGAAAATGGCCGCTTCATTGTTTCCTCATTGCATTACGCATGCGCAGATTATAAAGACAAACGTACATTGAATAGGTAATAGTGTAAAAATTCTAGAAAAAGTCCACCAAAAAACTCTGGCGTAGAGTCTATGACCTTAAGAAGTTAATGCTTATTTTTGATCCTTCTTACACCGGTATCCGGAAGACACTAAATACATTTATAATATAACTGTAATTATTATAGATATAGTAATACTACAAATGTATTTCAAGTCGTTTCTGATTTCGTTGTATCCCAAAGCGTTCTTCTGTTCCCCAATTGTTAAACGTCATTTAACAGCCATGTTTTGTAATTTTTGTAGTTTGAATAAATAATAATACGCGAAGAGGAAAATCAAATTTATTAAATAAATGTACATACAAGTATTTACTTAATTATTATAAATTTAGTTTGTAGTAACTAAATTTTCTTTCAAAGCTACGTCGAAATTCTTTTCGTTAAACGTCAATTGTTGGTATTATTTTTTACTTGTAGACATTCCGTTGAATCGCTATTTTCTTCTAAATTTTTATTAAATTCACCTCTCAGTTATCTCCTTTCTTTGTAATCTGTATTGCTGTCCGTGTATTGACTACTTGTTTTAAACAATTGCCTTCATTATTTAAACTTTCAGTCATTTTTGGAACTTTTACTATTTTTTTAACTTCATAAAATCGATAACGCGAATTTGCCTCGTATAATCTGAACACGTGATACATAATATCTGTTTAAATATTATTATATAATATCTGTAATACAACACTTGTATATATCTGTTTAAATATCTTATATTATATATATATATATATATATATATATATATATATATATATATATATATATATATATATATTATTATAACTATAATAATATTTTTATATAACTATAATTATGTAATATATTTATAAATATTACTATTATTTTTATATTCTTCTTCTTTTCTGCTAGGATTATTGTCATTATGTTCAGTATAGTGATCTGCCTTCCCTAGCTTCGTCAATTCTACTTTAGTTGACGCGTTTCGGAGAACCTCCATCTTCAAAAACTATATACAAAAAGGAGTATAGATATAGTTTTTGAAGATGGAGATTCTCCGAAACGCATCAACAAAAGTAGAATTGACGAAGCTAGGGAAGGCAGATCATTATAATGAATATAGAGAAATGTTATTATATTTATAACAATATTTCACTTATTTTATTCACTTTAACATTTTAAACTTTTAATTCTACTATTATTTTATTAAAAATTTATTCCAATCTCGTTTCTCAGTATCCGAACTAAATAGTTTATCTATGATCAAGTCGCTTAATTTTGTAAAATATGTTATCATTTTAGGCTTGTAAATGAACGAGTACAAACCTATTACAAAAGGTTCGGTTTTTACCGAAACTTATCCCAGCATCAAAGTCTCCAGAATGTGTTTCTGACTTTAAACAGTTTTGGTTCTATTCGGTATTATAAATGCGGTATTAAAAGAATAAAAACATTTTATTCGAAAATGATTTAAAGAAGCACAACTGTGCGTTGAAAAGTTTCCGCTTGTCTTTTAAACGTACTGTCTGTCAAAATCTAACCGAGTTGTTTTTGTTGAACGGTTCAAAAAAACATGATCCGAAAAGAAAGGACGTATTGGAACCTTTTCATGTGTACAGAGGCAAGACAGTCTCGATGCGCCCTCCACTATCACTCTTTATGTGTTTTAAGGGGCAAAAAAGAGGTAGTTTTGTTGTTGCAGCTTAGGGAAGCTGTTCCACCGTACGGCCTACTGTCCTTATTTATTTTTAAGTGAAGCTGGAAATCGTTGCAAGTTGAAACGACATAAATCAAGGTTATTATGTTTATATTTGAAAACAAAATGCCAACACGAAATAGTCGGATAATTTTTTTAATGTTTTAAACGAATTTTTATCGGGAAATACGCTATGAAATCGGCCGTTATGGTAAATACCCGATACCATGAAACTAGCTCCGTTCTTGACTCATGAACACGTGTTGAAGGGTTATTAATATATATATGTGTGTGTGTGTGTGTGTGTGTGTGTGTGTGTGTGTGTGTGTGTGTGTGTGTGTGTGTGTGTGTGTGTGTGTGTGTGTGTGTGTGTGTGTGTGTGTGTGTGTGTGAGTGTGTGTGTGTGTGTGTGTGTGTGAGTGCAGTGCGTGCGCGTTGCGCGTGTGTGTGTGTGTGTGTGTGTGTGTGTGTGAGTAGTGTGTGTGTGTATGTGTGTGTGTGTGTGTGTGTGTGTGTGTGTGTGTGTGTGTGTGTGTGTGTGTGTGTGTGTGTGTGTGTGTGTGTGTGTGTGTGTGTGTGTGTGTGTGTGTGTGTGTGTGTGAGTGTGTGCGCGCACGCGTGTAAAAAGGGTTTGTAATCTTAACCACTCCTTTTTAAACGTGTATAAAAGGACTGGATTGGTTTTAATTATATGAAGGTCTCGGGTCTTACCATAATGATCATTTCAATAGCTCATTTTCCAATATCAATTCGCTCTCATAACATATTTTGTTTGTGTGTGTGTGTGTGTGTGTGTGTGTGTGTGTGTGTGTGTGTGTGTGTGTGCGCGCGCGCGCGCGTACGTTCGTGTGTGCGTGCGTGCGTGCGCGTGTGTGTGTGTGTGTGTGAGAGAGAGAGAGAGAGCATTCTAGCGTTGGTAATTTTAGTCCGATGTGATTCCTTCATACGATAATGTGGCTAAGGTACTAGTCAGTCTCTCAACTGCGCACCTCAAGGTTCCTAGTTCGAGTCGTAGTTACTCCCGTTACTTTATCATTTCTATTAATTCTGAATCTCGTTCCCATTAGTCTAACTGACACAACGTATGGACGTTAGGCGGAAAAAAACAACAATAGTAATAAGATTGTTCATACAATTTGAACATTTAAAGTACTTACGCAAATTTTAACGCCAGATTTTATTAAAAAAAAGTTTAAAATACAATATGTACTTCTTTTTATATTCTTCTTCTTTTCTGCTAGGCTTATTATCACTATGTTCAGTATAATGATCTGCCTTCCCTAGCTTCGTCAATTTTACTTTCGTTGACGCGTTTCGGAGAACCTCCATCTTCAAAGGAGTTACAGTTTTTGAAGATGGAGGTTCTCCGAAACACGTCAACGAAAGTAGAATTGACGAAGCTAGGGACGGCAGATCATTATACTGAACACAGTACTGTATGTACTGCTTGCAAGATTTCACAAATTAACGTAATGATTTTGATGAAATTGAGTATTTGAGCTTATTTAACGGTCGAGGAATTGTTAGAAATTTAATCAGAGTTTTTTTCGTTTTGTTATTTTAAGGCGAAAAGCACTTTGCTAAAATCACTTCTCTAAATGTAAGTGTGAGTGTAAAGTGTTAAAGTCGTAAGTGTAGTGTTGCAAGTGTGTGTGTTAGACTAGGGTACCGCGAGTGACGTCTAAATCCTCTCAATAATTTAGTCCGAATCAGAATTTAATCAGAAATGGTTTTAATAATTGTTATAAAAGTTTTCTCAAATGTTATCCATAAGTACGCATGTGGAATGTAAAGCAGAAAAAATTGAAAATTTGGAACGGTTCTCGGAAAAAAACAACGAATTTTCAGATTTTGCTAAAATTTTGGTCGCTATAACTCAAGACGGTGTAGAAAATTTTAAATAAAAGAAATTTATAGTTCGGGAATTAATTCATGATTTTAGAGTAAAAAAAATAAACGGTGAGCATCTTCGGGTATTTGACTTACTCTTGTACCGTAAGTTTTCAGATGATTCGGTACAGACTTTTGGAATGGCTCCCGTCAAAGTATCAATATTATTTATTCTTTGTGTACCAGTAACATAATTTTTGTAAGGATTCATTACGTTCATCATGCTTACATATTTTCGAAAAAAGTTAGTGCCTCTTGTGGTTTAAGTATGCCTACTTGTGGTTTAAGTACGCCTACTTGTGGTTTAAGTATGCCTACTTTTGTTTTAAGTATGCCTACTTGTGGTTTAAGTATGTCTATTTGTGGTTTAAGTATATCTATTTGTGGTTTAAGTATGCCTATTTGTGGTTTAAGTACGCCTACTTGTGGTTTAAGTACGCCTACTTGTGGTTTAAGTATGCCTATTTGTGGTTTAAGTGTGCCTATTTGTGGTTTAAGTATGCCTACTTGTGGTTTAAGTATGCTACTTGTGGTCTAAGTACGCCTACTTGTGGTTTAAGTACGCCTACTTGTGGTTTAAGTATGCCTACTTGTGGTTTAAGTATGCCTACTTGTGGTTTAAGTATGCCTACTTGTGGTTTAAATATGCCTACTTGTGGTTTAAGTACGCCTACTTGTGGTTTAAGTATGCCTACTTGTGGTTTAAGTACGCCTACTTGTGGTTTAAGTACGCCTACTTGTGGTTTAAGTACGCCTACTTGTGGTTTAAGTACGCCTACTTGTGGTTTAAGTACGCCTACTTGTGGTTTAAGTACGCCTACTTGTGGTTTAAGTACGCCTACTTGTGGTTTAAGTACGCCTACTTGTCGTTTAAGTACGTCTACTTGTGGTTTAAGTATGCCTACTTGTGGTTTAAGTACGCCTACTTGTGGTTTAAGTATGCCTACTTGTTGTTTAATAAAGGAAAATCAGAAAACCCTCTGAACTGTTTCACAAATTACTCGCAGATATTTTCTGTAAAAACCGAGCAAATAAACCAGCAGCTGTCCGGGTGATTGACAGTGTACCGAGCCTGCAAGAACTTCAATTTGGGGTGAAAACAGTTATGAATGAGGCGGGCAGGGCGAGGGGGTTGTTTAGAACACAATCTGGAGGTTTTGTCGTTAACTCCCCAGCGCTGTGACCCATATAGCGGTAATGTTTGAAACTAAAACGATTTCGACATAGTTTCCACGGAACGTCGACAAAAAAGTGTAATTTCGAAAGTGTGACACCCTATTCCGTTCACCCCTCTGCAAGGTCAGAAGGGATGCAACGGGGGAAACTAAGAGTTTAGAAGTAATATTTTTTATTGATTATTTTTCGCAATTGTAAAGTATGCGATAGTGCGATTTTTATCTTTAAATTTTAAAGTATAACCACGTATTCAGTCAACGATATTCTGAAACCACGTAATTATTTTAGTGAAATTGTTCTCTTTAATAAATTCCAAATTATAACCACGTATACATTCAACGATATTCTGAAACCACGTAATTATTTTAGTGAAATTGTTCTCTTTAACAAATTCCAAATTATAACCACGTATTCAGTCAACGATATTCTGAAACCACGTAATTATTTTAGTGAAATTGTTCTCTTTAATAAATTCCAAATTATAACCACGTATTCAGTCAACGATATTCTGAAACCACGTAATTATTTTAGTGAAATTGTTCTCTTTAATAAATTCCAAATTATAATCACGTATTCAGTCAAAGATATTCTGAAACCACGTAATTATTCTAGTGCAATTTAATTCTTTAATAAATTCTAAATTATAACCACGTATTCAGTCAAAGATATTCTGAAACCACGTAATTATTCTAGTGCAGTTTTTCTCTTTAATAAATTCTAAATTATAACCACGTATTCAGTCAACGATATTCTGAAACCACGTAATTATTCTAGTGCAATTTTTCTCTTTAATATATTCTAAATTCTAACCACGTATTCAGTCAACGATATTCTGAAACCACGTAATTATTCTAGTGCAGTTTTTCTCTTTAATAAATTCTTTATTATAACCACGTATTCAATCAACGATGTTCTGAAACCAAGTAATTATTCTAGTGCAATTTTTCTCTTTAATACATTCCGAATTATAACCACGTATTTAGTCAACGATATTCTGTAACCACGTAATTATTCTAGTGCAGTTTTTCTCTTTAATAAATTCTAAATTATAACCACGTATTCAGCCGACGATATTCTGAAACCACGTAATTATTCTAGTGCAGTTTTTCTCTTTAATAAATTCCAAATTGTAACCACGTATTCAGTCAACGATATTCTGAAACCACGTAATTACTCTAGTGCAGTTTTTCTCTTTAATAAATTCCAAATTGTAACCACGTATTCAGTCAACGATATTCTGAAACCACGTAATTATTCTAGTGCAGTTTTTCTCTTTAATAAATTCTAAATTATAACCACGTATTCAGTCAACGATATTCTGAAATCACGTAATTATTCTAGTGCAGTTTTACTCTTTAATAAATTCTAAATTATAACCACGTATTCAGTCAACGATATTCTGAAATCACGTAATTATTCTAGTGCAGTTTTTCTCTTTAATAAATTCTAAATTCTAACCACGTATTCAGTCAACGATATTCTGAAACCACGTAATTATTCTAGTGCAATTATTCTCTTTAATAAATTCTAAATTATAACCACGTATTTAGTCAACGATATTCAGTAACCAAGTAATTATTTTAGTGCAGTTTTTCTCTTTAATAAATTCCAAATTGTAACCACGTATTCAGTCAACGATATTCTGAAACCACGTAATTATTCTTGTGCAGATTTTCTCTTTAATAAATTCCGAATTATAACCACGTATTCAGTCAACGATATTCTGAAATCACGTAATTACTCTAGTGCGATTTCCCCTTTAATAAATTCTAAATTATAATCACGTAAATAATCTAGTGCAATTTTACTCTTTAATAAATTCTAAATTATAACCACGTATTCAGTCAACGATATTCTGAAACCACGTAATTATTCTAGTGCAATTGTTCTCTTTAATAATTTCTAAATTATAACCACGTATTCAGTCAACGATATTCTGAAACCACGTAATTATTCTAGTGCAATTATTCTCTTTAATAAATTCTAAATTATAACCACGTATTTAGTCAACGATATTCAGTAACCAAGTAATTATTTTAGTGCAGTTTTTCTCTTTAATAAATTCCAAATTGTAACCACGTATTCAGTCAACGATATTCTGAAACCACGTAATTATTCTTGTGCAGATTTTCTCTTTAATAAATTCCGAATTATAACCACGTATTCAGTCAACGATATTCTGAAATCACGTAATTACTCTAGTGCGATTTCCCCTTTAATAAATTCTAAATTATAATCACGTAAATAATCTAGTGCAATTTTACTCTTTAATAAATTCTAAATTATAACCACGTATTCAGTCAACGATATTCTGAAACCACGTAATTATTCTAGTGCAATTGTTCTCTTTAATAATTTCTAAATTATAACCACGTATTCAGTCAACGATATTCTGAAACCACGTAATTATTCTAGTGCAGTTTTTCTCTTTAAAAAATTCTAAATTATAACCACGTATTCAGTCAACGATATTCTAAAACCACGTAATTATTTTAGTGAAATTGTTCTCTTTAATAAATTCCAAATTGTAACCACGTATTCAGTCAACGATATTCTGAAACCACGTAATTATTCTTGTGCAGATTTTCTCTTTAATAAATTCCGAATTATAACCACGTATTCAGTCAACGATATTCTGAAATCACGTAATTACTCTAGTGCGATTTCCCCTTTAATAAATTCTAAATTATAATCACGTAAATAATCTAGTGCAATTTTACTCTTTAATAAATTCTAAATTATAACCACGTATTCAGTCAACGATATTCTGAAACCACGTAATTATTCTAGTGCAATTGTTCTCTTTAATAATTTCTAAATTATAACCACGTATTCAGTCAAAGATATTCTGAAACCATGTAATTATTCTAGTGCAGTTTTTCTCTTTAATAAATTCCAAATTATAACCACGTATTCAGTCAACGATATTCTGAAACCACGTAATTATTCTAGTGCAATTTAATTCTTTAATAAATTCCAAATCATAACCACGTATTCAGTCAACGATATTCTATAACCAAGTAATTATTTTAGTGCAATTTTTCTCTTTAATAAATTCCAAATTATAACCACGTATTCAGTCAACGATATTCTGAAACCACGTAATTATTCTAGTGCAGTTTTTCTCTTTAATAAATTCTAAATTATAACCACGTATTCAGTCAACGATATTCTGAAACCACGTAATTATTCTAGTGCAATTTTTCTCTTTAATACATTCCGAATTATAACCACGTATTCAGTCAACGATATTCTGAAACCACGTAATTATTCTAGTGCAATTTTTCTCTTTAATAAATTCCAAATTATAACCACGTATTCAGTCAACGATATTCTGAAACCACGTAATTATTTTAGTACAGTTTTTCTCTTTAATAAATTCCAAATTATAACCACGTATTCAGTCAACGATATTCTGAAAACTTGACTAAACCTAAAATAATTACACTAAAAATATAAAAACGTAAAGTCGAATATATAATTGAAATATTATTGTGATGCTAGGATTTAGGGTAATGTCCACATGAACAGCTGATTTCGCGTCACAGATGTTCCTTCAATAATACTAAGTTAGTTTATTGCTATTGTTTTACGATGAACATAAATAATAATTATAATTAAAATATTATAAATTATTTATGTTTGACTGCGAGGAATACAAACAATCAAAGTGATTAATGCAATTAATTGTGTTTTAATTAACATAGTAATTATATTATATAACCTTATACAGCGTGACTTGTTAAAGACTATACTGATGAAATGATCGTTGACAAAAACTGTTTAATTAGAGAGAATATGAAGGTTGGCACCCCTGGACAAGCTATATTTATAAAGACTATAGAAACTGCTTGAGAGATAATCGGTTTTTTCATTTGCTCGGTAACTTGTAACGACTAAAGAAAGTACGATTTTCGCGAGAAAAATCGATTTTAAGACATCGATAAATGTATAACAGGTTCTTTGACTTTAAAAATGTCGTTTTGATATGGACATACTCTCAAGTACATTTTTCTGGCTTCAGCTCATACGAAAAGGGATAAACTATCAAAATCTGAAGTTATTTGTTTACGACTTATATATTTTTGTTACAATTTATTTCGAATTGAAACTTTGAATCGTTTATTTCAAAATTAGTGAGTACACACTGAGTCGATAGGACACAATTTTGAAAAAAAAACAAGTATTTGTATAAATATGTATAAACAAATTTATAAAAGTAGTATAGTATAATGTTTTTAAAATTTTTTAAAAAGAGTTTAATAAAGAAGGTATTGAATAAAAAGAAACAAAAAGAACTTACGAGGGTTGATCAAATATAAACGAGACTGATTTTTTAAAAAAATTATTGCTTACTTACAAATTATTCTTGATACAACTTATTTTTCTACATAGTCTCCCGCACGAGTAACACATTTTCCACACCGGATTGGAAGTTTTTTAATTCCATCTTCGTAAAAAGTTCTCGGGCGTTCATTGAGCCATTGGAGCACGAAGGTCTCCACCGCAGAATCGTCTTCGAAACGCTGGCCTCCAAGCGCCTCTTTGAGTGGCCCAAACAGGTGATAGTCGCAGGGTGATAAGTCTGGACTGTATGGGGGATGTTCCATTGGTTCCCAGCCAATTTGATCGAGTTTAAGCCTCGTAGCGTTCGCCGAATGTGGTCGGGCATTATCGTGAAGAAGAATGACGTTTCTCGCCGGTTTAGATTTCCTTTTCATACGAAAAGACTGTTTTGCGGCCTCTAAAACATCGCAATAATATTGTGCATTTATTGTGCGTCGTTGATGGAGGAAATCGACGTGAAAGGCGCCTTGATTGTCGAAAAATACAGTGGCCATTACCTTCCCGGCCGACGATCGTGATTTGGCCTTCAGGTTTTCTACTGCTTCCCGTCCTTCGGCGAATTCCTTGTGCCAAGCAAAAACGCGAGCTCTTGACAGGGTCCTGTCCCCGTATTGAGCCGTCAATCTACGAAAGATTTCAGTCGGATTGACCCCCTCCTTGGCCAAAAACTTAATAATAATTCTCTGCTCCACGGAAACGTGCACTTCACTCTCACTCATTGTATAGTTTTATACTGAAGGGTCCGAACGGAAATGTGCCCGTCTACACCCGTCCCAAACCTCCCAGGCTACCTGAAACCCCACCCTTTAGAGTTCAATGTCCAACGGAAAAGTTTTTAGAAAGTCAGTCTCGTTTATATTTGATCAACCCTCGTAATAAAGAAAATACTGAATATATAAAAAAGAGCTTAATAAGTAAAACACTGAATATATAAAAAATAGCTTGATAAATAAGACATTTAATATATAAAAAAGACTTAATAAATAAGAATTTAAGTATATGAAAGAGAGCTTAATAAATAAGACATTGAATAAATAAAAAAGGCTTAATAAATAAGACAACGAATGTGTAAAAAAGAGCTTAATAAATATTACACTAAATACATAAAAATGAGCTTAATAAAGGAGGTATTGAATATGTAAAAAGAACTTAATAAATAAGACATTAAATAAATAAAAAGGCTCAATAAATAAGACAACGAAAGTGTAAAAAAGAGCTTAATAAATATAACACTAAATACATAAAAATGAGCTTAATAAAGGGGATATTGAATATGTAAAAAAGAGCTTAATAAAGAAGACATTTAATAAATAAAAAAAGGCTTAATATAAAAGAAAACGAATGTGTAAAAAAGAGCTTAATAAATATAACACTAAATACATAAAAATGAGCTTAATAAAGGGGATATTGAATATGTAAAAATAGCTTCATAATTAAGACAATTGATATATAAAAAGCTTAATAATAACGTTGAATAGATTAAAGTGTGTTCTCTGTAATTTGCCAACTATAATATTTTGATTATTTGCTATCAGAAAATGTTTTTCGAGTCGTGAAATAAACGGGGAACAGATTTTTCAATTTTATAAATAATGGTTCTTATAGTTGCCGCGGAAACATTAACTTTTAAGAAAATAAATTATAAGAAATAAAAACGAAAATTTGGGCGTTAAATTATTACGTTACCACATATTATAAAAATAAAAGATTTGCTCTAATTAATGCAAATGATAAAAAAATCTTTCCTCGAGAATTACTAACAATATTTCTAAGCTAATTGGTAAAACACAAATTCGCCTAAGCATATTTTACGCTATCAGTGGACGTCATTTCACGACGTATAAGTTACTCTTATCGCCGTATATTCATTTACTTCGTATCGCCTTTGTTTATTGATACTAATTGAACCTTTTGACGCCGAAATGTGCAACTTAAAGGCACGACTGTACGCAAACAATTTATTTCGTAATAAAAAACTTTTACAAAAACGAACAAATGGTTTTACTTGGAAAAAAGTAAAAAAGGATTTCACAGTAAAAAGTTTTATTTTATGAGTTTTTCGCATTATTTGAAAAATTGTGTGTGAAGATAGACGGATTATTGATAACGTTTTTGTTTCAGGTAATGTTCGCTGCGTTAAAGTTTTTAACTATTGTAATAAAAAAATTAGTGTTTTTGTATCCAGCTATGCGTATAGTTAAACGACAGACTCACGTTCGTTCCAACTAAGTACTTGTAAGTACGTGTAAGTAGTTCCAAATAAAACTACTTCTGTCTTCTTTTCGTTTCACCCTCTTTGGGGTACGCTGAATTAATCACTTCTTGCGCGCTGTACTTTTCTTTGTTCCCAGTAGCTCTTCATTCTTTCTGATCTTCTTTTCCTCTCCTCTTCCGAAATGACAGGTTTAGGTCTTATTTTGGTTTTATCTTGAAATCTTATTCTTTCGTCTTTGGTAATTATCTTGGCAGTTTTGTCAAGCAGTGAATTTTCTGTAATTTTTAATTCTATTAGGTCTTTTTCAATTTCTTTAAACCAGTTCGGTTTTGTTTTACGATTATGGAAATCAAACACTTGTTTCGTTAATCTATTAGAGTTCATTCTAAGAAGATGACCGTAAAAATTTATTCTTTTTTTTCTCATAGTATCTGACAGTTTTTCAATTTTCATGTAGAGAGCTTCATTTCTTATATATACTACCTTATTATCCTGAAATTTTGTTCCTATAATTTTTCTTAAGATTTTCCTTTCCGTTATTTCAAGCACCACCGTTATATAAAACTACTTCATTACACCAAACAAAAAAAAAGATTTAGCGGAATGAGAAAATGTTAATTCATAAAAATCTCAAGATGTTTTTAGATGTATTCGTTTAAATTTTTGAATAACAGCACGCAACTGTCTAGCATACATTTCAGATGCGGATTTCCGAAATATTGTTTACCGTGTTAGATTTTTTTTGAAAATCTAATTTCACAGTCTCACATTAATTAGCACTTAGCATTTATAATTATGGTGAAATCAATTTTTAAAAAGTGTAAAATAAAAAAGTTAATATTTAAAAAAATTTTCGAATTACTTTTATTTTGAAACAATTGGAAAAATTTTACCGGTAAACGAACTTTATAGAGCTTCTGCAAAATGAATTTTTAGGTTTAGCCTAAATAATATCGGTAAAAAACGTCTAATTTATACAGAAAAATACAAACGTGAACCCTGACCGCAGTCAAATTAATTTTCTTGTTTTATAGGTCCTAATTGAAAACTCAAAAAATGCTAATTTCTTCAGCTTTTACTATGGTGAAGTAAGATTTTCAAAGTACAGTAGCTGTACGGAAAGAAGTTATATTTATATTTAAAATTTGAAATATCCGCCATTTTGAAACTGTAGAACGAAATTCGTTGGTTAACTTGTTCAAGCTATTATGAAAATCGATTTTTACTCAAAGTTCGAATCCTATCGGAGCACATATAGGCCTACAAAATTTTAAAGTCCTCCAAGAATTATCTAGAGGTAAGGAAATATTTCCTTAGTCAATTTTCATGTTCGATTGTACAAAACGTATTTCCCGAAAATATCCGCAAAGGTAAAACGGACCGAGGAATTACAACAAAGACAAAATTCCGGTTCTAATCCCCATTGTGGTTTCGCGACAACCCTGCGCAAGGAGGGGGGTAAGATTAATTTGAAACAATAAGTTTATATGGCTACACGCGGGGCTGTAAAATGATTTCAACAATCATAACAGCCTCCCCTCGTTACCTTTGTTATTGCTAGTCACCCCTTGGCTGAGATTAGACTGTTGTTGAAAAATTCAATTTCGCCCACTTATTCGCAACGACATATTGCCGTTATTGATGCACGCGGTGGGTTAATTGTTGTTTGCGGGGGAGGGGGTGAGTTCACTTTAAAGTGTCACACTGTGGTTTCGACTTCGTAGACCGTTTTGATTTTGGAGTCAAAATATCGTTTAGTTGTCATTGTTTAGAATGAATTACTGAACACTTCTTTAAGGTAAACAATTTTTTTTGAACATCTTTTCTACACTTTCATTTAAGTCTCCGAGACATATTTTCACATTTCGTGATTTGTTTGTGTAATTTAATTTTGTACATACTTTAGAACATGCAGATCCAGTCTATCAGACATATAATTTAGTTGAACTTGAACAATATGCATGACATTGTCTTTAGGGTTTCACGTTTTTAAAATCTACCTGGGGAATGTAGCCTTTAAGGAATGTAGCCTACATACATATAACATATGCGATATTTAATATTTAAAAAAATCTTTTCGAAAGGTATTAAAAATGGTTTAAAATTCTAATTTCTCAAAACCAGCTTATCAAACTTTTGGTTTAGTGGTTAAATAATGAAATAAGTGTGTCGAAATTACAGTTAAACATAAAATTGAAAGAAATAAAATTTAGGTCAAACACACGCACCCCTAAGTTAAGACAATGAATACAGAATTTATCCACACAAAAATAATGAAGTTCAGTAATTTTTGGAAGTTACTGAAAACACAAAAAATTAGAATAATTTCTCAAAACTAATGTATCAAACTTCGGTTATACGATTGAAATAAGTGTTTCAAAATCCTGTTATAATTAGGAGTGCCAATAGAAAACGAAAAATAATTTAGCCATCCTGGTTTCATTTGTGAAGATTTGATATTGTCTTTAGGAAAATTAAAATAATATTTAATTTAAATTGGAACAAGTTAAACATAATTTTCCTCTTCGCAAAATAAATATATTTTCTTAATGCAGTTAATTGTTTTAAGAGTGTTTATAATTTAAAAAAATCCAGTACACGTAGAGAAAACATCTTTCTTTTGTTTTCGTTAAAGTCTCCAATGTAGTCCACGCAGTAATACGGAACTATTAAAAAAAAAAAAAAAAAAAACAGGATAATCCTTGCTCGATAAGTATTTGCTACAGCGTTTCTGCTGATAATTATTTTATTAGGCCTATAAAAAATATCTAGAGAGCAAATATAAGCAACAAATAAAATGTAATGGAAACGTTATGGTAGTTTCCATGGTTTTTTCCAAAAAAATCTTTAGTAGTACAAATTATATAAATTTATTAATTAACACACACGCTAATATTGTTCGTTTCTATTTGGTTTTTTGAGGTTTAACATATATAATATATGTGTTAGACTAATAAATCTGCAGATCGATATAAATAGCAATAACAGGGGAAAGTAATAATGATTAATATAATGACGTAATATAAATAGTAAATAATAAAAACTGTTGGGTAAACTTGAAACTATTTATACTATAAAACAACAAAAATACCTATCCACATTCCTAGACAGAAGCAAGTGTCCGGTAGAGAAGGGTTGAGTCGAAACCGACCTAGCGCAACTTGACCTTGGTAAGTGTTAGGGGAAAATTAAACGGGAAAATATTAAATTATATAACTAACCAGCGGAATATTGCGTCAATTAGAAAAAATATTTTTTTAGCCAGACGCCATGACGAAAATTTTGTTCGCTCCTTTTGGAGAACTGGTTTCCTTTGACCGTTAGTTTAATGTATTCAGAACCGTAAATCCCATAAAGGTAACGGGAACTTACCTGATTGATTAGAAAAAGACTTGTTTCAGACCTATATGAAGAGTTTAAACATGACGTGACGGACGGAATTTTAGTTTTAAAGAATGATAAATATGCAGGGTGTTTCTGTATTGTCGAAAAAATAAATTAACTTTACCACATTTTTAAAGTAATTTCCGTTATTGAACCAAAAATGAAAATCACGTGAGATGTTTTCTCTTCCTTTTTATCTTAATTACGATAATTTGTTCGAAAACACGACAAATTAACGTAGTTTTTAACAACATAACCTAAAACCTATTGTAGCCTATCAGCTGTTCAATGAAATCAGCTGATCGTTACGAATTAGTGTAAAAATTGATCTTTTACCATAACTACCAATATAAAAAAATGTTTGTTAACGAATTTCCATTAGAATTAATTTCTGTTATTGAACCATAAATTAAAAAATATATCAGGTTTTCTCTTCATTTTTATTTTAATTACGATAATTTGTTCGAAAACACGACAAATTAACAAAGATTTTAACAATAACCTAAAACGTATTGTAGCCTATCAGCTGTTCAATGAAATCAGCTGATCGTTACGAATTAGTATAAAAAATTGATCTTTTACTATAACTACCAATATAAAAGAAATGTTTATTAACGAATTTCCATTAGAACTAATTTCTGTTATTGAACCAAAAATGAAAATCACGTGTCATGTTTTCTCTTCCTTTTTACCTTAATTACGATAATTTGTTCGAAAACACGACAAATTAACAAAGTTTTTAACAACATAACCTAAAACTTAATGTAGCCTATCAGCTGTTCAATGAAATCAGCTGATCGTTCCGAATTAGTATAAAAAATTGATCTTTTACTATAACTACCAATATAAAAGAAATGTTTATTAACGAATTTCCATTATAACTAATTTCTGTTATTGAACCAAAAATGAAAATCACTTGTCATGTTTTCTCTTCCTTTTTACCTTAATTACGATAATTTGTTCGAAAACACGACAAATTAACAAAGATTTTAACAACATAACCTAAAACTTAATGTAGCCTATCAGCTGTTCAATGAAATCAGCTGATCGTTACGAATTAGTATAAAAAATTGATCTTTTACTATAACTACCAATATAAAAAAAATGTTTATTAACGACTTTCCATTAAAACTACTTTCTGTTATTGGACCATAAGTTAAAAATATATATCATGTTTTCTTCCTCTTTATTTTAATTACGATAATGTGTTCGAAAACACAACAAAATTAACATAGCCAGTATTTAACAACATAACCTAAAACTTATTGTAGCCTATCAGCTGTTCAATGAAATCAGCTGATCGTTACGAATTAGTATAAAAAATTGATCTTTTACTATAACTACCAATATAAAAAAAATGTTTATTAACGACTTTCCATTAAAACTACTTTCTGTTATTGGACCATAAGTTAAAAATATATATCATGTTTTCTTCCTCTTTATTTTAATTACGATAATGTGTTCGAAAACACAACAAAATTAACATAGCCAGTATTTAACAACATAACCTAAAACTTATTGTAGCCTATCAGCTGTTCAATGAAATCTGCTGATCGTTACGAATTAGTATAAAAAATTGATCTTTTACTATAACTACCAATATAAAGAAATGTTTATTAACGAATTTCCATTAGAACTAATTTCTGTTATTGAACCAAAAATGAAAATCACGTGTCATGTTTTCTCTTCCTTTTTACCTTAATTACGATAATTTGTTCGAAAACACGACAAATTAACAAAGATTTTAACAACATAACCTAAAACTTAATGTAGCCTATCAGCTGTTCAATGAAATCAGCTGATCGTTACGAATTAGTATAAAAAATTGATCTTTTACTATAACTACCAATATAAAAGAAATGTTTATTAACGAATTTCCATTATAACTAATTTCTGTTATTGAACCAAAAATGAAAATCACTTGTCATGTTTTCTCTTCCTTTTTACCTTAATTACGATAATTTGTTCGAAAACACGACAAATTAACAAAGATTTTAACAACATAACCTAAAACTTAATGTAGCCTATCAGCTGTTCAATGAAATCAGCTGATCGTTACGAATTAGTATAAAAAATTGATCTTTTACTATAACTACCAATATAAAAAAAATGTTTATTAACGACTTTCCATTAAAACTACTTTCTGTTATTGGACCATAAGTTAAAAATATATATCATGTTTTCTTCCTCTTTATTTTAATTACGATAATGTGTTCGAAAACACAACAAAATTAACATAGCCAGTATTTAACAACATAACCTAAAACTTATTGTAGCCTATCAGCTGTTCAATGAAATCAGCTGATCGTTACGAATTAGTATAAAAAATTGATCTTTTACTATAACTACCAATATAAAAAAAATGTTTATTAACGACTTTCCATTAAAACTACTTTCTGTTATTGGACCATAAGTTAAAAATATATATCATGTTTTCTTCCTCTTTATTTTAATTACGATAATGTGTTCGAAAAACACAACAAAATTAACATAGCCAGTATTTAACAACATAACCTAAAACTTATTGTAGCCTATCAGCTGTTCAATGAAATCTGCTGATCGTTACGAATTAGTATAAAAAATTGATCTTTTACTATAACTACCAATATAAAGAAATGTTTATTAACGAATTTTCATTAGAACTAATTTCTGTTATTGAACCAAAAATGAAAATCACGTGTCATGTTTTCTCTTCCTTTTTGTCTTAATTATGATAATTTGTTCGAAAACACGACAAATTAACAAAGATTTTAACAACATAACCTAAAACTTAATTTAGCCTATCAGCTGTTCAATGAAATCAGCTGATCGTTACGAATTAGTATAAAAAATTGATCTTTTACTATAACTACCAATATAAAAAAAATGTTTATTAACGACTTTCCATTAAAACTACTTTCTGTTATTGGACCATAAGTTAAAAATATATATCATGTTTTCTTCCTCTTTATTTTAATTACGATAATGTGTTCGAAAAGACAACAAAATTAACATAGCCAGTATTTAACAACATAACCTAAAACTTATTGTAGCCTATCAGCTGTTCAATGAAATCAGCTGATCGTTACGAATTAGTATAAAAAATTGATCTTTTACTATAACTACCAGTATAAAAAAATGTTTATTAACGAATTTCCATTAGAACTAATTTCTGTTATTGGACCATAGGCCTAAATAAAAAAAATATATCATGTTTTCTCTTCATTTTTATTTTAATTACGATAATTTGTTCGAAAACACGACAAATTAACAAAGATTTTAACAACATAACCTAAAACGTATTGTAGCCTATCAGCTGTTCAATGAAATCAGCTGATCGTTACGAATTAGTATACAAAAATTGATCTTTTACCATAACTACCAATATATAAAAAAAATGTTTATTAACGAATTTCCATTAAAACTACTTTCTGTTATTGGACCATAAGTTAAAAATATATATCATGTTTTCTTCCTCTTTATTTTAATTACGATAATGTGTTCGAAAAGACAACAAAATTAACATAGCCAGTATTTAACAACATAACCTAAAACTTATTGTAGGCCTATCAGCTGTTCAATAAAATCAGCTGATCCTTACGAATTAGTATACAAAATTGATCTTTTACTATAACTACCAATATAAAGAAATGTTTATTAACGAATTTCCATTAGAATTAATTTCTATTATTGAACCATAAATTAAAAAATATATCATGTTTTCTCTTCATTTTTATTTTAATTACGATAATTTGTTCGAAAACACGACAAATTAACAAAGATTTTAACAACATAACCTAAAACGTATTGCAGCCTATCAGCTGTTCAATAAAACCAGCTGAGCCTTAGGAATTAATAAAAAACAACTATTTTTTTTGTGTGTTTAACGTCCGACTATTGTGCACGCTTCGGCTAACGAAGACGATGGGATGATTTATATCGTATGAAAATGCCAAGCCCTGGCCGGGAATCGAACCCGGGTCCTCGGGGTGAAAGCCCAGTACGCTATCAATTAGGCTACCGAGGCGGCTCAACTTTTTGAAGCCTCATTTATTTGGTGGTAATATTTTACGGAACACATTTTGAAAAACGTCCACAATAATACTTCTGATTTTCAAATTCATTTACTAATATCAATTCAGTTCTCTTCAGTTACTGGTTCCTCTTTCCCACTTCGCTAATACACCTGATTTTGTTTTCAAAGAATTCTCTTCCAATCGCGGATTCATTTAAAACGCAATTATAAAATACTAACAAATAATAGATTTATCAAATAAAACAGCTGGTAGAATGGTACGCGATTCTGTGTTCACAGCCTTATAAATATGAAAAAACATGAAATTGTCGAATTTCATAATGTCGAAAACATCGCAGTGTAGAAAATTAAAAACATAGATTGAAACTAACTTATAAAATCGAAGAGTAGTTTATCTATGTTGTATTTAAAAACATTAAAGGATTTTTAAGTGCGTGCGTTACATTAGCAGTACGAATTTCTTTGAAAATATCTGCCGTCAGGGTTCATTTTCGTATTTCTCCTGTGTAACAGCTTCTTGAAATGTTTGTTTATTTGACGCTTTTCAGTGTTTATTTTATTGAATGTCGTCGCGTTTCAACGTGCTGCGATTGGTGTCTGCTAGACATTACAGTTTGCATTTAATTATTTATAAACAGTTGAGTAATACTGGAAATTAGTTCATCCTCAACAGTTGCGGGCTGCAGCCGGTTGACTGAGCATTTCACGGTTGATCCTGTATCGAGGGGTTGGGGGGTTGAATAGGGTGACAAACAAGGGTCCCTATGGCATTGGCTTAGCATACACGTCTGTACCGGGACATTGTGAAGGAAACTAGCGGTCAGTAGAAGAAGTTAGGGCGATATGTTTGGGTATCAAAATATTGGGGTAGTAAATCCAGAAGGGGTAGTAGATATAGCAAATAAAAATAGAAATAATAACACGTTGGGCTCTGCTTTTAGAGCTTACCCGAATTTTTGCAGTTGTCTTGCTGACGTGATAGAAGCGAATTCCCATAAATATATTTTTGTTGTTGTTATTTTAAGGCGAAAAGCACATTGAGGCTATTATCGCCTCCCTAAATGTAAGTGTGAGTGTACAGTATTAAAGTCGTAAAAGTGTAGTGTTGTAAGTGTAAGTGTGTTAGACTCGGGTAACGCGAGGGACGTCTAAATCCTCTCAATAGGTGCAGCTAGTAACAATGAAGTAACATTACTGTATAATTTTTATGTTACATATTTTTGAAAATCTATTTCACCATCGTAATCAACGTTCAAAGCTATATATGTTCGAAACTTTCAATTACGTTAAAATACAAAAAGAGAACCCTGACCGCCGTCAAATTTACATATGTCTGTACCGGGACATTGTGAAGGAAACTAGCGGTCAGTAGAAGAAGTTAGGGCGATATGTTTGGGTATCAAAATATTGGGGTGGTAAATCCAGAAGGGGGTAGCAGATATAGCAAATAAAAATAGAAATAATAACACGTTGGGCTCCGCTTTAAGAGCTTACCCGAATTTCTGCAGTTGTCTTGCTGACGTGATAGAAGCGAATTCCCATAAATATATTTTTGTTGTTGTTATTTTAAGGCGAAAAGCACATTGAGGCTATTATCGCCTCCCTAAATGTAAGTGTGAGTGTACAGTATTAAAGTCGTAAAAGTGTAGTGTTGTAAGTGTAAGTGTGTTAGACTCGGGTACCGCGAGGAACGTCTAAATCCTCTCAATAGGTGCAGCTAGTAATAATGAAGTAACATTACTGTATAATTTTTATGTTACATATTTTTGAAAATCTATTTCACCATCGTAATCAACGTTCAAAGCTATATATGTTCGAAACTTTCAATTACGTTAAAATACAAAAAGAGAACCCTGACCGCCGTCAAATTTACATATGTCTGTACCGGGACATTGTGAAGGAAACTAGCGGTCAGTAGAAGAAGTTAGGGCGATGTGTTTGTGTATCAAAATATTGGGGTGGTAAATCCAGAAGGGGGTAGTAGATATAGCAAATAAAAATAGAAATAATAACACGTTGGGCTCCGCTTTAAGAGCTTACCCGAATTTCTGCAGTTGTCTTGCTGACGTGATAGAAGCGAATTCCCATAAATATATTTTTGTTGTTGTTATTTTAAGGCGAAAAGCACATTGAGGCTATTATCGCCTCCCTAAATGTAAGTGTGAGTGTACAGTATTAAAGTCGTAAAAGTGTAGTGTTGTAAGTGTAAGTGTGTTAGACTCGGGTACCGTGAGGAACGTCTAAATCCTCTCAATAGGTGCAGCTAGTAATAATGAAGTAACATTACTGTATAATTTTTATGTTACATATTTTTGAAAATCTATTTCACCATCGTAATCAACGTTCAAAGCTATATATGTTTGAAACTTTCAATTACATTAAAATACAAAAAGAGAACCCTGACCGCCGTCAAATTTACATATGTCTGTACCGGGACATTGTGAAGGAAACTAGCGGTCAGTAGAAGAAGTTAGGGCGATATGTTTGGGTATTAAAATATTGGGGTAGTAAATCCAGAAGGGGTAGTAGATATAGCAAATAAAAATAGAAATAATAACACGTTGTGCTCTGCTTTTAGTGCTTACCCGAATTTTTGCAGTTGTCTTGCTGACGTGATAGAAGCGAATTTCCATGTTTTTTTAAATTTTAAGGCAAAAAGCACATTGAGGCTATTATCGCCTCCCTAAATGTAAGTGTGAGTGTAAAGTGATAAAGTCGTATAAGTGTAGTGTTGTAAGTGTAAGTGTGTTAGACTCGGGTAACGCGAGGGACGTCTAAATACTCTCAATAGGTGCAGCTAGTAACAACGAAGTAACATTACTGTATAATTTTTATGTTACATATTTTTGAAAATCTATTTCACCATCGTAATCAACGTTCAAAGCTATATATGTTTGAAACTTTCAATTACATTAAAAATACAAAAGAGAACCCTGACCGCCGTCAAATTTACATATGTCTGTACCGGGACATTGTGAAGGAAACTAGCGGTCAGTAGAAGAAAGTTAGGGCGATGTGTTTGTGTATCAAAATATTGGGGTAGTAAATCCAGAAGGGGTAGTAGATATAGCAAATAAAAATAGAAATAATAACACGTTGGGCTCCGCTTTTAGAGCTTACCCGAATTTCTGCAGTTGTCTTGCTGACGTGATAGAAGCGAATTCCCATAAATATATTTTTTTGTTGTTTTTAAGGCGAAAAGCACATTGAGGCTATTATCGCCTCCCTAAATGTAAGTGTGAGTGTAAAGTGATAAAGTCGTATAAGTGTAGTGTTGTAAGTGTAAGTGTGTTAGACTCGGGTAACGCGAGGGACGTCTAAATACTCTCAATAGGTGCAGCTAGTAACAACGAAGTAACATTACTGTATAATTTTTATGTTACATATTTTTGAAAATCTATTTCACCATCGTAATCAACGTTCAAAGCTATATATGTTTGAAACTTTCAATTACATTAAAAATACAAAAAGAGAACCCTGACCGCCGTCAAATTTACATATGTCTGTACCGGGACATTGTGAAGGAAACTTGCGGTCAGTAGAAGAAGTTAGGGCGATGTGTTTGTGTATCAAAATATTGGGGGTAGTAAATCCAGAAGGGGGTAGTAGATATAGCAAATAAAAATAGAAATAATAACACGTTGGGCTCCGCTTTAAGAGCTTACCCGAATTTCTGCAGTTGTCTTGCTGACGTGATAGAAGCGAATTCCCATAAATATATTTTTGTTGTTGTTATTTTAAGGCGAAAAGCACATTGAGGCTATTATCGCCTCCCTAAATGTAAGTGTGAGTGTACAGTATTAAAGTCGTAAAAGTGTAGTGTTGTAAGTGTAAGTGTGTTAGACTCGGGTACCGCGAGGGACGTCTAAATCCTCTCAATAGGTGCAGCTAGTAACAACGAAGTAACATTACTGTATAATTTTTATGCTGTATAATTTTTATGTTACATATTTTGAAAATCTATTTCACCATCGTAATCAACGTTCAAAGCTATATATGTTTGAAACTTTCAATTACATTAAAATACAAAAAGAGAACCCTGACCGCCGTCAAATTTACATATGTCTGTACCGGGACATTGTGAAGGAAACTAGCGGTCAGTAGAAGAAGTTAGGGCGATGTGTTTGTGTATCAAAATATTGGGGTAGTAAATCCAGAAGGGGTAGTAGATATAGCAAATAAAAATAGAAATAATAACACGTTGGGCTCCGCTTTTAGAGCTTACCCGAATTTCTGCAGTTGTCTTGCTGACGTGATAGAAGCGAATTCCCATAAATATATTTTTTTGTTGTTATTTTAAGGCGAAAAGCACATTGAGGCTATTATCGCCTCCCTAAATGTAAGTGTGAGTGTACAGTATTAAAGTCGTAAAAGTGTAGTGTTGTAAGTGTAAGTGTGTTAGACTCGGGTACCGAGGGACGTCTAAATCCTCTCAATAGGTGCAGCTAGTAACAATGAAGTAACATTACTGTATAATTTTTATGTTACATATTTTTGAAAATCTATTTCACCATCGTAATCAACGTTCAAAGCTATATATGTTTGAAACTTTCAATTACATTAAAATACAAAGAGAAACCCTGACCGCCGTCAAATTTACATATGTCTGTACCGGGACATTGTGAAGGAAACTAGCGGTCAGTAGAAGAAGTTAGGGCGATGTGTTTGTGTATCAAAATATTGGGGGTAGTAAATCCAGAAGGGGGTAGTAGATATAGCAAATAAAAATAGAAATAATAACACGTTGGGCTCTGCTTTTAGAGCTTACCCGAATTTTTGCAGTTGTCTTGCTGACGTGATAGAAGCGAATATCCATGTTTTTTTAAATTTTAAGGCAAAAAGCACATTGAGGTTATTATCGCCTCCCTAAATGTTAGTGTGAGTATAAAGTGTTAAAGTCGTATAAGTGTATTGTTATAAGTGTAAGTATGTTAGACTCGGGTACCGCGAGGAACGTCTAAATCCTCTCAATAGGTGCAGCTAGTAATAATGAAGTAACATTACTGTATAATTTTTATGTTACATATTTTTGAAAATCTATTTCACCATCGTAATCAACGTTCAAAGCTATATATGTTTGAAACTTTCAATTACATTAAAAATACAAAAAGAGAACCCTGACCGCCGTCAAATTTACATATGTCTGTACCGGGACATTGTGAAGGAAACTTGCGGTCAGTAGAAGAAGTTAGGGCGATGTGTTTGTGTATCAAAATATTGGGGTGGTAAATCCAGAAGGGGGTAGTAGATATAGCAAATAAAAATAGAAATAATAACACGTTGGGCTCCGCTTTAAGAGCTTACCCGAATTTCTGCAGTTGTCTTGCTGACGTGATAGAAGCGAATTCCCATAAATATATTTTTGTTGTTGTTATTTTAAGGCGAAAAGCACATTGAGGCTATTATCGCCTCCCTAAATGTAAGTGTGAGTGTACAGTATTAAAGTCGTAAAAGTGTAGTGTTGTAAGTGTAAGTGTGTTAGACTCGGGTACCGCGAGGGACGTCTAAATCCTCTCAATAGGTGCAGCTAGTAACAACGAAGTAACATTACTGTATAATTTTTATGTTACATATTTTTGAAAATCTATTTCACCATCGTAATCAACGTTCAAAGCTATATATGTTTGAAACTTTCAATTACATTAAAATACAAAAAGAGAACCCTGACCGCCGTCAAATTTACATATGTCTGTACCGGGACATTGTGAAGGAAACTAGCGGTCAGTAGAAGAAGTTAGGGCGATGTGTTTGTGTATCAAAATATTGGGGGTAGTAAATCCAGAAGGGGGTAGTAGATATAGCAAATAAAAATAGAAATAATAACACGTTGGGCTCCGCTTTAAGAGCTTACCCGAATTTCTGCAGTTGTCTTGCTGACGTGATAGAAGCGAATTCCCATAAATATATTTTTGTTGTTGTTATTTTAAGGCGAAAAGCACATTGAGGCTATTATCGCCTCCCTAAATGTAAGTGTGAGTGTACAGTATTAAAGTCGTAAAAGTGTAGTGTTGTAAGTGTAAGTGTGTTAGACTCGGGTACCTGAGGACGTCTAAATCCTCTCAATAGGTGCAGCTAGTAACAACGAAGTAACATTACTGTATAATTTTTATGTTACATATTTTTGAAAATCTATTTCACCATCGTAATCAACGTTCAAAGCTATATATGTTTGAAACTTTCAATTACATTAAAATACAAAGAGAACCCTGACCGCCGTCAAATTTACATATGTCTGTACCGGGACATTGTGAAGGAAACTAGCGGTCAGTAGAAGAAGTTAGGGCGATGTGTTTGTGTATCAAAATATTGGGGTAGTAAATCCAGAAGGGGTAGTAGATATAGCAAATAAAAATAGAAATAATAACACGTTGGGCTCCGCTTTAGAGCTTACCCGAATTTCTGCAGTTGTCTTGCTGACGTGATAGAAGCGAATTCCCATAAATATATTTTTTGTTGTTGTTATTTTAAGGCGAAAAGCACATTGAGGCTATTATCGCCTCCCTAAATGTAAGTGTGAGTGTACAGTATTAAAGTCGT
>CM040185.1:93066122-93101122 GCA_022606455.1 Callitettix versicolor
CATTTATTCACATACATTTAAGTAAAAAAAAACTATTCATCACAGTAAGACCGATTTTTCAGCCTACGATAATTTTTAAACTCAATTTTTGAAATTTTGCGACCCAACCTTGTGACGCTAGCGTTCAGATTGCAACAGACAGGTGCGAAACGTGCGTCCATTACACTACGTACGGCAAGAAAATAAAAACTCCACTCGAGGAAGCGCGATGTCCATTTCGCAGCCGAGACATTTCAGGAAATCAAACGCGCATAACATTAACCCAAAGTCAAAAAGATCATTAAATTGTTAATCAATTGGCGTCACCAGAAGTGGCTAACCCTCGGAGGTCCGATAGGTTAGGTTATGTACGCGTACAGTGCAGC
Source organism: Callitettix versicolor (assembly GCA_022606455.1). Lineage (NCBI taxonomy): Eukaryota > Metazoa > Arthropoda > Insecta > Hemiptera > Cercopidae > Callitettix > Callitettix versicolor. The sequence continues at coordinate 93,066,488 of CM040185.1, forward strand.
CAACAAAGAGAAATAAAAACATTAATTTAACAGTTGGCAGCACATCGTTTGCCGCTTAAATAATAATAAAGTTGTTTTTTTTAATGTGTCAATTCATAACCGCTAGTGAAATGAACATGTCTCCTCTAACCTGTATTATTTATCTACTAAAACTGCATTACAGTATCGCCCATCGCTAATCTGCATTAAGTATTTATACAAAACTGTACAACGCCTAAGTTAACTGCAAATTTCATTACAATCGGGTAAGTATAAATTGAGATATGCACTTTTGTAGTAAGGAAACGAAATTTTTAATCCTTTTATGCAACTCACGGTGCTGCTCGGGTGTTGGTAAAACAGCTGATTTCAAACAGCTGTTTTCGAGGTTATGTTAACTGAGTTTATGATTTATCTTGTTGTTTGTCACACAGAGCATAATAGAGGGCAAATTTCCATTTACTAGAGTAGTGGTTCTTCTAGTTTTTGTTCAAGTAGTTTTTATCACGTAAAAATGTTCATTAGCCTATATATTAATCAAAACAAAATTACGATATACAAAATCTGTCTTGAGATTTTGGTTTTTTGGTTATCTGAGTCAAAAAACCTGTTAGTCGGTTTTAACGATATTAATAAAATTTTACTGAAATGTAGCCAATCAGTAAAAGCGTATGGATCGTTTTATCCATAAAAAACATATTTTTAATTTAATTTTTCAAAAACTCAAATTTCGTATTCAAAAACGTATATGAACTATGTTCAGTATAATGATATGCCTTCCCTAGCATCGTCAATTCTACTTTCGTTGACGCGTTTCGGAGAACCTCCATCTTCAAAAACTATATCTATACTGGTCACCAATATTATGGCCCGTCCAATTTATAATTATCTACCTCCACCTCGTACCTCTCCTCTATTCAACACGTGTACATTAAACACGTACGAGGTGGAGATAGAAAATTATAAATAGGACCATAATATTGGTGACCAGTATAGATATAGTTTTTGAAGATGAAGGTTTTCCGAAACGCGTCAACGAAAGTAGAATTGACGAAGCTAGTGAAGGCAGATCATTATACTGAACATAGTGATAATAATCCTAGCAGAAAAGAAGAAGAATATAAAAGAATTTCAACGTATATGAAGATATTAATTCGTGTTAGAGTTGTGTAAATATAAGTCGTCATCGTCGTGTAGTTTGTTTGAGTTACTCTAAAAACTTTAAGTCCCATTACTTCGAAATTCTATACACTAAAGTGAGTTATGATTCTTTATATACGTCGAAAGTTTGAGCAAAATTTTATGAATCGATTTTGAAGAATTTTACCGAGTATGTAACCGGTAAGTACGGTTTTTGAGATTATAATTGGGCGCGAGGAAAGGAAATAAACACGTTTTGACATCGACACTTCTCGGCACCGTTAATCATCCTTACGGTATTTTATTTTCCCCAAAACTGTAGATTTAGAAAAGCGCTTAGCTGGCATCCCCGATAACGTGTGAAAAATCCCAACCCTTGGTCGACATCAGCCAGGAGATTGCCTCAGCATCCGTCTATCGAATTTTGCTTACTTGGAACGCCGCGCACGTATATCCCTCCCCTTTCCGCCCGCTACACTACTAGCGTCTTTTAGCCTGGAGAAAATGGCTCAGGAGAGGAAGGGGCGGTAGGGGGGGTCGATTCACAAGGGGGCCCTACGAATTCTAAAACGAAGGTAGACGGGGGCAGCGCAGAAGAAATCATGTTTCGCTATAAAGGGACCATCTTCTGATTATCAACCCTAAAGTTGTCCAAACCTGCAGCATAAGGTTTTTTTTAAGTGCGCTGGGAATATGCAAGTTTTTTCTTTTATTTCATTCTCTCGGGGTGGTTTTTATTACTGATGTTTTGTCAGGGGGTGGAATGAATTGGATGCGAATTGGGGTGGGCGCTTTTGGGAATATTCGTTCCTCGGGGAATTAAATGTGTTTTTTTTACAATTGAGGGTGTGAAAAGGGTAAAGTATGTTAGAGACGTGTTTGCGTGAAATATTCATAAATCGATCAGTTACACGGCGTACCCTATTTCTGTGAAATACCATTGAATAATGTAACGCGACTGTTGTGGGTATTTTTAGTGCTTTTACAAATTTTGGGCCTCGGGTGAGAGTAAGAAGCAGGCTTACACAATGTACAGCTCGTTAGGAAAAATAAGTTGGAAAGAAATGTTGGAAGAAATTTGTCGCACGCAGCTGTCCAAAAACCTGACAGCATTGAATAAATCCACGTAAACGCACATTTCGGTAAGTGAATAACAGAGTACACACGTTATAACAGAATACACAAGTTGTAACAGAGTATACAAAGTGTAACAGAGTACACAAGGTGTAACAGAGTACACAACATGTAACAGAGTACACACGTTATAACAGAATACACAAGTTGTAACAGAGTACACAAAGTGTAACAGAGTACACAACATGTAACAGAGTACACAACATGTAACAGAATACACATGTTGTAACAGAATACACAAGTTGCAACACAGTACATAATTTGTAACACAGTACACAACATGTAACAGAGTACACAAGATGTAACAGAGTACACAAGGTGTAACACAGTACACAAATACACATGTTGTAACAGAGTACACAAGTTGTAACAGAGTACACAAGTTGCAACACAGTTGTAAATAATATTTTTGTAACAAGGTACACAACATGTAACAGAGTACACAAGGTGTAACAGAATACACATGTTGTAACAGAGTATAAAAGTTGTAACACAGTACATAATTTGCAACACAGTACACAACATGTAACAGAGTACACACACATGTTGTAACAGAGTACACAAGTTGCAACAGAGTACACAAGTTGCAACAGAGCACGCAACTTGTAACAGAGTACAAAAGGTGTAAAACAGTACACAAGTTGTAACACATTAAACAAGTTATAATACAGTACACAAGTTGTAACACAGCACACAACTTGTAACAGAGTACAAAAGGTGTAAAACAGTACACAAGTTGTAACACAGCACACAACTTGTAAGAGAGTACACAAGTTGTAACAGAGTACACAAGTTGTAACAGAGTACACAAGTTGTAACAGAGTACACAAGTTGTAACACAGCACACAAGTTGTAAGAGAATACACAAGTTGTAAAACAATACACAACTTGTAACGGAGTACAAAAGGTGTAAAAAAGTACACAAGTTGTAACACATTAAACAAGTTATAACGCAGTACACAAGTTGTAAGAGAATACACAAGTTGTAAAACAGCGCACAAGTTGTAACACAGTAAACAAGTTGTAATACAGCACACAACGTATAACAGAGTACACAAATGCAGCGAAAACCCTAAGTGAATGTAATTTCACCAACATAGTTAGAGTTAAAATCTGCATACATTGGCGTAAGTACTCTTTATGAAGCTAATGTAAGTCTCAAACTCAAATTTGTTAAAAAAATATTCAAGATGGGCACTTTCGGAAATTCACTTAAGTAACGTAAACCAAACAACCGCGTGTCTTGTTTATTACGAAAGGTACGCAGTTTTTGCATTTGATAATTATAAAATTCTCAATTATTTGATTTCAATTCGTCAAAAGAGTAAATTGGGGGGGAGAGAAGAAAAGAACAAGAACTTGTTAACCTCATGTTTTAGTGATTAATATTTGTGGTAAAATTTATTAACCCCACAAGAGGGGAATATTATTTTAGTTTATCAGATATTTACATTATTATAAATTAAAAATTTAGTTTTATGTTTTAATTAACTAAAAGTAATTACGTTTTTAAGGAAAAAAAGTTTAGGATGCGTTTGAAAGATTTCAAATTCAATAACATTTTATATAACGACGTATAACCTTTAGATTGTATGACTTTTAAATTGTTAAACAATTATTGGAATTTCCGGTAAATACATCTACAAAAAATTGTTGCTTTTTATTTAAAAAAAAACTGCGAACGTCACAGACGTTCGGAACAAATTCTGTTACGTTTTCAGTTGCCGTTACGTTCGGCGTTTTGTATTCCCGAACACAACCTTTGTCACAAAATTAGGGCTAATTGTCGAACATTATCACTATCCAAATGTGGACGCCGATATCAAAGATAATTATATCGGATTGCCCGGGCTAATGACAAATAACTGTGTTGGAGTCATTACGGGACAAATTGGCGGGCCTTGGTGAGACCCGGTGAATTACCAAGTCAAATGTCCCGGCACGGATAAGGTGCCGGATAATGAGGGGTTGGCACTTGCGTCAGAGTCAAAACGCGAAACTGACGCCGATTCGTTGTCCTATTTACGTGGCTTCCTGATCTTGCTCAGTATTGATAAATAAATAAAATGGCAATACGGTGTTTGTTTGTTTGTTAACTTAATAATACTGCATTATCCAAATCCGTAACATATGCAGTTAGAAGGGACCAACATTTTCGTTCCTACAGCATATGTATTGTAATCTGATTAATAATGATTAATTCATTTTAAATAAATTTTGACTGTAGCAAAAAAATGGACTGTAAGGTTCGATTCTTTTTTCGTGTAATGTTTCAAATTTTACAAGGTCGTTTACTGATTTGGTTCATGATTATACGTCATGAACTATTAAATTTGAACAAAATCTGTCCAGCTTATTTTGACGAAACAGTTTTAGTAGATTACTAATACGACAGTTTGCTAACGTTAAAGGTTAATAAATATTTGCTAATTGGGAGATACAAATGAGCTAATTTTGATCAAAATCATTAGTAACGTTTTTTTAAAAAAAATATTTCGTTTTAAATTAGATTTGTTTTGCGTTTAACGTCATTGTGCACACTTGTGCTAATGCAGACGATTGGGATGATTTATAGCGTATGAAAATGCCAAGCCCTGGCCGGGAATCGAACCCGGATCCTCGAGGTGAAAGCCCAGTACGCTATCAACTAGGCCACCGAGGCGGCTGTTTTTTACTGAACTGTGCCAATCTTACAACGTGCTAAAATGAAGTTCTATCCTACTTGATTCGAACTTGGTACGATAGTTAATTTTGGTAATACTGTAGTTTTAGCAAAGTACGTAAATTTTCTAAGAATTTTGTGATATTTAGTTTCGCTGTATTAATCACTGTTATAAGTTTGCCCACTGTCGGATTAATTTCCGTATTTTAAATTGAATTTTAACATTTAAATTGCTAATTTGTACAGATTTTAACGCTGGTATTGATTGGCCGCCATTTTAACTTGCATATGTTATTACTAAAAGAAAAGCAATTGCCAAAAAATATTCAAGTCCGATCAAAATTTGCGAACACACAAAAGAACAAAAATTGAAATTATATACAACAGGTATTAATAAAATTTAAAACATGTTTTCTTTTTTTTTTTTTGTGTTTAACGTCCGACTATTGTGCACACTTGGGCTAATGCAGACGATGGGATGATTTATAGCGTATGAAAATGCCAAGCCCTGGCCGGGAATCGAACCCGGATCCTCGAGGTGAAAGCCCAGTACGCTATCAACCGAGGGGTGCAAATTAAAGTATATAATTAACATTAATCACCTGTTAATGATATAATAATCAATATGGCTGGGTTGAGCATGTAGTACAACGGCGTTCATTAATAATTTTAAAGAGCTCCTTTATATACAATGTGCAAGATATATTTAACTGTAAAAACTCAAGATAGGTTGGGTATGTAGTAAAATGGCTTTAATTATAATTTAAATATTTATTATTGAATTGAATTACAGATATAATTTAAATACAAATAAATATTAATTTTAGAAAAAAGTTTAAGTTGAGTACCGGGATTTGAACTCACGTCCCTTAGTTTCGTAAACATAAATGATACCACTGAGCTAGTAATGCAATACAAGAAATTGTTCATTAATAGACTAAATTTACTTCAAGTACTTCCCAATGGATGAGTCCTAGCGTGATTTTTCACAGCTGGGGTTAAGTACGGATTCACGTTCAGACAGAAATAGAGACGAAATTCGTTCGTTCCATATTTCCGTTACATTCTTCCGTTCGGCAGACTTTTTCCTACTCACTCGCTTCGCTTCAATAATTCCAATCAGTTCCTGTGTACCTTAATACGTTAAACTATTAATGTACAAAATACCCATTAACTACTCGCGCGTTAAAATTAACTTTCGAAAACAAACTTAATTACACCTCGTACCATCGCAAACTAAAAAATAACCGTAAACCATCATTTTACGAGCCATTAACCGACAACAAGTGGATTTAAAAATATTTCTACCTCGATACGTTCACCTACTTCATATTATTGCCGGTTTCGTGTACGATAATTTGTCTCGGAGACTTTAATGCCCACTAAAAAAGTGATTAGTACAAGCATTGGTTATAAATTGAGCAACTCCCTTCAACCCTTGCCTTGACAGGGTGTCTACCACAGTTTATACTCTCTTTCTTCGTTTCCTCTACTCCACATAAAGAAGTCTCTCTTTCTATTCATATGTAAATCTGTAGCCATTCTTCTTTCTGTTGCATTCGACTGCGGATGAATGGTCGGAGTGGAAAGGGTTCGGGGGGGGGACCACTCGGAATCAGCTAAGCTTTAAGCCGAGATGTATGCACGCTGATACCAGGCTGAATACAATCAAATGTCCTCCGACATTGACAATGGGCTAAAGAATTTATTTTAAAGGATAAAATAGAAAAAAGAAAGGTGTGTCCTGGGATTGATCAAACAAAAGTGTTTTTTACGCGCGCGTGGGTCGGTGCCCGGAAATAAATTACTTCGAATTTGAAACCTCAGTGTGCTTTGGGTTTAACTGTTGTAGGCTTAAAAATCGTTACATTTGCATACACGACTGGTGGCCAGGAATATGTCGGTGCGGTTTATTGAAACGATTTTTCGATAATCGTCTAATAAAAAGTTCCATAGTGACAATTAATCGTAAGAAAGTTTGTGCTGCTAAAAACGGCGTTAAAAACATATTTCCTAAATAGAGACACCACTAAACCGTACTAATATAAACATGAGCAATCATTCGCTTAATTAATTCCATTCATTGGAAGCATGGGCCTATTACTTTGATGTAGTTTAACTACCCCCTGGAGAAGCTACCCACGCAGTGGGTGGACGCAGGGGTTGTTATGAATCATCCTTTAAAACGTTCTCACTTGTTGAAGCAAAAAAGCATTTAAAATTTAAAATTTAATATTTTGTCGTTTTTTATTAACCCTAGATGGACCAAGATTTCGGCAGCATCCAGAATCAAGGGAGGGTTAAAAAGTTTCTGAAACCGGATTTTTGGAAGGTTTTATTTAAAACTAACATTAATTACAGAGCACGTTATCTACATTGAATTAAAGTCCCTAAAAATATAACTTGTATTTTACAAAAAATTCCCTACGTACAGAACTAATCTGATGATTCTGGGCCTGTTTTACAATTGTAACAAATTTGACTTTTCACTGTGTTTCCCACACATATTTGTCGCATGTAAAATAGTTGTTTTACAGTTTATCATCTCCTTCACAGATAAGCATAACACGTGGCAAATGAATCGAAAATTGTAGGTGTACCAACTGTGACAGTGAAAAAATTCCCACACATACTTGTCGCATGAACAACAAACAATAGTTGTTTTACAGTTCATCATCTCCTTCACAGATGAGCATAACACGTGGCAAATGAATAAAAAATTGCAGGTTTACCAACTGTGACAGTAAAAAAATTCCCACACATACTTGTCGCATGAACAACAAACAATAGTTGTTTTACAGTTCATCATCTCCTTCACAGATGAGCATAACACGTGGCAAATGAATAAAAAATTGCAGGTTTACCAACTGTAACAGTAAAAAAAATTCCCACACATACTTGTCGCATGAACAACAAACAATAGTTGTTTTACAGTTCATCATCTCCTTCACAGATGATCATAACACGTGGCAAATGAATCAAAAATTGCAGGTGTACCAACTGTGACAGTGAAAAAATTCCCACACATACTTGTCGCATGAACAACAAACAATAGTTGTTTTACAGTTCATCATCTCCTTCACAGATGAGCATAACACGTGGCAAATGAATCAAAAATTGCAATTGTACCAACTGTGACAGTGAAAAAAGTGGTAATTCATAAACTTTAGGGACAACTACTATTGTTCTATAAAAAAAATTATAAAAATACCATGTGTAATACACGTTTATTAATTAAATACAGTTATTTTTAAAACTGTAAAAACAGTTATTTTAAAAAATATTATTTTTTTTTATTTTTAGGAAGTTTTGTAAAAATATGGATCTATAGTAAAAGTATGGTCTATCTATGGTTAAAAAAAGAATTGTTCACTTTGTTCATCAACTAAATTTACTAAAATCGTTTTAAAATTTAACGTAAAATATTAAAAGAAAAATTTCTGTGTACAATATTTTCTCTTCCTTTTTTTGTTTTAATTACTATAATTTGTTCGAAAACGCGAAAATTAACATAGCTAGTTTTTGACAACATAACCTGAAACTTACTATAGCCTATCAGCTGATCAATGAAATCATCTGATCATTACAGATCAATATGAAAATTAAATTACTATTCATTTCGTATATTTACGGTCGAATTTCTTCGTAGTTTCCGTAGTGTAGTGGTTATCGCACGTGCTTCATACGCGGATAACCACTACACCGGTTCGATGCCGATGAAAACACAGTAATTTTTAATTATAATTAATTTAATATGAGACTTGCGACGCTCAAAATATACTGTTATATATCAATAAACATGTTTCTCGCATCACGCGTCCCGCAAAATCAACATCAGAACCAAACCTAAAACATGATACTTGTTACACTGTTCCAAATTACCGTAGATGAGAGTACGTAAGTTGTATGCGATAATAGCTAGCTAACAATAGTCTGTTTTAAATATGGTAATTTTATTTTGAAGGACTCTGTAGAGAATAACTAAAAGTTAATGAATTCGTTGGGACTTAGGTTAGAGTCAGCTGACGGCTGTTTGAAACAGTATTAGGGCTGTATTGTCTGAACATTTGATTTATGTTTTGTTTTTAAGTTCAACAGGTATTAATAGAATTTGAAGGCGTCAGCTAAAAGACGTAATGCTTACAGACGTAAAGCTTACAGACGTAAAAATTCTATTAATCTAATTGTCAAATAAATTTTTGTTTTTAAAATTTTTCCGCACGAAATCTTTTTAAAAAGTAAACGGTGCAGAAGCAATACACAAATTGTCACGTATTAAATAATGTACACGAAAATATGGTTCAGTAGTAACAAAAAACAATAGGATAACTGGCTTCTCAAAATCGGTTTATCAGATTTTTAAAAAACATTAACAAAAATCTTAACTCTAGTCCGTGTAACAAATTGAAAAAGAAATACATTTCGAGAGTAAATAGGACAAAACAAAAACACAACCCCGATGGAGGTCAAGGTTCTACTTTTAGTTTTTACCCCCATGCTTGCCAAACAGTTATTTTTTATGAGTAGCGAATTTATATTGTAAAATGAGCTATTGGGGCACCATCTAGGTAAGACTTAGACATATGACCTTGAAATGTGTGTGTGTGTGTGTGTGTGTGTGTGTGTGAGAGAGTGTGCGTGTGTGCGCGCGCGTGTTTGTGTGCGCTCACGTTTGTGCGCGCGCGTGCGTGTGCGCTCGCGTTTGTGTGCGCGCGTGCGTGCGTGTTTGTGTGTGTGTGTGTGTGTGCGTGCGTGCGCGTGCGTGCGTGCACGCGCGTCTGTTATGTGTGTGTGTGTGTGTGTGTGTTTGTGCGCGCTCGTGTCGTGTGTGTGTGTGTGTGTGTGTGTGTGTTTGTGCGCGCTCGTGTCTGTTGTGTGTGTGTGTGTGTGTGTGTGTGTGCGCGCTCGTGTGTGTGTGTGTGTGTGTGTGTGTGTGTGTGTGTGTGTGTTTGTGCGCGCTCGTGTCTGTATGTGTGTGTGTGTGTGTGTGTGTGTGTGTGTGTGTGTGCGCTCGTGTCTGTGTGTGTGTGTGTGTGTGTGTGTGTGTGTGTGCGCTCGTGTGTCTGTGTGTGTGTGTGTGTGTGTGTGTGTGTGTTTGTGCGCGCGCGTGTCTGTATGTGTGTATGTATGTGCGCGCGCACGCTAACGTTCGCAATTTTAGTCCGATTTGAACTTGGCACAAAAGTAGATTTTATTAACAGTTTGGACAAGTTCGTTACCCAGCAAAATTCTTTATCTCTATCTGTTTAACTGTAGTTGACCACTTTGCCGCAAGATGTCACCAGCAGCGAGCACTCGCATATTTCTCATAAGGGTTATCATTCCAGTACGTTTATATTCAGTGATACTGTACGGCAGTTCGGTGATCTTGAAAAATCTACCTTTACATTTTCATAGATTTATCCGGACTTTCGAATCCTTAGTTCAAAAAAATGGTTTCACTTGGCGTCTGCTTTGCTTACATCTCGCGTTAACGATTTTGATAAGATTATCCCAAATTTACTCATAAAAAAATACATAAATTAAATGAGTGTAGCTATTTTGAAATTAAAATTTTGTATTAAAATCGGAAAAGGCGGAAAATTTTTTTGAATGCTTTCATGTAATTTGTACCTACTCTTAACCGGTGCTTATATTTTCTTTAACGTTTCTTATTTCGAAATGGGTTATGAACTATGAAAGATTACTAAAATTTCAGCAAAATCAGTCGAACAGATTTTGAAAAATCAATCTGTTTACGATTTCAAAATGGAATTTCTCGCGAAATAATTGAACGTACAAGTGTGTCTGTAATATTTTTTGAACACGAAGTACAAACCACAAAAACGCGCAAAAAAATTTCACCGAAACTGGGTTAAAAAAAAAAAAATTGTAATTACAAAATAAACGAGCCCCACAGTCTAGCCCGGTGCCACGTTATATCCAATCCGCAATAGATTAAAATAACACAACTTCCCGTTGGCACACAAAAAAACTCGAGTAAAATGATGCTAATTCTCCCCCCCCCGTGCCACGCGCGCGCAACCTGTCCGCGCGATCTGCCGGCGCTAACACCAACTAACAATATAGCCGCAATTAGAATTTCAAATCAGATTATTGAAGCCCCTCCGTAGTGTAGTCTAAGTTCATTCATGTAACCCGTGGCCTTTGGTACAACTATTTTCGATTCCCCTGAGCGCATCAATAATTCATACAGGCTGTCGAACCCTTCACGCGTTGACAAAGCACGGGGTATGTTTTGGAAAAATACACTTGTTTGTTGTTCGAAGGTAACTTTAAATGTAGGTAACACAATGGTGTATAGCAAAACAAAACTTAACGCAAGCGACGTGTTTCGTCATATAGGTGACATCATCAGGTGCACGTATAAATAGACTGCAAAAAATAGACGAACTGTTTAGTATTTCTGGATGTAGTAAAGGTACAAACGTGGTGTTTTGTTGAGTTTGGTCGTCTTTATCTACGTCGTTAGATTTAATAATTTGTTTTTGAGTTTAGCAAACCTAAATCCAACTCGTTTTTGGATTTTGCGCAGCCTCGTCCGTCATTCGATTGTTTTGAACGAGAACGTTGTGTTAATAGGCTAAATCGAATCCTTTTCCAATCTAGGAGAGTAGAAAATTACTTATAACATACGGGATGTAGTAAATGCAAAAATTGTATTCTCCCCCATTAGAGCACTACCCAACTAGCTATTTTAGTCAGATTCGAACTTGGCACGAAAATCGATTTTATTAACAGCTTGTACTAGTTCTATAACCAGCGAAATTCGTTCAACAGTTTCAAAATGGCGGCTATTTCAAATCATGAAAAATTCGTAACGTTTTTGTATCAATTGTTTTTGAAATTTTGATTTCACCGTCGTAATCGGCGTTGAAGACAGCGTGATATAGTATTTTGAATTTTCAAAATCCGTATGGTCACGTTTTGACGGCGGTCAGGGTTCGTTTTGGCTTATCGTTGTATCATGAAAGTTTAAAATGCTAATATAGGTGGATTTAAACGCTGATTATGATGGTGTAATATGAATTTTAAAAAGGGTAAGACGGATAGTTTTGGAAATTGGCTTCTATCGTGTGAGCGAGGCAATTAATACTTAAGTCGATTAAAAGGTTTACTTTTGTATTCTTCGGAAAATGAAAGAAATAATTGAGGAAAAGCCATAAACGAATTTCCTCACGTTAAATTAACAACCAATCAAATCAATCAAAAACCAATCAATCAACCAACAAAAAACAAAATCAACCAATAAATCAAACCAATCAAAGAACCAAACCAAACAATCAATCAATCAGTCAACCAAACCAATCAAATCAATCAATAAACCTTTTTTTGGTATTTAACGTCCAACTATTGTGCACACTTGGGCTAATGAAGACGATGGGATGATTTATAGCGTATGAAAATGCCAAGCCCTGGCCGGGAATCGAACCCGGGTCCTCGGGATGAAAGCCTAGTACGCTATCAACTAAGACACCGAGGCGGCTCAATCAAAAACCAATCAATCAACCAACAATTAACCAAATCCACAAATAAATCAAACCAATCAATCAACCAACAATTAGCCTAACTAATCCAATCAATCAACCAAACGAATCAAAGAACCAAAGCAAACAATCAACCAACAGTCAACGAAATCAATTTTCAACAAATCAGTTTTAATGAGTTTAGTCTCCACAGACACGCAGATGGACAGTGTTATTTCTTATAATCGAACCAGATATATTTATCAAAATTGATTTTTTCACGATCACCATACTTTCTCTACGCTATAATAAGAAATTAAAAAACTAAATTAAAATCTTATCAGAGTGTTAATTAACCCTGAATTGATAAAGTCGATGTAAATCCTTTAATCAGATTTCGCGTAGAGAGCAAGTGTAATCAAACGCGATAATAGGGGTAGCAAAGGGTTAGCCACCCCCTCCCCGTCGCCTCTCTGAGGCGTCATAAAAATATTGCGAAAGGAGAGAGGGGTTGTTGAGCATAATTGGCCCACAGCGACACCTTCGCATGCAGATTACGTGACGTCAGCGAAAAATTGCTTCCATCAAGTCAGGATTGTTGTTCAGCGTTCAGTCGGGTTTTGTCATCAAGTAAATAAACCTGGAACTGAAAATCTTGACGACCCTAGCGCCAGGCAACCCCGCGGCGATTTGTTAAACCCTGCGCAGTGGATGTGGTGCGAAATAATAAGTCACCGCTGACGGAGGCTCGTTTTTTTAATAATTAAAATAGTGTCTGAATTTTGGGTAACGTTTCTGGCGTTTGAGTGAATTAGTAGTACATTTAATGTAGTAAAAACTAAATGTGCTAAAGGATTCGGTTCTGACGCGCAAGCGCGGGCGTGTCTGAGGTGGTTAAGACACAGATCAGTCAGTAACTGCGCGCCTTAAGGTCTTAAGTTCGTGACTGCAGTTCCTTCCGTAAGCTTTTAACGTCACCGGTCTTTCGCTCTCATTAGTCTCATTAAGTATCGACGTCAAAAGGGTGAAATGAATTCTGACTTAGGTTTATTTTCAGTTACCCTTAATTTACTGCAAAACAGTAATGTTTATTTTCTCAAATTTATTATGTTAAATATTAATGAGTAATTTTGTTAAATACGTTTGTTAAACGTATGTAATTTAGCCAGTTAAATGGGTTCAAGGGATCAGCTTTAAAGGGTAACTGTACGGCAGTAACTGTAGTGTCGAACCTATAGCCGTGGGTTGCGCAAGTTCGGAAACGCAGCAGGCACGCTAGTCCGGAAAAATATTTGAGCGAAGCGAGTACAGTACGTACGTTTCCCATCCGTTTATGAAGTTGGTTATTCCCCATCCGTTTATGAAGTTTGTCATTCACTACCCGTTTATGAAGTTTATTATTCACTATCCGTTTATGACGTTCGTTAAGCCCCATCCGTTTATGAAGTTTGTCATTCACTATCCGTTTATGAAGTTTATTATTCACTATCCGTTTATGATGTTCGCTATGCCCCATCCGTTTATGAAGTTTGTTATTCCCCATCCGTTTATGAAGTTTATTATTCACTATCCGTTTATGACGTTCGTTAAGCCCCATCCGTTTATGAAGTTTGTTATTCCCCATCCGTTTATGAAGTTTGTCATTCACTATCATTTTATGAAGTTTATTATTCACTATCCGTTTATGACGTTCGCTATGCCCCATCCGTTTATGAAGTTTGTTATTCCCCATCCGTTTATGAAGTTTGTCAATCACTATCCGTTTATGAAGTTTATTATTCACTATCCGTTTATGATGTTCGTTAAGCCCCATCCGTTTATGAAGTTTGTTATTCCCCATCCGTTTATGAAGTTTATTATTCACTATCCGTTTATGACGTTCGTTAAGCCCCATCCGTTTATGAAGTTTGTTATTCCCCATCCGTTTATGAAGTTTGTCATTCACTATCATTTTATGAAGTTTATTATTCACTATCCGTTTATGAAGTTTGCTATTCACTATCCGTTTATGAAGTTTGTTATTCCCATCCGTTTATGAAGTTTGTCATTCACTATCCGTTTATGAAGTTTGTTATTCCGTGCCGTTTATTTATGTATTGTCAATAACGCGAAATTCCAGCCACGTTTGCCGAAATACACGATAAGGAGGAAAACTTTGCGTTAACTTTTGTCTTAAAATATTTCTAAAACTTGTAACAGAGTTAAGAAGCGCCGAATTTAAGGATTTATTACAATGTTAAATATAAGGGCCTATCGAGTTGGGAGTGGGGTGGGGGGGAGGGAAGACACCAATCAAAACTTGAATCGTCTGGGGACGTATTACGAAGAAGGTTTCGAAGAAGGTTTTAAATAACTTGCCGACTCGCAGATTACAAGTTTTCGCGATTTATCTGGCAAATATTGTTTTGCCGACTGGAATCGTCGCATAATTAAAAGCAACAACTTCTTAAATTGTTCCGTTAAATATGGAACACTCTGCCTCAGTTGTTTATTTTCCGTTTCTGAGAATGAATTGTTATTTTGTTCGTGTCTGAAGGCACGGTTTACGTTCTCCCACGCGCTAGCGTCTAAACGTTAGTTTGATAACGAAACGTTTTTTTTTTTCGTACGTATTCAATAACAGTGGGTACAAATATAGTTTTACTTTTCTTTACGAAGTTTATAGAAAAGTATAAAATTGCGATAGAATAGATGAGTTTGTTATTTATACAAGTAAATTTTTGATTTCAACTGTTTTTTTTGCAAAATCCTCCAAAGAATTAGACAAGACTGCTTTTGGAACTTATAGCGCGGACTGTACCTATTGTAGCGTACAGTTGCAGCAAACTGTACCGATTTTAGCGTGCAATTGTAGCGGACTGTACCGATTGTAGCGTGCAATTGTAGCGGACTGTACCGATTGTAGCGTATAATTGTAGCGTGCAATTGTAGCGGACTGTACCGACTGTAGCGTGAAATTGTAGCGGACTGTTTCGATTGTAGCGCTAATTGTAGCGGATTATACCGATTGTAACGTGCAATTGTAGCGGACTGTACCGATTGTAGCGTATAATTGTAGCGGACTGTTGCGACTGTAGCGTATAATTGTAGCGAACTGTACCGATTGTAACGTATAATTGTAGCGGACTGTGCGACTGTAGCGTATAATTGTAGCGAACTGTACCGATTGTAACGTACAATTGTAGCGGACTGTACCGATTGTAGCGTATAATTGTAGCGGACTGTGCGACTGTAGCGTATAATTGTAGCGAACTGCACCGATTGTAACGTACAATTGTAGCGTGTAATTGTACCGGTCTGTTCCGATTGTAGCGTATAATTGTAGCGGACTGTTCCCATTATAGCTTATACGGATATAATGTTCCCATTATAGCTTGTAGCGTATAATTGTAGCCGACTGTCCGACAGTAGCGTACAATTGTAGCGGACTGTACAGATTGTAACGTATAATTGTAAAAGGTCATCTACGGCTGTAAAACGACGACTTTTTAAGGATCTCTTTATTTTTGGAAATAGGAAAAGTCACACGGAGCCATGTCAGGCGAATATGGAGGCTGGGACATGGTTACAGCAATGTTTTGGGCCAAAAATTCACGAACAAGCAATGAAGTGTGAGCTGGTGCATTATCGTGGTGCAAAAGCCATGAATTGTTTTTCCACAGATCCGGGCGTTTTTTTTCGGATTGCTTCACGCAAACGGCGTTGAACTTGTAGGTAGTACTCTTTATTGACCGTTACACCCCGTGGCAGGAATTCATGATGCACTATGCCATTAATATCGAAGAACACAGTGAGCATAACCTTCACGTTCGACCGCACTTGTCGAGACTTTTTCGGTCTTGGCGAGCCAGAATGCCTCCACTGGGATGATTGAGTCTTAGTTTCGACGTCATATCCGTAAACCCATGTTTCGTCACCTGTTATAATACGTTTCAGTAATTCTGCATCGTCGTTCACTTCATTTAGTGACTGCTGAGCAACTTCCATTCGCCGCTGTTTTTGTTCAAAATTCAATAATTTTTGAACGAATTTTGCTACCACGCGTTTCTTACACAAAACACTGGAAACAATGTCATGACATGATCCAATCGATATGCCAACATCATCAGTGACCTCTTTAATTGTGATTCGGCGATTGTTCGTAACCATTTCTTTCACTTTTCCCACGCTATTCAACACGTGTACATTAAAAATTAATGTACACGTGTTGAATAGAGGAAAGGTACGAAGTGGAGGTAGATAATTATAAATAGGACGGGCCATAATATTGGTGACCGGCATAGATATAGTTTTTGAAGATGGAGGTTCTCCGAAACGCGTCAACGAAAATAGAATTAACGAAGTTAGGGAAGGCAGATCATTATACTGAACATAGTTAAATGTTTATGGGTTTTTAGTAAATGATATTTAGGGTATTAAAATTACCTTAAGTGGCTACAACTATATAACTTGTTTGTTTCCTTATGAAGAAAGGAATATAACACATTCATAAGTACATCAAAATGCACTTTCTAATCTTATCCCACGAAAATAGAAACACACAGAGAAAATATAACCCAACAATCTGCTCGTGTAATATAAACAGCAGTTAAAATTCAACTTTCAAACGTTAAAATTTATTTTTTAAACACGAGCAATGTTTTATATTTCAAAGAACTTCCGTGGCATTGTTTCCATGTGTACATTTTTGGTAAATAAATATAATAATTTCGTAGAGTTTTTTAACAAAACCCGACGACACTGGACTCGTTCCTAGCTCAACAATGAGTTTTCTAACAATGACTTTTCACACGCGAACAATTGTTGCGAAATTGTACAACGCACGTGGAACTGCTTAATTCTTTATTTTACTAAATATTAGATTGGTTGACTTTCCTTTGTGGCATGACGGAAAGTTTGTGACGCAAAAGGAAGCAGAACAATACACGCGTTTAAAAAGTCCGAAGCTTTTGTAATCAGTGAAATTTTGCAATCAATTTTTAAAGTTTCCCTGACGTATCGTTCTTTAGTTCTTTCTGTAAAGATTAATCAAATATACATTAGTAGTTCAAAGAAACGACATCGACTCTACGGAGGACATACAACGATGTGAAGAGTATAGATATTTGGGCGTAAAGTTCGACAAAAGCGGTACAAATATACATTAGTAGTTCAAAGAAACGACATCAACTCTACGGAGGACATACAACGATGTGAAGAGTATAGATATTTGGGCGTAAAGTTCGACAAAAGCGGTACAAATATACATTAGTAGTTCAAAGAAACGACATCGACTCTACGGAAGACATACGACCATGTGAAGAGTATAGATATTTGGGCGTAAAGTTCGACAAAAGCGGTACGAATGAAGACGAAATAAGATCGAGAATAACAGAAACAAGGAAAATAATAGGATGCTTGAACGGCGTATTGTGGAGTAAGAATATAACAAGATCACAAAAGCTCAATGCGATTATTAAGAGTTTTTTAATATACGGAGCTGAGACGTGGAGAATTAAAGAAAAAACCAAGAAAAGGATAGAGGCTGTAGAAATGGTAGATCTGCTAGGATATCGAGAGTCCAAAGAATAAGAAATGAGGTAATTCGTCAGCAGATGGGAATAGAGGATTATAAAGGACATTGAGAGGAGTTAGTTAATTTGGTACGGTCATGTCCAACGGATGGGCCAAGCGCGACTGCCGAAACAAGAAATGGAGTGGGTGAAGACCTTAAAAAGGGCAAGAGGAAGACCAAGAAAGATCTGGATGGAAGGAATCCGTAAAGCTATGAGTGATCGAAATTTATAAATCGGACAATGGGAAGATCGGAAAGAGTGGAATCTAGGCGTCGGACAACGTCGCTGCACGTGTTAACCGATAAAAAGAAAGTTCAAAGAACAGTGGACTTCGCTGTGTACTTTTAAGTTGTATTCAGAGGCTACACGACAGCGCTCGTAACGCTTTACGCCATTTTAACTGGTAAGAGTAATATTTACGAAAATGCTACTTGACCAACTTTATTGGAAATTGTATGCTCTTTCTGCACAAATAGGTCAAAATTATGATAAATTATGCCGTTTATACAACGTTACAGTAAATATCAGCAACGTTGAATAAAAATCCGCCATCTTGAAACGGTAGTGATTGACGAAAATCTTATAGGTCTTGGGGGTTTACACAACGTACCTTGTTACAAAATTTCAAAACGATCGGCCAATGCGTTTGATTGAAATTGCATATATATTTATCGTTAAATCATAAGCCGCCATCTTTGAAACTGAAGTGAGTAAGCGCCATCTTTGAAACTGAAATTTTACACACGCGTGAGCTTTTTTTACCAAATTTCAAAACAATCGGTTAATGCGTTTAGGTTAAAATTGCGTACACTCGTTATTGTAAATAAGAGCCGGCCATCTTGAAACTTTTTTTGTATTTTAAGGCGAAAAGCACATTGAGGCTATTATCGCCTCCCTTAATGTAAGTGTGAGTGTAAAGTGTTAAAGTTGTAAGTGTAGCGTTGTAAGTGTAAGTGTGTGTTAGACTCGGGTACCGCGAAGGACGTCTAAACCATCTCAATAGGTGCAGCTAGTCTGCACCCCTGCTGGGGCATCTTGAAAAGGAATTAAATGGGAAAATGTCTTACACCTACGTCTTTCGTGATTTTTAAATGGTACCTTTGTAGCAAATTTCAAAACAATCCTAAGGCGTTTGACTAAAATTGCGTACAATCTTAATGGTTAAATCAGAGGCAGCCATCTTGAAACGGGAGGAAATAAGAAACAAATATAAATGAAAGAAGATTTTATTATGGTTTCTAATTAATGTTAGAGTTTTTTGTAAACAAAAATTTAAAAAAGTTTTGAGAAAATTCACAGCTCAGATCAGATTTTAATTTGAACCTAAAGTAGCATCTGTCTTCATTTTTGTGTTTTTTATCCGATAGTTCCCGAAATGATATAATAAGAGACAAGTAATTTGACTGTTTAATGGTTATATTTGATCACTATGTTCAGTATAATGATCTGCCTTCCCTAGCTTCTTCAATTCTAATTTCGTTGACGCGTTTCGGAGAACCTCCATCTTCAAAAAAATTATCTAAACTCAAGTATACTCAAGTATAGATATATTTTTGAAGATGGAGGTTCTCCGAAACGCGTCAACGAAAATAGAATTGATGGTCTAGGAAAGGAATTTTAAAATTCTGAACATAGTGACAATAATCCTATTGAAATCCTATTGAAGAAAAAAAGAAGAATATAAAAAGAGTTATATTTGGTTTCTTTTTTAATGGTTTTTTAAAATACGAAGCTTTAATTAAACGCCTTAGACCTCTCGACCACGCTAACCACTTAGCGTAAGACCCGGGTTCGATTCCCGGCCAGGGCTTGGCATTTTCATACGCTATAAATCATCCCATCGTCTGCATTAGCCCAAGTGTGCACAATAGTCGGACGTTAAACACCAAAAAAAAAAAAAAAAGTACGAGACAGTTTGTAAATATTCTATGCACTATTTATAAGTAAATTTTTTAAACAAACACTCAGAAACGATCGTTCGAAATACGGCAAACCAAGTTATCAGTATAAACATGAACTATTGCGAAATAAATCTAAAGATGTTTAGAAAACCGGCGAAACGGTTCCATTGTTCATTTCCGCAGTAAACATTTTTCCACAATTAAACGCATAAAGACATTTTACAACCATTGACAGTTTAGAAACCATGATATCATCCGACCATAAAAAAAAAATATAGCAGCCGCTCAAAGTACCGAGTTAAATATACAATATGGCGTCATTTCACGCCGATTTCATGGCGTAACCAATTAGAATTTAGAAAACGCAGCCGTGCCTGACATCGCGGCGTTTCAACGATAAAATCCCGCACAAAGCTCGCGACCCGATAACAAAAACAATATTGTTCAATTTCGTTTGGTTCTTTTGAAAAATATTACCCGGACCGACAGCGTCCTTGATGCGGCTAAAGTTCTAGGAATCGAAACAAACAAGCGATAGTTGGAACAATCGAAATCGACCGGAAGTGACGTACGGGTAAAACAATGGAAGACGCACGACGTGGCGTTATTGGAATTCAAAGTCAGCTGCGGCGACGTGAGCCAGCTCTAGCGGCCAAAACGAGAACTATAAGTCTTAAACTAACAAATTTTAATAAGCTATATGTATTCTTCAAGTGGTCCGGTGGGGGACATCTGTTTTTTTGTGACAGTTTTCCGTTAAGAACGGTTGTTGGAATATTAAACGAGGTTCCTGTTTTTTGGAAGTTAAAAATCGAAGTATTTAAGATACAAGTTAGAGACGTTTCCGCTGTGGTTTTGCTACAGTTGAAAGTAAAATTTTACATGGATTTTTACGAATATTTGTTTATAATAAATGACCGACTCGGTGGCCTAGTTGATAGCGTACTAGGCTTTCACTTCAAGGACCCGGGTTCGATTCCCGGCCAGGGCTTGGCATTTTCATACGCTATAAATCACCCCATCGTCTGCATTAGCCCAAATGTGCACAACAGTCGGACGTTAAACACAAAAAAATAATAAATTGCAGTTTATGTATCAGACCTCACGAGGAATGAAAATGTCCTCACGCAGCTGTATCGCTGACAGGATAAAAGCAAATTACCAAAAATAATTTTCTTCATCCTATCCTTGTTGAAATGCTTATTCCACCAACTTAATCAGCATTAAACAGTTCATATATCAGCATTTTAAATTTTCAAATCACATTGAAAATACAAAAATGAACCCTGACCGAGGTCAAATTAAATTTCTTAATTTCAACAGATTTGAAAAATCAACATTTTAATTAATGCTGTTCTTAACGCATGATGGTGAAATTGAAAGAAGTTATGATTTTTTAAAGATTTGAAATGACCGCCATTTTGAAACTGCTTAGCGGAATGTTTCAAGCTACTACTGTAGTCAATGTTCGTGCCAAGTTTAAATTAAATCGGACCAGAATTGCATGAGTGAGCACGCTAAAACTCATACGCACACATCAAAAAGTGATTTAGAGGTCAGAATCGGTGCTTTTTCAAGGTCCCGAGTCTGAGTCTTACCATGATGGCCGCTCAGATAGCTCATTTTTTAATGGAAATTTACTAATAACAGCTGTTCTTTTATTATACTGTTTGGATTGTTCTTAAAGCATAGCCCTATACCGAACCTCAATAATTCAATTCGCCAAACTTCAGAAACACGGAAATGTAAAATATTTTTATTCTTCCAATCTATATATTCACTAAGGAAAACCGAATTCGCGTGAAAAGGAAGTTCTTCAATTCATGAGATTCAATTTTGTTGTTGTTGTTATTTTAAGGCGAAAAGCACATTGAGGCTATGTAATGTAAGAGCACATTGCCTCCCTAAATGTAAGTGTGAGAGTAAAGTGTTAAAGTCGTAAGTGTAGTGTTGCAAGTGTAAGTGTGTGTTAGACTCGGGTACCGCGAGGGACGTCTAAATCCAATAGGTGCAACTAGTCTGCGCCCTGGGGGATATATATATATCATAGATATACATTGTTATATATATATATATATATATATATATATATATATATATATATATATATAAACAAAAGCTAGCACTCCACACAAAAGCTACCATGGAGGGTATTTTGAAGGAAGAACGCAAAATCTTGAGGAAGATCCTTGGCCCGAGATTAACAGAAGATGGATACAGGTTGCACTCCCGGAAGAACACAGAGAAGATATCGAACCTGGCAGCAGATATCAGAAGAAGGAGCCTACGGTTCTATGGACACATCAGTAGACTCCCAACAACGAGACTTGCCAACAGAATCCTTAAATATATACAAGGAGTCAAATCAACAACGTTGTGGATCGCACAAGTCAGAATAGACCTACATGACGCAGAAATAGACTCAACAGACGTTGAAGACAGGCACGCATACAGGAGAAAGATGCTCGGTTGGAAGGTCCCAGAGAATGAAATCCCAAAGAGAGCAGGAGTAAAATGGACGGAGGAGCGGAAGAGGATCCATGGGGACAGGATGAGGGAGGTGTGGAGGATTAGAAGGAACAAGACATGAGTCGGAGTGCTTTGCATGATCCAACAGGGTCTATACGCAAATAATAATTATATATATATATATATATATATATATATATATATATATATAGGCAAAAGAGTAAATAAAAGAGTTTAATTTTAATTGTGCTAGGCTGGTTTTTAAATCCAATTATTCACTGTTATAATCGCTGTTTTTGTATAATAATCATTTACCATTTTATGTTGAATTTCGATTTTACAACACCATTCTAAAGTTACGTAACAGGAACTAAGCGTCATGTCACATTTTCGATAACTAATATTCCCTCGCCACCCCAGGGTGGTCAAACTGTCACAACAGGTAGCCAACAACAATATTCCCGCTAGTCACAGTTGGTACGCCTGATGTTTGACACTTCCGATTCGATCATGTCTTGCAGTCAAAACTACTTCAGGGCAGCGTCTTAAACTGAGGTTATTTCACTTTAAGGTGGTAGAGACTCTTCAGCCGAGGCTCGTGAAAGTCGATTCGTGTCTTTTCAGATGAAAGTCTAAATACTGCATTTTAAAATTTGATATGCGTGTTGCGTAAACGAAACTTTAAATAAAACTTATTTAAAACGAATTGTATGAAATTATGTCTCAGCTGAAACCTTCATCCAACCGATATTCAAATAAGCATCGATACTTTACTTAAAAAGAAAACCAAAATGCGATTTCATGTTGACTTTTCGAAGTAAATTTATTTTTACGCAAAGTAAGTCTTATAGAAACATGTAAGCATTATATAACGTCATTCATAAATTTACTAACGTTTACAATTTACGTTCGTAAATTC
The DNA here is from genome assembly GCA_022606455.1 of Callitettix versicolor. Lineage (NCBI taxonomy): Eukaryota > Metazoa > Arthropoda > Insecta > Hemiptera > Cercopidae > Callitettix > Callitettix versicolor. The sequence goes on from CM040185.1 coordinate 93,089,713, forward strand.
CCATCTTACAGGTGTTTTAACAAATTGTTTAAGATGACTAGCTTAAAATGTTTCAATATAAAGTAATGAGTTACAAGCATGCAAATGTTACTAAGGAAAATATGTATTTAAATCAATGTTGAATTTGTTAAATATATTCCGTACTTTATCTTCAAAACAGTAGTTTCAATAAAAAGTAATGAGTTACAAGCATACAAATGTTATTAAGGAAAATATAACATTAAAATCACTGTTGAATATGTTAAATATATTCCGTACTTTATCTTCAAAACAGTAGTATCAATATAAAATTATGAGTTACAAGAATACAAATGTTGTTAAGGAAAATACAACATTAAAATCACTGTTGAATTTGTTAAATATATTCCGTACTTTATCTTCAAAACAGTAGTTTCAATACAAAGTAATGAGTTACAAGCATACAAATGTTATTAAAGAAAAAATAACATTAAAATCACTGTTGAATTTGTTAAACATTATTTCAGTACTTTATCTTCAAAACAGTAGTTTCAATACAAAGTAATGAGTTACAAGCATACAAATGTTATTAAGGAAAATATAACATTAAAATCACTGTTGAATTTGTTAAATATATTCCGTATTTTATCTTCAAAACAGTAGTTTTACAATAAAAAGTAATGAGTTACAAGCATACAAACATTAATAAGGAAAATAAAGCATTAAAATCATTGTTGAATTTGTTAAATATATTCCGTACTTTATCTTCAAAACAGTAGTTTCAACATAAAATAATGAGTTACAAGCATACAAATGTTGTTAAGGAAAATAAAACATTAAAATCACTGTTGAATTTGTTAAATATATTCCGTACTTTATCTTCAAAACAGTAGTTTCAATACAAAGTAATGAGTTACAAGCATACACATGTTATTAAGGAAAATATAACATTAAAATCACTGTTAAATATATTCCGTACTTTACCTTCAAGACAGTATTTGCAATATAAAATAATGAGTTACAAGCATACAAATGTTGAGGAAAGTAAAACATTAAAATCACTGTCGGATTCATTGTACATATCCGCGGATTCATTGTACATATCCGCCTAACGAGTTACAAGCAAACAAATGTTATTAAGGAAAATTAAGTATTAAAATACTGTTGAATTTGTTAAATATATTCCGTACTTTACCTTCAAAAAAGTAGTATCAATATAAAGTAATGAGTTACAAGCATACATATGTTATTAAGGAAAATATAACATTAAAATCACTGTTGAATTTGTTAAATATATTCCGTACTTTACCTTCAAAACAGTAGTTGCAATATAAAATAATGAGTTACAAGCATACAAATGTTGTTAAGGAAAGTAAAACATTAAAATCACTGTCGGATTCATTGTACATATCCGCGTAATATACATATCCGCGGATTCATTATACATATCCGCCTAACGAGTTACAAGCAAACAAATGTTATTAAGGAAAATTAAGTATTAAAATACTGTTGAATTTGTTAAATATATTCCGCACTTCACCTTCAAAAAAGTAGTATTAATATAAAGTAATGAGTTACAAGCATACATATGTTATTAAGGAAAACATAACATTAAAATCACTGTTGAATTTGTTAAATATATTCCGTACTTTATCTTCAAAACAGTAGTTTCAATACAAAGTAATGAGTTACAAGCATACAAATGTTGTTAAGGAAAGTAAAACATTAAAATCACTGTCGGATTCATTGTACATATCCGCGTAACGAGTTACAAGCAAACAAATGTTATTAAGGAGAATAAAGCATTAAAATCACTTAAGAATTTTTTAACTATTCGCATTTGTCATTCCATCGGCAAATTAATTACGCTTCCAACAGGTGTTTCAGTCTGGCCTAAGTTGACTGAATGAGGTCCAGTAAGACGGCAAGGCCTGCGACGAGTTCATGAACTTGTGACAGGGACAGTGCGGGCACTCGAGCAGGTTGGGCTATAAAGTAAGTACAGAATGACCACGCCTGTCCGGCAACAGACTGATAGATTTCACCGCGCTTCCACCTGCGCCTTGATTCGCTCAATTTATGGCCGCTTCAAACTGTGATTGCGGTTAAGGGATTTATACACCCGGCCATTGTTAAAACGCGCCACGCAACACGACTTCGGAAATCGGCGTTTTAGTTGTGTGGGAAAGGGAATGCATTTTTTTATTTGAAGTCTTCGACATTTACGCTTATGTAAATGGTATTATATCGTATCACAACAATGGTAAGAACTGAGAATTTACTGCTTCATAATAAACGATTGGGAATTCCTTACTTCATAATGTACGGTTAGAAATTATATTAAATGTGGAATTATATTAAATTGGAAATGTGAAAATTATTAAATTTAAGAAATTATATTAAATGTGGAGATTATATTACAGTAAAAAATTGTATAATTGAGAATTCATAAATGACTGAGAATTCACAACTTCGCAATAAACAACAACTTATTTATGAACAACAAACTTAGTTCGCTATTTCGTAACAAACTATCTGGAAGTCCCTACTTCATAAGCACGGTAGGAAATTACATTAAGTACTAGAAATTCATAAATAATTGGGAATTTACAACTTCATATTAAAGAACTGAGAATTCACTACTTCATAATAAACGATTGGAAATATCCTAATAGTCATATTATACTATACGGTTAGAAATTATATTAAATGTGGAATTATATTAATTGTTCCAAATTATATTAAATTTGGAAATGTGAAAATTATTAAATTTAAGAAATTATATTAAATGTGGAATTATATTAATTGTTCCAAATTATATTAAATTGGAAATGTGAAAATTATTAAATTTAAGAAATTATATTAAATGTGGAAATTATATTATAGTAAAAAATTGTATAATTGAGAATTCATTAATGACTGAGAATTTACAACTTCGCAATAAACAACAACTTACTTATTTATGAACAACAAACTTAGTTCGCTACTTCGTAACAAACTATCTGGAAGTCCCTACTTCATATGCAATGTTGGAAATTACATTAAATACTAGAAATTCATAAATAATTGGGAATTTACAACTTCATATTAAACAACTGAGAATTCACTACTTCATAATAAACGATTGGAAATATCCTAATAGTCATATTATAATATACGGTTAGAAATTATATTAAATGTGGAATTATATTAATTGTTCCAAATTATATTAAATTGGAAATGTGAAAATTATTAAATTTAATAAATTATATTAAATGTGGAATTATATTAATTGTTCCAAATTATATTAAATTGGAAATGTGAAAATTATTAAATTTAAGAAATTATATTAAATGTGGAAATTATATTATAGTAAAAAATTGTATAATTGAGAATTCATAAATGACTGAGAATTCACAACTTCGCAATAAACAACTTACTTATTTATGAACAACAAACTTAGTTCGCTATTTCGTAACAAACTATCTGGAAGTCCCTACTTCATACGCACGGTAGGAAATTACATTAAATACTAGAAATTCATAAATAATTGGGAATTTACAACTTCATATTAAACAACTGAGAATTCACTACTTCATAATAAACGTTTGGAAATATCCTAATAGTCATATTATAATATACGGTTAGAAATTACAGTATATTAAATATGAAATTATATTACTGTAATTGTTCCAAATTATATTAAATTGGAAATGTGAAAATTATTAAATTTAAGAAATTATATTAAATGTGGAAATTATATTATAGTAAAAAATTGTATAATTGACAATTCATAAATGACTGAGAATTTACAACTTCGCAATAAACAACAACTTACTTATTTATGAACAACAAACGTAGTTCACTACTTCGTAACAAACTATCTGGAAGTCCCTACTTCATACGCACGGTTGGAAATTACATTAAATACTAGAAATTCATAAATAATTGGGAATTTACAACTTCATATTAAACAACTGAGAATTCACTACTTCATAATAAACGATTGGAAATATCCTAATAGTCATATTATAATATACGGTTAGAAATTATATTAAATGTGGAATTATATTAATTGTTCCAAATTATATTAAATTGGAAATGTGAAAATTATTAAATTTAAGAAATTATATTAAATGTGGAAATTATATTATAGTAAAAAATTGTATAATTGAGAATTTATAAATGACTGAGAATTCAGAACTTCGCAATAAACAACAACTTATTTATGAACAACAAACGTAGTTCACTACTTCGTAACAAACTGTCTGGAAGTCCCTACTTCATATGCGCGGTTGGAAATTACATTAAATACTAGAAATTCATAAATAATTGGGAATTTACAACTTCATATTAAACAACTGAGAATTCACTACTTCATAATAAACGATTGGAAATTCCCTACTTCATAATAAACAACTGGACTATTATAAATTCAAAGCCTCTTAATAAATAACTGAGTTCACTACTCCATAATAAACCATTCATAACTTTTTTTTCATAAATAAAAAATGGTTGAAAATTCCTAACTTCATAATATTGATAATATTAAATGCGCTACTTTATAATAAACGATTAGGGATTCATAATAAAGGATTGGGAATTTACTATATAATAAAAAACGAACAGGAATTCATAATCAATCCCTTCTCATAGACTAAAAAAAAGGATTGAACATTTACTAATTTACGCCTGTAATAAGCTATTAGGAATTTATAATAAATAATATAAAATCTGCGGGTTATAATAAGCGACGGGGAATTCATAATAAATCCTTTTTACACAGACTAAAAAAAAGGTTAAAATTTCTTAATTTAAGCCCTGACTATTAGGAATTCATAATAAACAAGTAGGAATTCACTACATTATAATAAACAATTGGGAATTTAAAATCAGTCCTTTTTCAATTGTTGAAAAAAGTGTTGTGAATTTATTAATTTATAATAAACGTTTGAAAATTAATAATGAACGACTGATAAATGATTGCACGATAATAAAATATTGCGAATTCATAATAAACCCTTTTTCTATAGACTAAAAGGTTATGAATTTACTTGCCTGTTTAATAATAAACGATTGTAGATTCATGATGCGATCGAGAATTCATAATGAAAGATTGAAAACTCACTAAATCGTAATAGACTATTGGAAATTCATAACAAATCCTTTTTCCATAGAAAATATGACTTAAATAATAGCAAACTGTTTGGGAATTTTCTACTTTAAAAAATAAAATGAAAATTAAGTTAACAAGTGTTTACTTTACAGTATCTTGTCTGTAGTCAACAAAAAAATAGGCAGAAACCATTGAATGTAAACGTACTAGAATAATAATCCTTATGACAGATACGTGAGCACTCGCTGCTGGCGGCATCTAACGGCAGAGTGTTCAACTATAGTTAAAAAGTACTGTGTATTTTCTCAAAAGAACACGAGAACGCTTGCAGCGTTCTTAGCGGCAAATAGCGTAACTACTTGGACTTTAGCCTCTGATATCAAGCACGTTATTTATATTGGTGGATCTACTATTCCGTTTATATTTATATGCTAAAACTTTCTTTTTCTTATTTCGATGAGGCCTGCTGACCACGTGACAATTTCAATTCTTCACACTTAGCTGTTTTCTCTTCCATTCCCTCCGATATTCCCTCATTCTTTCACTATGCAGCTTCTTTCTGTCTTCGGACCACTTCGCACCAGGTTTCTTCTGCAATCTTCCACGGAATCCCTCCATACTCAATATCCTCTTTCTAAAAATCACTCTGTTCAGCGTTTCTTCTTCTTTAATATTCTTTCTAAATCTTTCCTAACCTCTTGAATCCAACTAGTTGTTGACGTTTTATCCCATAGGTACTTCAGTATCCTTTTCGCTAGTCTTGAATCATACATATGTCCAAAAAATTGCAGTCTCTTCCTTATCGTCTCTGTCATGTCCTCTATGTTCCTGTATACATCATTAGATCTTAGTTTCCATGTTTCTTTAGTTTTCACTGGGATTTTACTCATTTTATTATCTACCTTATTGTTTATTTGACCGATAAATTATCTTCAGACGGTGAATAAAACAAAACGGTGCAATAATTTCTCACATTAATTTTTGCAAATTTATCGATGTCCCTTTAAAATCACTGCTAAATAATTATAACTAATGATGATATATTTGTTATCACCTGTGTTAATCGTAAACAAAGGCAGCAAACGGTACTTTCATTTGGTACGGAACAGCTGTGTTGCAAAATCAGCTGTTCAGATCAACATCCCTCCATCCCGCATCCTTAGTGTACACAAATATTAAGGAATTCACATAGCAATATAACAGCGGAAATACGATTAATGTTGCCTCTCACTACAACTATCACAAAACCAAATACAATTTACCGCATCCACAGCGAAACGTAAAATCGTCACGCCATTTCCTTCAAAAGAACGAAATTATTCCACGGGTCCGCGCTTAATACGTTTAATTGCTGGAAACAGTTTTCGGGTGAAACCTAACCAGAATTAATTAGCCCCGATGCTTAGTTGATTAGGATTCCTGTTCATTTTTTGGTTATTAAACTTTCACGGTTGTTATGTACTCGGTTCACAGTTCGTTTAACTTTCGGCCATTATTTACAAACGCCCGTGTCCCAGTCCGGCTTGGGTGGTTGAAATCGCGTGGTATTAAAAATAACGGATAATTTATTGAAATTTAAACAAGCCGCGTTTCGCGTGCGCTGACGTGAAATGTACGGTCGGGCGGCCAGGGCGCTGAAATTTCCAAAATATCGAAATAAAAATTAACGATCTTTCAAAAAAATATAGCAAATTACGGCTCGGTTAAATATAAAGTTTGCTAAAAGATAAACGTAGATTTTGAATATTTGCATTAAAAAATTGGAATATATTAATAAATAATTACGTTTCGCATAATTTTTACGTCTAGTTAACTGTGATAAGTGTTATAATTGAGACGTTTCCAGGACAGAAGAGGTGTAAAACAATGTTTACGATATATTTTATTGTATTTTTACGATAACCGATACATTTTTCGATGTGTTATAAATCCGCGCCCGTTCGGTTGAAACGGTTAAAGGTTCGATAACTTATTATCGATAGTTATTATCGATAGTTATATTTTTAGACAACTGGACAGGTTATGCAGTGGGTCAAAACATGCGGTCTTTGCAATTATTTAAATAATTATGACTGACTTTGTGTGTGTTCAAACAGAAGAATTTTGAAGACATTGCCAAATAAAACGCTATCTAACCTCAATTCCTGTTTGAATATATAAGCGCCTTGATTCTTGATGAGGTTAAAACACCGGTCAGTCTGCTGTGCTCATCTTCAGGTTCTTAGTTCTAGCCGCAGTTACTCTCCATTGTTTAAGCAAAAAAAAAAAAAATAAATAAAATAAAATAAAAAAACAAAAACAGAAATTTAAACACCACTTTTTGAATTCATTTAACGACATGAACATGTGAGTAAAAGAATTTCACTATTTTGGCATTCGTTTTTCATTTTGTTGTAAAGTGTTTCGTCATTGTATTAAAAACGCATTGTCCTCTTGAGTTACGTATATCTGAAAAGAAACTTTACAACTTAAAAATTTTACAATCTGTTTTCGCATCCACGCATTATTTTATGGAGGTTGGTGCTACTGACACTTAACGTCAGTTGGTAAGCTTGCCACTGCGCTTCTCAGTCAAATTAGTGTAAAGACTCGGTGGACGATGTGGATAAAGCATCGGTCAGTCTGCTGTGTTTCTGAACTGCGCACCTTCAGGTTCTTAGTTCTAGCCGCAGTTACTCTCCATTGTTAAGCAAAAAAAAAAAAAAAAAAAAAAAACACAAAGGTTTTGAATTTATTAAACCTCTTATACGTAGATAAGATGCAAGTTAACGAAATGAACATGTGAGTAAAAGAATTTCACTATTTTGGCATTCGTTTTTCATTTTGTTGTAAAGTGTTTCCTAATTGTATTAAAAACGCATTGTCCTTTTGAGTTACGTATATCTGAAAAGAAACTTTACAGCTTAAAAATTTTACAATCTGTTTTTGCATCCACGCATTATTTTCTGGAGGTTGGTACTACTGACACTTAACGTCAGTTGGTTTGCTTTCAGTCAAATTAGAAGACTCGGTGGTTTAAAGCACCGGTCAGTCATTCAGGTAGTTCTAAAGTTACTCTCCATTGCATTTATTAAACCTTTTGTTTTTCAGTTTCGTCATTGTATTAAAAACGCATTGTCCTCTTGAGTTACGTATATCTGAAAAGAAATTTTAAACTTAAAAATTTTACAATCTGTTTTCGCATCCACGCATTATTTTCTGGAGGTTGGTACTACTGACACTTAACGTCAGTTGGTAAGCTTGCCACTGCGCTTCTCAGTCAAATTTGACAGCGTGTAGGAGAAATAGCTGTCAATCCGACAACCCTTGTTTGTAGAGCTTTAATTTTATCCAGACGTGCAACGTCATAATGGAAAGGTAATGCGTAATTTGGCCAATATAGTGCTTAGGTTAACGTGGCGTAAAGGAAACGTTGCGATTTGGAGGGGGTGTGTTGGCAGGAAACGTACAGTATTGGAAACACTGTATGTAAGTATTTTAAAATGAAGGTTTTAAAAAGAAAACTGTCGTGTGCTTAAGGAAATCCAGGATGGGAATTATTGCCTTAAAAATAGTAATGCAATAAATAAAGATTATGGTCACAGTTTTTGAACATCCATGAAGATTTATAATTCAAAAAGATTTCCAAACGTTGAATAACAAGAAATTTATTAATTGAACCCGAAGACCAAAACCTAAACACAATCTGATCAACCGATTTTGAAAAATTATTCCTTTTTGTTAATTTTTTTGTGGATATATTTGAAAATTTAGTGGTAAAGGGATAGAATACAATATGTTCAGTATAATAATCTGCCTTCCCTAGCTTCGTCAACTCTTTTTTCGTTGACGCGTTTCGGAGAACCTCCATCTTCAAAAACTATTTCTATACTCTATAGAGAAATAAGGTATAGAAATAGTTTTTGAAGATGGAGGTTCTCCGAAACGCGTCAACGAAAGAAGAATTGACGAAGTTAAGGAAGGCAGATCATTGTACTGAACATAGTGACAATAATCCTAGCAGAAAAGAAGAAGAATATAAAAAGGATGGAATACAGTTGTGCTGATTTTTTAAAATTATATCTTTAAAGTAAGGACAGTTTGGTATAAAAGAAAATGCTAAAAAGTTTAAAAAAAAATATGGGCGAACAAATTTTTCCCATTGGTCAAAAAGAAGTATAATCTTCAGCTTAGTTAGAGATGGAGATAGCCAGGAAAAATACGTTTTTGACTTTGGGATTCTTAAAACGGATTTAAATCCACATATCGAAATCTTTATCCCACTAAAATCGTGACTCACTTAATATTTTACTATAATAGTAAAAATTCTGTACATCTTAGTTCCGGTCCACTTTTTCAAAACCAATTTTCCATCCTCGAACTCAAAACTAATGGCCCCCCGAGGCGCCAAGACACAAACGCTCTTAATTTTGGTTCATCCTGCAGGCCAGTGGTAGATCACCGAACAGAACAGCTGTGCCAAGATCCCCGCAGGGCTTTCTTTGTTGCCCGCACCCCGCGCCCCCTTCATTCTTCGGATTTCTAGTCATTCTCGGTGCTTTCTGGTGCGTGATCTCACCCTTTCCCCTAAAACCTGTTTACCCACTTCAACAGCAACACTGGTGGTGGAACCTGTTTCTTGGACATTTCGGGATAAGGTTTTAGTTTGATAGTAGTTTTAATCGAACTAGCAGGGAAAATAAACGAAATAGTTTCAGCTGTTTGATACACTATATACAGGTGTACATTAACGTTTTAGCAAACCAATACGTACGGGGGAATATTTTAGCTGTTATGTAAATATTTTGGTTGAAAAACTATCAGTAATTGTTAAGAAAAAACTAAGAAACCCGTTTACTTAAAACCGGTTTGCTAGATTTTCCTTGTAGTTTATTCATAGACAGAAAAATAATCACTAAATTTTTTGTTGTTATTGTCCCATTGTTGAATGTTTACATTAGGACGGCCATCTTGGTAAAACCTAGACAAAGGACTTTGAAATTAATTAAAATCCCTAGGCCTTTCGATCATTTTCTGAGAGGTTACAAATGTGGTTTTATATATATATATATATTTTTAATTTTCGGCGATGATAATCTTAACGGTTTTTCGCCGGAAAAAATTTGTTGTTATTTTAAGGCAAAAAGCACATTGAGGCTATTATCGCCTTCCTAAATGTAAGTGTGAGTGTAAAGTGTTAAAGTTGTAAGTGTAATGTTGTGTGTGTTAGACTCGGGTACCGCGAGGGACGTCTAAATCCTCTCAATAGGTGCAGCTAGTCTGCACCCCCTATGGGGCCTGTTGTATATATATATATATATATATATATATATATATATATAACAATAACAATATATAGGCCTATATATATATTACGAATGTATATACAACGAAATGTGTGTGTGTGTGTGTGTGTGTGTGTGTGTGTGTGTGTGTGTGTATATATATATATATATATATATATATATATATTTATATATATATTGTTGTTGGCTGCCTCGGTTGCCTAGTTGATAGCGTACTGGGCTTTCACCTCTAGGACCCGGGTTCGATTCCCGGCCAGGGCTTGGCATTTTCATACGCTATAAATCATCCCATCGTCTGCATTAGCCCAAGTGTGCACAATAGTCGGAATTAAACCCCCCCCCCAAAAAAAATATGTATATATATTGTTATTTTAAGGCGAAAAGAACACTGAAGCTATTATCGCTTCCCTAAATGTAAGTGTGAGTGTAAAGTGTTAAAGTAGTAATTGTAGTGCTGTAAATATACGTGTGTGTTAGACTCGGGTACCGCGAGGGACTTCTAAATCTTCTCAATAGGTGCAGCTAGTCTGCATTCTCCTGAGGGATATATATATATATATATATATATATATATATATATATATTATATTTAAATAATAGTTTAGACAATTTTGTAATCAACAAAATCTTGTAACAATCTTCCAATCTTTAATACAATCAAGCAATAACTTTTCTACATTGTACTTCTTAAAAATCTTATTTTACCATCGTAAAATTTGTGTAAGTTAAGAATTTAAATTTACAAATTTAATTGAAAATATACCGTGGCCAGCGTTGAAATTTGCATAAATTACAATTTTAAATTTCTAACGTTCATTGACTGTACAAAAACGAACCTTACCCGAGGTCAGGGTTCTTTCTTGTAATTTTTTAGAACACATATATTTGCCTTTTCTAGCTGCAAACACTTTATATTTGTTGACGCGTTTCGAAATACGTCCATTTTCAGAAGTTTTTACAACATTCCAAGCGGGAAAAAGACAAGTATTTTCAATGTAATTTTACAGTTTAAAATGCAAATTTATTCAGATTGTGACGGTTAAATTGGATTTAAAAAAAATGTAATTTGAAA
>CM040185.1:93106122-93128622 GCA_022606455.1 Callitettix versicolor
TTTTGAAATGTTATCCCCACAAACTTACATACTTTCATTCATTTGAACCATTCTTTATAAAATAAAAGTGAAGAAATGTACAATTACAATGCTTTTACAATATTTATTTTGCAATTTTTTATCTGTTATTTTCTATTTTCGCTTTCTTTTATATTTATTATTTTGTTTTGAAATGTTATCCCCACAAACTTACATACTTTCATTCATTTGAACCATTCTTTATAAAATCAAAGTGAAGATATACAAAATTACAATGCTTTTACAATATTTATTTTGCAATTTTTTATCCGTTATTTTCTATTTTCGCTTTCTTTTATATTTATTATTTTGTTTTGAAAAGTTATCCCCACAAACTTAAATACTTTCATTCATTTGAACCATTCCTTATAAAATCAAAGTGAAGATATACACAATTACAATGCTTTTACAATATTTATTTTGCAATTTTTTATCTGTTATTTTCTATTTTCGCTTTCTTTTATATTTATTATTTTGTTTTGAAAAGTTATCCCCACAAACTTAAATACTTTCATTCATTTGAACCATTACTTTCATTCATTTGAACCATTCTTTATAAAATCAAAGTGAAGATATACAAAATTACAATGCTTTTACAATATTTATTTTGCAATTTTTTATCCGTTATTTTCTATTTTCGCTTTCTTTTATATTTATTATTTTGTTTTGAAAAGTTATCCCCACAAACTTAAATACTTTCATTCATTTGAACCATTCCTTATAAAATCAAAGTGAAGATATACACAATTACAATGCTTTTACAATATTTATTTTGCAATTTTTTATCTGTTATTTTCTATTTTCGCTTTCTTTTATATTTATTATTTTGTTTTGAAATGTTATCCCCACAAACTTACATACTTTCATTCATTTGAACCATTCTTTATAAAATCAAAGTGAAGATATACAAAATTACAATGCTTTTACAATATTTATTTTGCAATTTTTTATCCGTTATTTTCTATTTTCGCTTTCTTTTATATTTATTATTTTGTTTTGAAAAGTTATCCCCACAAACTTAAATACTTTCATTCATTTGAACCATTCCTTATAAAATCAAAGTGAAGATATACACAATTACAATGCTTTTACAATATTTATTTTGCAATTTTTATCTGTTATTTTCTATTTTCGCTTTCTTTTATATTTATTATTTTGTTTTGAAAAGTTATCCCCACAAACTTAAATACTTTCATTCATTTGAACCATTCTTTATAAAATAAAAGTGAAGAAATGTACAATCACAATGCTTTTACAATATTTATTTTGCAATTTTTTATCTGTTATTTTCTATTTTCGCTTTCTTTTATATTTATTATTTTGTTTTGAAAAGTTATCCCCACAAACTGAAATACTTTCATTCATTTGAACCATTCTTTATAAAATCAAAGTGAAGATATACACAATTACAATGCTTTTACAATATTTATTTTGCAATTTTTATCTGTTATTTTCTATTTTCGCTTTCTTTTATATTTATTATTTTGTTTTGAAAAGTTATCCCCACAAACTTAAATACTTTCATTCATTTGAACCATTCTTTATAAAATCAAAGTGAAGATATACACAATTACAATGCTTTTACAATATTTATTTTGCAATTTTTTATCTGTTATTTTCTATTTTCGCTTTCTTTTATATTTATTATTTTGTTTTGAAAAGTTATCCCCACAAACTTAAATACTTTCATTCATTTGAACCATTCTTTATAAAATAAAAGTGAAGAAATGTACAATCACAATGCTTTTACAATATTTATTTTGCAATTTTTTATCTGTTATTTTCTATTTTCGCTTTCTTTTATATTTATTATTTTGTTTTGAAAAGTTATCCCCACAAACTTAAATACTTTCATTCATTTGAACCATTCTTTATAAAATAAAAGTGAAGAAATGTACAATCACAATGCTTTTACAATATTTATTTTGCAATTTTTTATCTGTTATTTTCTATTTTCGCTTTTTTTATATTTATTATTTTGTTTTGAAAAGTTATCCCCACAAACTTAAATACTTTCATTCATTTGAACCATTCTTTATAAAATAAAAGTGAAGAAATGTACAATCACAATGCTTTTACAATATTTATTTTGCAATTTTTATCTGTTATTTTCTATTTTCGCTTTCTTTTATATTTATTATTTTGTTTTGAAAGTTATCCCCACAAACTTAAGTACTTTCATTCATTTGAACCATTCTTTATACAATCAAAATGAATAAATACACAATCACTATGCTTTTACAATATTTATTTTGCAATCTTTTATCTGTTATTTTCTATTTTCGCTTTCTTTTATATTTATTATTTTGTTTTGAAAAGTTATCCCCACAAATTTATATATAGTTTCATCCATTTGAACCATTCCTTATAAAATCAGAGTGAAAAAATACACAATCACAATGCTTTTACAATATTTATTTTTCAGGCTTTAACTGTTCTTTATGTTGTTTTTTAACAGTTTTACACTATTTAACACTATTATTATTAAACTCCAACTCCTTTGGGTCGACATTTCAATTCACCCGAACACAATCCCATATCAAATGAACAGTAAACCTTCAGAAAAGATTATACCGTGCTGCCCAAGTAAACACACATTTTTAATAATCCAAGGTTGACGGTGACGAAGCTAGGTTGTGTGGGCCAGGAAGGTCCGGACCGCTCAGGGGTCAGAGTTAGGTCAGAGAGCCCGAGGTGCAAAGTCTGTTGTTAGCGCTGCGGTGTTGAAAATTCATAAACATGTCCCCACTAAACGCATTCGTTACGTCTAGGTTAATGAAACCAAGGCATCGCATCTACTCCGGCATTCTCTTTCACGATTTGGGGAACATTAGGACGTTTTGGCGTTACCTGGGACGTTTAATAAACCACTTGGCGTTAATGTTATGCCGCCAAACCGAGCCGTAATGTTTTATAAAATAAAGCGTGTAGAAACAGGTTTTGAAATTAATTTTTTTGTAAAATATAGGCTACCACATCGTACCCTTTGTAGTGTTTGATAAAAAGTACGATTGTCGTGTTTTTCGAACAAATTGTTTATTTTTGTTTCTTTATTTGTTTCACCCAACTTTGGGGTACACCAAATCAATCACTTTTTAATGTTCTGTGCCTTCCTCGTAGCCCAGTATTGCTTCATTCGTTGTGATCTTGCTTTTCATTCTTCGTCAGAGATTTGGATCGTTCGCTTGGATTTGACTTTGCCTTGGAACCGTTGTTTCTTGTCCTTGGTTATATATTCTGTTATTTATTTTTTTGTGTTTAACGTCGGACTATTGTGCACACTTGGGCTAATACAGACGATGAGATGATTTATAGCGTATGAAAATGCCAAGCCCTGGCTGGGAATCGAACCCGAGTTCTCGGGTGAAAGCCAATTACGCTTTCAACTAGGCCACCGAGGCGACTCAAATTATTATAATTAAAATAAATAAGGAAGAGAAAACATCATCCATAGTTTTTATGTTTTGTTCAATAACCGAAATTAGTTGTTTTTTAATCACTTGGGAGGGGTTACAACATAAACACCCCTAACAGTAAACGTCTTCTTTACAATTTGGTTGTAAGTTGTAACTTCATGTGATCGAAGTTTGGACGCAATCTGATGTATCAGTTTTAAAAAAATAAACCAATATTTCGGTTTATTTAATAACATCTTCCAAATTTATATTGTTTGTGAACAATTTTTTTGCGATAAAATTTGTTTATGTGTGAAATAACCTAGTGATTGTCCAGCAGATTGTGTCCCATTTTACTGCCAAAATCGGACGCCATCTTGTAGAACAATCATTAAGAACCTATGCTTCTAAAATTATTTTTTGTTTCTGAAAGATTTGAAATTCTACGAATCTGCAGGTAAACGAAAAACACATTTTATTTGAAAAACCAGAAACAGTTCGCTAGAAAGAAAGAAGGAAATGAAAATCGTCTTCATTTTTTGTCTAAGTACTTGTTCTATCACTGTAATCTGACACGATGAAATTCAGTGTTGTTTCAGTCTAGCTGTATACACGTTTACCTTCATTGCCATAACGAATATTAAAGTTTCAAAATGGCGTCGGAAAACGGTAATTCTTTTAACAAGTGACGCGCTATAAACAGAATCATTTTCAAGCACAAAAAATACGGAAAACAAGACCGCAGCTGATAGGTGCAGTTAACGTTTCCTCTTAATGTCAACACAAAAGTAAGTTTTAAATTGAGACTAAAAAAATTAAAACTGTTAATTGGTTTAAATTAATTTTTAAATTTCGCCGCTATTCAAACCTCCCTTATTTAAACAGTTAAGTCTATACAAGCCGTTTATCCCAGGTTTATATCTACACTGTCCAAAGACAGACTTATAGATTTGTGGATGGTCTAGGGTCTAGGGTTAGGACGCTTTGCACTCCGGTCACGTTCCCTCCAGGCCTCTGATCGATACGGGGCGTCGAGGGGGCGCCTCTACCTTCAAGACCTTTCTTGCATTGTTTCCAAAACTTGCAGATTTCAATTGCAACAATAAATTGTGTTTTGGAAAGGTAGTTTATTACTAGACGGAGAAAAACGACTTTACTGTAGAGAATGTATGACTGCGGGGGAAATTAGGTTTTAACGAGTGAAAAAAGTGGTTTTTCAAAATTTTCAGCGGTAAAAGTGGTTTTAGTTTGAATTTAATTTTGGCGCAGTTTGTTTATATCTTAGTTATGATTAGACAATTTGTTTACTTGTTAGAAAAGCTCTTGGAAAAAATTAAATGCCGATTTTCTCAAAATCGGTATCAACTATTTCCACCGAATTCGGGTATCCAATAATTATCCACACTAAACAAAATTACCGGAAGTTATTAACGAAAAAGTACTATTTCTCCAAACCTTTTCTATGAATTTGAAACAAAAAAGTTACGATGCAGTAAAGAATTGAAAAAATATCCGAAAAGAAACCCTTATCACGATTTGTTTACTTTTTTTCGTAGAAAGCTCTCGAAACCGGAAGTTCGGAGCACCGTTTGTTTAGTGGTTCCGTTTCGGTCTTTTTATTACGAGAAAGTTTGTGCAATGTTTCTCTCGTTCGCCGTTCTTTCTGAACACGAAACCCAGTGAAACTCTTGCAACGAGCGAAGCGACCGTCACAACCCGCCGCGCCGCCGCGAGCAAAGATCGCCACACTCTAGTAACCAGTGAACGCAGCGAGCCACTCCGCGATTCCGTAATGAAATTAAAAATAACAAGATTTCATCTCTACATCGCCCTAAACTTTCCATGAATTTTAATTTACTACTCGCTACCACGGAAACCACGCCTGAGCGGGTCGAACAAGAGTCCTTATCTTCGCGTCCTGTGTGAAAATAAATCCCGGCGGAGGATGTGTTCTGCAGTTCCGGTGGGATCCTGCGCGCCGGCAAAATAATTAAAGTAAAAATGATATATTTACCCGCGTTTCCTTTACGTGTAGGATTATTCTGAGTTTGTCGCTATATATTTTAAAAGCAGTTTTTGTTATCCGAAAGAAAGACGGACAATTCGAACGATGGAGTAAAGAGAAAGAGGACAGTGTAAGACGAGGCGTTGAAATGAAGTTGAGAAATTAGTGCAAGAGGGGTTTAAGGAGGACAAAAGTGGAAAAGATTTTCAAAAGGATTATTTAAGAATATAAGCGGATCGAGAGCAAGAGGTCTTCAGGAGGAAAATGAGTGCAAGAGGGGTTTAAAGAGGACAAAAAGTGGAAAAGATTATCAGGAATATTTAAGAATATAAGTGGATCGAGAGTAAGAGGTCTTCAGGAAAGAAATGAGTGCAAGAGGGGTTTAAGGTGAACAAAAAGTGAGAAAAAATTTCAAAAGGAGTATTTAAGAATATAAGCGGATCAAGAGTAAGAGGTCTTCAGGAAAGAAATGAGTGCAAGAGAAGTTTAAGGAGGACAAAAAGTGGAAAAGATTTTCAGGAGAATATAAGCGGATCGAGAGCAAGAGGTCTTCAGGAGGAAATGAGTGCAAGAGGGATTTAAGATGGACAAAGAGTGGAAAAGATTTTCAGGAGAATATAAGCGGATCGAGAGCAAGAGGTCTTCAGGAGGACATGAGTGCAAGAGGGGTTTAAAGAGGACAAAAAGTGGAAAAAATTTTCATGAGAATATAAGCGGATCGAGAGTAAGAGGTCTTCAGGAGGAAATGAGTGCAAGAGGGGTTTAAAGAGGACAAAAAGTGGAAAAAATTTTCATGAGAATATGAGCGGATCGAGAGTAAGAGGTCTTCAGGAGGGAAATGAGTGCAAGAGGGGTTTAAGATGGACAAAAAGTGGAAAAGATTTTCAGGAGAATATAAGCGTATCGAGAGCAAGAGGTCTTCAGGAGGAAATGAGTGCAAGAGGGGTTTAAGGTGGACAAAAAGTGGAAAAGATTTTCAGGAGAATATAAGCGGATCGAGAGCAAGAGGTCGTCAGGAGGAAATGAGTGCAAGAGAGGTTTAAGGTGGACAAAAAGTGGAAAAGATTTTCAGGAGAATATAAGCAGATCGAGAGTAAGAGATCTTCAGGAAGAAATAGGTACAAGAGGGGTTTAAGGTGGACAAAAAGTTGAAAAGATTTTCAGGAGTATTTAAGAATATAAACGGATCGAGAGCAAGAGGTCTTCAGGAGAGAAATGAGTGCAAGAGGTCTTCAAAATGGATGATAGATTATAGGTTAAGAGATTTTTCTTTAAGAGGGTATATTTAATATATTAATCGACAGGTTATCAAGCGAATAATGAGTACAACAGTTCTTCAAAAGGGCAATGAATATATATTTTTTTTTAGGCGGTAACTCCTCAGGTTATCTTACAGTGTTCCTTAGTTCAACCCCAACACGCCAAAATTGACATAAATGAAAACATGTCAATAAACAAAACACTTAAAAACTAAACACATAAACACATAAACTAATTGACAATAAAAGGTGTGTAACAGACCTGGAGGGCAATTGTTTCAAGGATTTTTCAGAAAGGTAAATATTGTAAAAGATCTTCAAAATCATTGTTCGAGAGATTCGCAAATAGGAAAAAAAGAAAGAGGGAAAAGATTTAAGTAGACATTTAATATGGCAAGGAGCACAAAAGTTATTGAAAAAAAGAATATAAAGATATCTTCAGAAGAGCATAGAGTGATAACCTTACGAGGAATGTAGTCACAGATATATGTCTAATTATGAAACTGCTGTTATTGATAATGTTTTCTGAAACAAAATTTATTGTGTGACGGATGTTTTTTTCGAAAAATTCACAACGCGTAAGTGGAAACTTATCAAATTCGAATTTTAATTGATGCAGACTTCACAGTTGCGATGCAATTATTATACTTTCAAGCTACAGTATTACACTAAAAATGTATATCTAATTTTTTTTTTTTTTTTTTTTTTTTTTGGTGTTTAACGCACGACTATTGTGCACACTTGGGCTAATGCAGACGATGGAATGATTTATAGCGTATGAAAATGCCAAACCCTGGCCGGGAATCGAACCCGGGTCCTCGGGATAAAAGCCCAGTACGCTATCAACTAGGCCACCGAGGCGGCTAAAGAACTATATCTAAAAATTGTGGACATTATCGTGATAATTCTTAGCAAAAAAAAAAAAAATATATATATAAAGACCACAAAACACAAAATATGGTTATGCTAGGAGTTACCGTTCCCAAAAACCGTCCCAAAAATCAAATCGGTTAAACGAACCACGCGCCGAAACCTGCCCAGCTCATACCGCCTGCGAAAGCCAACGACCTTGACCTACAGAGTTGCTCTAAATATCTCTTAATATGCACTGTTAATATAGTTGCTTAACATTCCATTTTATTATGGAAATGCTTGCATTATTTAGCGGCGTTAATGTCTCGTTGAATATTTACGCGGTGTTTGTTTTCGAAATAAGCCAGTTCAATATTACAATAACAATACGGTGCATTTACATTTTATTACCGGCTGATTTTAATAAATATACAATTATAATGACATAACTGGCAAGGTCATCCTGCGGGAGTACCTGGTACATTGGCGGGGTCTTTGATCTACCACTGTACTAGGTGGATTGTGGTGCGTAGGAGAATTTTTTCTAGTAGAACAGACGGTATTATATCTTCAGAGCTACTATACACCTGTAAATCGTTAACGCTCCTCCAGCGGTTAAACATTGAGTCGATATGATAAGAAAACAAAGGGCGGTTTTTACATGTGTTATGTTTTAGGGTTGTAATGTTGAATTTTGCGGAACGCGTGATGCGAGAAACTTGCACATATATATTTATATATATTTACATATTTTATTTATATATATTTTATATTTATATATATATAAATATACATATATATTTATATGTAATCTTGCGCGTCACAAGGCTCATATTAAATTATTTATAATTAAAAATTACTGTTTCTGCCCGAGATCGAACGTGTTAACCACTACACTACGGAAACTGCGAAGATTTTTCGCCGATTTAACTATGTGAAATCGTTAATTTAAGTTTGGTAGTTATATTAAAAGATCAGCTGTTTTATATTAATTCGTAACGATCAGCTGATTTCATTGAACAGCTGATAGGATATAGTAATTTTAGGTTAGGTTGTTAAAAACTGGCTGTATTATATCGTGTTTAAAACAAAAAAAAGGAAGAGAAAACCTGATACGTGATTTTTTTTCAATAACAGAAATTTTATTTTTAATTTTGTTTTTCAAAATGGAGGTATTAGACGAACTTAATCGCTTAAGTATGTTGTGTTTGTTATCATATTAAATTGAGTGCTGATTAAGGTTTGTTCATTATTTTGATTTAAAAATCAATATGGCCTTGAAAAGAACGCCTTTAAACATCTTTTCACTACACGAAGGTGTTTGGAGAGAAAGTATGATAATCGTTAAAAAAATCGATTTTGGAAATTTGCGATCATATGGGTTTAAAAATGTGTTTTTATCATCTGCCCATCTGCCTATACACGTGCATGGAGACTAAACGGTTTTGTAGATTTATTGTTTGCCAAAAAAGTCTTTAAAAATTAACAAATAATAACGCAAAATTTTTACAAAACTGGTTTTTCTGTTTATTCTCGGACAGTAAATTTCATTCAGTAAAACTTTTTTGGTGAATTTTTATTCGAAAAAGTTTTGAGTGCGTTTGAGTGAAACTATATATTGGAGAACTATTGTTAATGTCTGTAATATTTGATTTTTCATTTTCTAGAGTGTTTGACAAAAATGCTTGAAAAGGAAAATTGTTTAAAAAAATTGTCTCATGATATATAAACGCGCAAAATTGTGTCAATTTGTAGCATCCAGCGTTGTACAGATACAAAAACAGATATTTAATTTAAGAAACGTTGCAGATGGCCTGAAAACTGTTAGATGCATATCTAAATATGCAAAATCTAATATCTAAACCAGTATTTTTTCTACTTTCACACAGTAAGAAAATGAAAACTTTAAAATTCAGTTTTACATTTTCCGTTGCGTATTTCTGTCAACCGTTCTCAATCTTCAGCGGACAAACGTGCACCAAAATTGTCCACCTGCCCCGCGGAAGGCTACCCCTTCCGAAGATCGTTACCTAATCACCTTATTTAAATGTAACATCCATTTTCCCACACACGTCTCACGTTTAATCGATTTCCAGTCCCCCGGCGCAACTAACCGTTTTTTTCACATAGATAACTGTTGATGGGACCATAAAAAAAACGCGGTCCACAAAGGATGCCCCTTCTTTTGCATAGGCACCCATGGGATAGTATGCAAAAAGACTTAACCCTACCCCAAGAATCATCTTCGGGGTAGGAGCATTGTCAAAAAAACTACACCAGGACATCTATTTTGAATACCGGGCATGTTTTGAATAAAATCAACCTTTGCACCCCTGTTTAAACAACCTAAAGGGTTGCAACAATGAGCGATGCACAGGTATCTAGGCAGATTCTCACGCGAGGGCTAATATTAAAATTTTATTTTGCATTTAAATTTTATGTATATTGAGGGTCAGGTAGGGGTAGGGTTGTTTTTTCACGGGTGTCTTCACCCTGAGGACTTGGCTTTGAGGGTAGAAGGGTTGAATCGGTGAACCTGTTAGGGTCGAATGATGAATCTTCGTATTAATCGATCGATTTGAATATTTTTTTCGATAGTACCGTCGGTTTTTGCATATTATAAATCGAATTCAGTTCGACGGTTTGGGTTATGAGGATTGGTTGGAATATTTAAGTGGCTAACGATTTTTTATTTGCATTAAGGTCTTGGAAGAGACAGGCCGTGTTGAACCGTTAGTTGTGGACTGGGTTAGGCCGTTAACAGTTAACGGCAGTATTCTGAATAACGGAATTTTGTATTTTAAAGCTGGAGTTATAACCTGCAAGCTGTGATATATTGGCAGTGATTTTTACGAAGTTAATCGTGACTTACGTTTAGTTTAAGTGATTATTTTGAAGAAGTTTTGTGACGCAAACAAATTGAGTGTTTTAATATTTAGTGTTTTACAATTTAGCGGTATTTGTTTAATTTTCTCACTGTAAGAAATATGTAGAGAAAGTACTGTGAACACTAAAAAAGAATGAAGTTTTGATAGATGTATCTAATTTTCAGATAAAAAAATCATTTTTATTTTTAGCAAAATAAAATAAAATAAAAGTTCCTCAAAATCAACGCAAACGGTTTTCATCAAATTTTGCTCAGATATAAATTAGCGTTTTTTTTTTTTTTATTTATACCTGTTTATTCTATTTATATACACCCACATTCTATTTATTTCTACAAAACCAAATTAAAAATTAGTACTTTTTCACCTTATTAAGCCTACATTCATATCATAATAAATAATATAATTTGAAATAATGTAATTGTATTTTATAACAATTACTACAATTATTACAATTATATTATTATTACAATATTATACATTATTATTATATTATTATACAATATTATTATTATTATTACAATTATATTACAATTATTACAATTATATTACAATTATTACAATTTTATTACAATTATTACAATTTAATATCGCAACCGCAAGGACTGAAGTCAGAAGGAATGGACGTCAGGACGGACATTTTGTTTGCGAAGAAAATTAAGCGCAATAAAGGATTGCAGGAGGGTGCTAACAAGGTTCCTGCGGGCTGTCAACAACCCTTCCTTGCCAACAGTTTGATGAGGTCCTGCACGTCTCAACCCTCAAGGAGAGAACATCGCTCTATTTCCTGTTGTATGCAGACTGGCTCGTTCAATATAAAAATATCACCTGTACGTTTTTTGAAAATTACTTTTACACGAAAACACTAGGTTATAGTTTTTTCAAAATTTATTTGTAAAAATAAACATCGATTGAGTACATTTTTGCGGCAGAACCATGGCGAATAAGATTGAAAATTTTAATTTTTGTTTTTGGTAAAAAAAACGCATACAAAACCGTTTTAGTCCACGTTAGTTATATCGATTTTGATAATATTTTATTCAAATAAAATCATTAAGCAAAAACCAAACCTTTACGTTAAGCAAACTAAAAATAAGATTTACAAGATACCAACATAAAAAAACAAAAATCTGCATAATTTCTCAAAACTCGTCTAATCACATTTGAAGATTTATAATTCGAGTCAGTGTACTGAATTTGAAGTAAAAATTACAGTTCAGATGTATGTGAAAATATTGAATTTAAACCAGGTTGGTCGAATAGTAAACTTCAAAATTTGGTACATCGAACAGAATTATGAATATTAAAGTTTGATCTATAGAACTGTATTTTAAGAAATTAAGATGATTTCTAAATTTTTTTGGTAATCCTGGAAGTGGATGTTTGAGTAATTAGAGAGTATCTTTTGTTTTGGTGCTTTAAATATTTTTTTTTGAAAAATGTGAGGATATTTTGACGTTTTTTTGAAGTGACGAAAATGAAAATTGAGGTAAGTTGTTAATAATTCAAGTGGAAGTGGTTAAGGTGGTTGAAAAACGAAAATTAACTTAAAGTGCCAGGACAGTAGTACGAAGGTACAAACTAAACATTGGTGAAAAATTCAACGCAAACATATGCTGTAGACATATCAATTGTCCTAACGTCTCCAAATTTTTAATTGAATGACAGTACACATACATACTGCTTAAATCGTAAATTGACAATAAAATATAATTTTAAAAGGAGTTTCTACTCACTTAATTTCACTAATCATTTGTAATTAATCGAATTTTGATATATAATTTACAAAAAAAAAACATGTAATTATGAAGTTTTATTTTATTATTTTTCAAGCACGATCCCTTATTTCTTAAAATAATCATTAAAAATTAATAATTAATTTTTTTAAACAATTTTCCTATAAGAAAATTATCGCTTAAAATTTAATTTAAAAAATATTTCGGAATTACTGATAGAAGCGAAATGTTTTCAAGACAATACTTTGGTTGTTTATCTGTGTTTAACAAGGAATGTTTTGGATCTATTAATTTAAATAATACATACCACCTGTTAACATCTTATCAGGTACAAAAATATTTTCACAAGCACAAAGTGGAGACTTTAACGCTAGTATAAGATAGACGTTCTATTATTCATCATTAACCGCTTCTCAATGATTAATACAAATACATCCTTGTCTTTATTGTTTCGACATACTTTGAATTCCCCGTCTTTATATAATTCAGCCAAACAAATTAATCCAAAACGCTTTTAATCATCCGCGGCTGTTGATTTATCAGACAAAAGGGATCCGTAAGTTAAACAATGAAAAGAGCTCAGGAATCTTGTAGGCACTAAAATGAAGCCATCTCTAAATTGTAGTGAGGTTAAGCGTTCGGTCTTGATCATCAATCATGAACAGAATTGGACGCACGCTACAGAGCTGAATGGGCTGAGTGAATGGAAGTGAATAATCTATCTGAATGGACTGAGTACCCCTAGACTGTAGGACAACCGCATTCCCGCAGTACTGGATTTTTGGCGAGTTTTAATGGGCTGTTTTAAGCCTAGCCGTTGCAAGGAATGCCGGGACGGTCAGTGTTAATGCAATGCCATCATGCTGCCATCTCGCCGATATGTATGGAAATTAACAATTAGGCCACTGGAAATATTTAAAAATTAGTTTTTTAGTTCTGATTTTACCATCATAACACTGATTACCAAGGAGAAATCATATTTTTTAAAAAGTAAATGGTCGCCATTTTGAAACTAACGTTTGATTTTTTTACTTAAAAATCTTTCATAAGCTATTATATGAATTGTGTTTTTAATTAATTTTTAATCGAATCGGACCAAAATTGCGAACGTTAAAATGCTAACACAGGCTGTACAGGATCAGTGCACATTTTATGGTCCTGAAGCAGAGTTTTAACTTTATAATCACTTCATAAATTATCAAAACGAAAATGTTTTTATAAAGCGTAAAAAAAAAGACGAAAAAATTTTATACTTGGTGACCTGAATGAACGGTAAAGATATCTTCATTGAATTAAAAATATTTTCAACTCTTGCAAAATTAAAGAAGCGAACATCAACGAAAAATTCTGCATATTTCAGTCCTAAGCAGATAAGCTGAAGTTTTAAAAAGTAGTTCAGGCAGGAAGTGCAAGATTTTAAATTATTTAAAACTTTGTTACAAATTATTAGCCCAAAATTATTATTTTATCCTTGTATCCCACCCTTACAAATTACAGGGGCTCGGTTGTCGAAGTGGCTAAAGCAGCGGTCAGTCAACTGCTCACCTAAAGGTTTTTAGTTGGAGCCGCAGTTGCTCCCGTTGCTTTTCGCTTTAACACTGATCCCCTAGTCCTCATTGGTCTAACTGGCATAAAATATGGACGTGAAGGAAAAAAATCCAAATCACGGCAATACGAAAAAGGTAAGACTCGTGAAGGAAAAAGAGCGCACAAAACACGTAGTTGGAGAGAGACAATTTGAATTCCAGACCACCGCTGCATTTGACACTATCACGCATGAATCATCGATCATGGTCACTGAATCAGTTCAATCAATTTGTTTTTACTAAAAAAACAGTTACTGTAAGTGAATTAAAGGCGAATGTTTTACATTGGCCACGTGAAAATAAGAAAGGAAAATAATCATATTATTAATAAGTTTAGCTGGAACTTGGGTGTTTTCTAGTCAAAGATTATCATTTAGAATTAAACGTGTTTCATTTTGTTTAAAAAAAATTTCAATATTGGAAAACTGTAAGTTATCTGGAATTAATGTGTACAAAGTGATATTAAAGAACAATCATAAAATACAAAACGAAATAACGAAAAATAAACATTGAAAAAGTCAAAAAAAAACAAAGAACAACTTGACTATAAGATCCAAAAATAATAATTTTTTTTGATTATAAATCAATGATTATAAAAATCATAAAATACAAAACGCAATAACGAAAAATAAACATTGAAAAAGTCAAAAAAAAAAAACAAAGAACAACTGGACTATAAGATCCAAAAATAATAATGTTTTTGATTATAAATCAATAATTATAAAAATCATAAAATACAAAACGAAATAATGAAACGAAATAACGAAAAATAAACATTGAAAAAGTCAAAAAAAACAAAGAACAACTGGACTATAAGATCCACAAATAATAATTTTTTTTTTGATTATAAATCAATAATTATAAAAATCATAAAATACAAAACGAAATAATGAAACGAAATAACGAAAAATAAACATTGAAAAAGTCAAAAAAAAAAAACAAAGAACAACTGGACTATAAGATCCAAAAATAATAATTTTTTTTGATTATAAATCAATGATTATAAAAATCATAAAATACAAAACGAAATAATGAAACGAAATAACGAAAAATAAACATTGAAAAAGTCAAAAAAAAAAACAAAGAACAACTGGACTATAAGATCCAAAAATAATATTTTTTTTTGATTATAAATCAATAATTATAAAAATCATAAAATACAAAACGAAATAATGAAACGAAATAACGAAAAATAAACATTGAAAAAGTCAAAAAAAAAAAAAACAAAGAACAACTGGACTATAAGATCCAAAAATATTAATTTTTTTTTTGATTATAAATCAATGATTATAAAAATCATAAAATACAAAACGAAATAATGAAACGAAATAACGAAAAATAAACATTGAAAAAGTCAAAAAAAACAAAGAACAACTGGACTATAAGATCCAAAAATAATAATGTTTTTGATTATAAATCAATAATTATAAAAATCATAAAATACAAAACGAAATAATGAAACGAAATAACGAAAAATAAACATTGAAAAAGTCAAAAAAAACAAAGAACAACTGGACTATAAGATCCACAAATAATAATTTTTTTTTTGATTATAAATCAATAATTATAAAAATCATAAAATACAAAACGAAATAATGAAACGAAATAACGAAAAATAAACATTGAAAAAGTCAAAAACAAAGAACAACTGGACTATAAGATCCAAAAATAATAATGTTTTTGATTATAAATCAATAATTATAAAAATCATAAAATACAAAACGAAATAATGAAACGAAATAACGAAAATAAACATTGAAAAAGTCAAAAAAACAAAGAACAACTGGACTATAAGATCCACAAATAATAATTTTTTTTTTGATTATAAATCAATAATTATAAAAATCATAAAATACAAAACGAAATAATGAAACGAAATAACGAAAAATAAACATTGAAAAAGTCAAAAAAAAAAACAAAGAACAACTGGACTATAAGATCCAAAAATAATATTTTTTTTGATTATAAATCAATAATTATAAAAATCATAAAATACAAAACGAAATAATGAAACGAAATAACGAAAAATAAACATTGAAAAAGTCAAAAAAACAAAGAACAACTGGACTATAAGATCCAAAATAATATTTTTTTTGATTATAAATCAATAATTATAAAAATCATAAAATACAAAACGAAATAATGAAACGAAATAACGAAAAATAAACATTGAAAAAGTCAAAAAAAAAAAAACAAAGAACAACTGGACTATAAGATCCAAAAATATTAATTTTTTTTTTTGATTATAAATCAATGATTATAAAAATCATAAAATACAAAACGAAATAATGAAACGAAATAACGAAAAATAAACATTGAAAAAGTCAAAAAAAAAAAAAAAACAAAAGAACTGGACTATAAGATCCAAAAATAATAATTTTTTTTTTATTATAAATCAATGATTATAAAAATCATAAAATACAAAACGAAATAATGAAACGAAATAACGAAAAATAAACATTGAAAAAGTCAAAAAAAAAAAAAAAACAAAGAACAACTGGACTATAAGATCCAAAAATAATAATTTTAATTGAAGAATTCATTAAACGAATTGAAAATTAAAAATATTGCTAACGTTATGTCAAGATTAAAAGTGGAATGTCATTTATTTTGATATTTGAATAAATTGTTAAAAGATTAAAACATTAAATCAGTTGAGAGTTACAGATAAATCAAATTGGATGATAAAAAGTTATATTAAAAGGTAACGTTAATAAGAGCTGCATGAACAAGAAGACGTGATAAAGTAACAAAAAAATCACAATACGAGAGATTTGATGAAAGATGTTCACAATAAAAAAGAAAACAAGTTTTATGACATATAAGAAACAATCGACAGGTAATTTAGAAATTATAAATAAAAGAAAAAACTATTGAACTGGTACACTTAAATTCCCAGTACCTAGATTGGAGAGAGCGAAGAGTAAAACAAGGTTAGTATTAAATATTTTTAATTATTTGACGCAATGTTTAAACAACTATGCCTTGTTTCGATGTTCGCCATCATCAGGCTCATGATGTGCGACATTTAATAGTCTTAACTAAATGTCTTAAAATTATACGGTAATGTAATAACAGTAATAAATTATACATTTTTTAAATTTTACTTTTCAAATTTACTAAAACCGTTTATAGCTGTTTATAGCTTAGAACTGTTTATAGCTTAGAACTGTTTATAGCTTACAGCAAATTTCAGTCATTATAAAAAAAAATACTGCCGATGTGTGCTAGTATTTTTTTTTTTTTTTTTGATTTTGCGGTAGGTTTACTTAGGTTAATAAACTAAAATTTAAATATTAATAAGGCATTGTTGTTTACGTTTTAAAATTAATTAGTACTCAAACATGGAAATCGCATGCATTAGTTAATAGCTTAATTAGTTAATATTTACTAATTGTGGATGACCGGAAGTTTGCAAATTTGCCAAAAAATTTACTATTTTAACAAAACACACTCACACACACACACACACACACACACGAATTTAGGCTGAAAAAATAGCTAAAATTCAGACATTAAATTATTTGAATAATGTAATATTTGAAAATTGATTTCATAAGCCATTATAAATTTGATTTAAATAAATATTTATTTTTTTTACCAACAATTCTAATTTTTTAAGTGAAAAATTCTGAAAGCACGTCTTCAAGCCCTATCCTATAATGAATAGAATGACAATGTAATTTAATTGTCGTTATTATACCACGTACCCTGTTTATTTGGAGCGTTTACAGTTAAATATATGTTGTAAGTACTTTTGTACATTATTTTTTAATATTATATACATAAATAAATGTAATAATACTTATTTAAACAATTATAATTAGTAGTTATATGTACTGCATATCTATTGCAGCTAGCACAAAATTTTATAGCCTTTGGAGTGAAATATATATTACAAATTTTTTATACAAGATTGTTGTTTAATATATAATGTATACAAATAGATCCATTAATAAATAATTAAATTATGCCTTTTATAAACTCATGTATACTGCAATCCCAGTCAAATAATCAAACATGAAGTATGTATTGTACATAATTAATATTTTATATTTTGTATATAATAATGTTGGGTTTTAATAATAAATAATATTTTTTTAATTTTTGAAATTAAAACAAGTAACAATACGAAAAGATCTACCTTTAATAATTCAAGGTTTGATTTCTGTTTACCGTTACTACGCGATAATAATTTTTTTTACACCCTTAAGGTACCAAGTAAAACAGTTATTTTATTGTCTCTATAAATCGATAAATATTCTACTTTTGTTTTACATCGACGATCGTCTAACGTACTCGAATCCAACAACCCAACTGTTTATAGTAGATAAAACCAAAGACGTTTTTTTTACGAAAGTCAGTTTTCTCCTAAAATTCTTTCAGAACCCGAAGGCCGGCTGAAGTCACCAGGCTGGTTGTCAACAATGACCCACAAAACGATGACTCCGGAGACAAGTTTTCAAAAGAAAAAAAAAACACAAACTAAAAATGGTCAAACTTGTTTTCGAAACAAGCTCAAAAGTAGGTTTTCACAATACCATAAACGGGGATTAATATCAGTTCTAAATTCGGTGGTTTTTTTTCTATTACGTATACTTTACATTGTTTAATTATTTTTTTCAGTGATTTTAATGAGTGGTAAGAAAAGGATGGCAGCTGTTTCTATATGCCTTCCTACACACTGAGGCATACCAAGGAACCTGTTTTTATACTAGTTAGGACTTTAGGACCTGCGCACGCGCTCTTCTCAAGGTAGGCTAAACTTCTAATCAAAGCATGCTAGTTGTATGTTATTATATTGAATGAATCGAATAAAATATTTTACAGAAACGTTTTGAAAGTTATGCAAGCGGACGCGTTAAAAAAAGTTTATTTACAAGTGATAGAATTTTAATTATACGTTACAAGTCTGAATAATGATTTAATATCCTCAACGTTTCATTATACGTGGGTCTTCTTGTTTATGTTTAATTGTAATTTATGCCTGGCGTATGATCTCGGAGAGTTTAACGCGTTGTGTAATTGTAGTTGTTTTATAAGTTGATTGTGAAATTACAGTTTTATTTAAGGATGTTCAAGGTTTTTTTGAAGATAAGCTTTTAATGAGTGGAGTGAATAGGAAAAAATCTGCCGAACGGAAGGATGTAACGGAAATATGGAACGAAACGAATTTCGTCTCTATTTCTGTCTTTTTCTTCCCGATTTTCTATAATTCAACTTCTAAAGTGAGTTCATCAACCAACATTTTATAGACCTGTACACCATGAGTTTTTTTTCTTTTTCTTAAAAATTCTCGTTTAAAAAAAAAGAGTTTTTTTTATGTTTACAACAGTGTACATGTTGATAATCATAAAAACGCCTCATTGCTAGGCATAGTATTGTACAAATTTAGAATATTTAATCTAAAAGTTACTACCACTGACCAACAGAAATTAACATTTGAGAAATGCAATCATTTATATAAGTGTAAATGCAGGGTGTATTTTTACCAAGTATTTTACATGTATTTAAACATTCTGTATTTGACGTCAAATTCTGTATGATTATTTCCATACAAGTCCTCATACGCCAAAGTGAACGCATTATAAAAGTGAATATTTCTGTTATTTTACATTTTTCAAAAAACATTTTAACATAAACAGCTTGGAGAAATAACGGCGTTGTGAACAGGATCTAATAAAATACGTTTCGCTTTAAAGTGTTTAAAAAATTAATTTAAACCGATTCCATTGAATGTGAGAAAGTTTGTGTAATATTCTTTTCTGTTTCTTTTAAAGAACAAAAGTGATTGTATTAACCAAATTTGGCTGCAGTTTTTTCCGAATTATTAAATATCTAGGATCCTTATTTGATCCTTATTAAATCAACCAACCACCGCAAAGCGTCGTACAGGAAGCAAAGTAATCAATGTGTTTCTAATTAAAATGTCGCAATAACTATCGAAAGAAACAAACACTAGTGTATGAATTATTCAACACTAATAAAACGATTCCAACGTAAACTTTTTACACGGACTGTACACAACAGGTAAGCGAAGGCCTACGGGCTCTCGGAATGCGAAAAAATCACCGACTTTTTCCTCATTTGATTTTCGAAAACATTAATTCCGTTCGTAAATGCACGGTAATGCAGCGCTCCACCCCCATTGGGCAGGTGAATTAGGGCCATCTGGGAGGTAATAAAGGTGAAATTGATTGTTGTCGGAGGTGCATCTTGCATCTATTGTTTATTTTGGAGGGTCGCTAATTCGAAGGGCTTCATGGTTAGTTAGGTTAAATAATAA
Source organism: Callitettix versicolor (assembly GCA_022606455.1). Classification (NCBI taxonomy): domain Eukaryota; kingdom Metazoa; phylum Arthropoda; class Insecta; order Hemiptera; family Cercopidae; genus Callitettix; species Callitettix versicolor. The sequence continues at coordinate 93,126,145 of CM040185.1, forward strand.
ATTAATTTGGGGCTGTAACAGCGTTGGGTAGGGAAGGGATTTGGAACGGTTGTGCTGCGGCATTTTGTAAATTGGAAACTGGTTAAAAATTTGTGGAACGAAAAAGTCATGTTTAAGAAAAAATAATATTATCGAAAATTTACGTAAAAGTATTAATGTAAATTATTAATTAATTATCTGAATTCATGTAAATTTTATTATTTTTCGGGGGATTTATTTTAAAACAATAAATTCAACTGTTTAGAATTAACTGTTTGTTTAGTTTACAAACAAACGATGTAAAAACATTGCACAAACTTTCTAAGACTCTTTTCAAATATCCTCTTTGTAAAAGACTTATTTGTTATGATTGTTTGGTATTTTCATCAACTTTAACTTACTGAAGTTGTATAAGGAAGAAGGATCAACGTGACACATGAAAACGTCCAACGGTGGTAACTAGATTCGAACCTGCGTATAGATCAATGCTGTGCGAACTGTCCACTGACCTATCGAATGAGCTACGGTTAACATACGGTTCAAAAACTATCGACAAAAACATTAAAAATCATTATAATGTGTAACCTGGCTAGTGTACGTCCATCTGTGTTTCTGAAATCGAATTTTTATTCAGAATATATTAACGTATCCATCGAAATTAATCACTATATGACTTACTTCTCGAATTTTTGAGCAAATATAATAATAACATTAGCTAAAAAAATAAGTGCCTATCCTGATTTCTAGACCAGTTTTTGAGCAGTAGTTTGTGTGTGTGTGTGTGTGTGTGTGTGTGTGTGTGTGTGTGTGTGTGTGTGTGTGTGTGTGTGTGTGTGTGTGTGTGTGTGTGTGTGTGTGTGTGTGTGTGTGTGTGTGTGTGTGTGTGTGTGTGTGTGTGTGTGTGTGTGTGTGTGTGTGTGTGTGTGTGTGTGTGTGTGTGTGTGTGTGTGTGTGTGTGTTGTGTGTGTGTGTGTGTGTGTGTGTGTGTGTGTGTGTGTGTGTGTGTGTGTGTGTGTGTGTGTGTGTGTGTGTGTGTGTTTGTGTGTGTGTGTGTGTGTGTGTGTGTGTGTGTGTGTGTGTGTGTGTGTGTGTGTGTGTGTGTGTGTGTGTGTGCGTGCGTGCGTGCGTGCGTGCGCACGTGCGTGTGTGTGTGTGTGTGTGTGCTTGTGTGTGTGTGTGTTTGTGTGCTTGCGTGTGTGTGTGTGTTTGTGTGTGTGCATGTGTGTGTGTGTGTTTGTGTGCGTTTGTGTGTGTAAACAAAAACAAGTTAAACTTTTGTTTAATTAAACACACGATTGTTTGTAACAAACGTGTGTGTGTACGCGCGCGCGTGCGTGTGTTTTAGCACGCTTATTTACGCAAACTTTCAAAAAATTTTATTTGTAGGACAGATTTTGCTTCGTAATGCTATATTGTCGAAATAAATTTTTAGCAAATTTCCCATTTGAAAATGATCTGTTGGAGTGTGTGTGTGTGTGTGTGTGTGTGTGTGTGTGTGTGTGTGTGTGTGTGTGTGTGTGTGTGTGTGTGTGTGCGTGTGTGCGTGTGTGCGTGTGTGCGTGTGCGTGCGTGTTTTTTAGAACTTTGTTTTCGCAAGTTTGGTCAGATTTGATCCGATATTAAAAATCGATTTTGGTAATAAGACAAGTTCCTTTTCCTGCAAAATCCGTTTAACAGTTTCAAAATGGCGGCCGTTCTAAATCTTCTAAAACTCATAATTGTTTATATTAATCATTTTTGAACACCTGATTCTGTCACATTAATCCCGGTTAACAGTTGCATAAATTATAATTTCCCATTTATCAATTACAATGAGGTCAAGGTATTTTCAATATTTTTAAAGTTTGAAAATTGTAATTAATGCGTAATTTAACGATGGTGAAATCAAATTTCTAAAAAATTTTAATTAACAAAATTATAATTGTTACTTTTTTTTTTTGGAAATTACATCAGGTAATAATTTAGCTACAATTACGTCTTCAACAAACACTTGCAGCCGCGAACGTATCGAACAGTGAGCACATACCGTGATCGCAGGAGTGTATCCCGGCAATCTACTGCACTTTGAAGTGAATTAATTTTCAACACGTAATTTACAACAACCATTTCATTGATAGAAATTTCCCCTTTCACCACTAAATCACTTAAAACTAATCACACACACACACACACACACACACACACACACACACACACAAATGCTACTTTAATAGTGACTCTATGTTTGTAATTGCGCCATGATTATATACCACACAGTCTGGTATATACATCAAACAAAGCACTTAATAAATCCAAGTGGAAATTTGTTCCTGCATTCCGGCCACTGATAAATGTACGCTGTTTAAATTGAACAGTCGCTACGACCGGCGAACTGACTAGGTACAGGACGTTTGTGACACTCTGTACAGCGAAACTTGACCATTATAAGGGTTGCGAAAACCTAATTAAAAAAACCATTACACAGATTTTAGTGTGTACAATTTTATTGTTTGGAATTTA
>CM040185.1:93136122-93141122 GCA_022606455.1 Callitettix versicolor
TCGTTTCACCCTCTTTGGGGTACGCTTAATCAATCATTTCTTGCGCGCTGTACTTTTCTTTGTTCCCAGTAGCTCTTCATTCTTTCCGATCTTCTTTTCCTCTCATCTTCCGAAATGATAGGTTTAGGTCTTATTTTGGTTTTATCTTGGAATTTTATTCTTTCGTCCTTGGTACTTATCTTAGCAGTTTGGTCAAGCAGTGAATTTTCTGTAATTTTTAATTCTATTAGGTCTTTTTCAATTTCTTTAAACCAGTTCGGTTTTGTTTTACGATTATGGAAAAAATCAAACACCTGTTTCGTCAATCTATTGGAGTTCATTTTAAGAAGATGGCCGTAAAAATTTATATTATTATTATTATTATTAATATTAATATTATTTTCATTATCATTATCATTATTATTATTAAATCTCTCTTTATTTGTTTCACCCAACTTTGGGGTACACCAAATCAATCACTTCTCAATGTTCTGTGCCTTCCTCGTAGCCCAGTGATCTTGCTTTTCTTTCTTCGTCAGAGATTTAGATCGTTCGCTTGGATTTGACTTTGCCTTGGAACCGTTGCTTCTTGTCCTTGGTTATTGTTTTGGCTGTTCTGTCCATGAGCATAGTGTCAGTGATCTGCAGTTCTGTTACGTCTTTCTCCGTTTCTCTAAACCAAAGTGGTTTGGCTCTTCTACTGCGAAAGTAGTCAAATATCTATATTATTATTATTATTATTATTTAATTTTTTTTTTAAATTTATTTATTACAATAATTTGTAACAAAAAATTTCACTGTTATAATCGCAAAACAATAATGATTGCCTAAATTGTTATTTAGTATTGTTTATATTTATTGATATGTTTGGTATTATTTATATTTATTGACAAAAGCGTCATTAAACATAACCTCAAATGAAATAGTGTTACACAAGTAACAGCTGTTTCTCGAAATCAGCTGTTTAGGTGAACATTATTCCTAACCATAGCTGTAGCGTAACAATGTTTCAGTTCCATAGGCCTGCTAGACCTTTGGTAGATACTTGAGTGTTCGCGTTTATGTGATGCAATTAAATTTTGTTACGTTTTGAAAATTCGCTTCCATCACACTGAACGAGACAATTGCGTGCCGCGATTGCTGGCATTTTAAAAACACTCGCGAGTGAGCTAAACATAAAATTCACGTTCAGCGTACGCTACAAAAAAGTATAATATCGAGAAGTGAGAACAGTAATTCAAAGATCGGAAAGTCCCACGCTCGCCAGACTGGATGCACCTTATTAGGCTGGCAGTAGTTCTTGGAATCGAGATCCACTTGACGACTGATCGATAGATCGATAGACGGATAGATCCATCTGTTTTTGCTACAAAATGTACGACAGTCACCGGTTCTGTTCATAATAAATACATTGATCATGTTAACCCGCGTTTTTTCCAATCTGAAGAATGACCGGATATTTTATTACTTGAGCTGGTTTATTTTTATAATTTACTTTAAAATGGCTGATGGATTAGTTGAAGAGGATGGATAGTTGTGTCCAGCCTGTGCGGTAATTTGAAATCAAAAGTTGGACTTTTGAGTAAGAAAGTTTATGAATAGAGAATTTCTCTCTCTCTCTCTTTCTCTCTCTCTCTCTCTCTCTCTCTCTCTCTCTCTCTCTCTCTCTCTCTCTCTATATATATATATATATATATATATATATATAGAGAGAGAGAGAGAAGACAATGTTATATATATTACATTTATATAATAATATATATATATATATATATATATATATATATATATATATATATATATATATATATATATATATATATATAGAGAGAGAGAGAGAGAGAGAGAGAGAGACAATGTTATATATATTACATTATATAACAATATATATATATATATATATATATATATATATATATATATATATATATATATGCAATAAAAATGAATGTGATTGCTGGTATAATTGTTCAGATTAATTCAATTAGTTGTCCTTCCAGTAAGTATCGATTTATTAATTTATTACTTATAATATTGATTATTATGTAGGACACAATTATGATGATTATGATTATGATTATTATTGTATGAATACATTTTCCTGCTGTATACATATATAGTGAGATTTATATATATAATTTATATATATATATATAATTTATATATATATATATATATATATATATATATATATATATATAAAGGCGAAAAGCACATTGAGGCTATTATCGCCTCCCTAAATGTAAGTGTTAGTGTAAAGTGTTAAAGTCGTAAGTGTAAGTGTGTGTTAAACTTGAGTTCCGTGAGGGACGTCTAAATCCTTTTCAATAGGTGAATCTAGTCTGTACCCCCTGCAGGATATATATATATATATATATATATATATATATATATATATATATATATATATATTTGTAATGCTTGCACACAGAAATTTGTACATTTAGAGAAATTTGGTCTTTCTAGGACCGGCAGGGAACACAGCACTTAAGTCTAAATACAGTAGAGTCTTAATTAACCATAACATTTTTAACCGTCAGTTTAATTAACCGTCAGGTTAATTCCCTTTATCTGACTTTTTTAACAGTCTTTCGTAGTAAATAATTTGTAATACAAGTATAAAAGTAACCTTCTAGACAGAACAAAACACTGTAATAGGACACAATTTATTTATATTATAACGATCCTGCAGTAAAATGAGATAAAAACACCTCAAATGTTGTCAACACATTCTGAAAGATTGCATTAATTTTATTTATTTATTTATTTATTGAAGACAAACGCTTTACGATAATACCATTCAGCGTGTAAGTCGATCACGTGAAGTCGTCACACGAGTACTCTGTTACGTGAATACTTGTCAAAAGGTTACAAAAGGTACTTAAGTACGGATAATTTACTGTATTAAAGACTGCTTGGTAACGTAGAGTTAAATAGAAAATTTAAGAGTTTTATTGCTACATTTTTCAAAATAATAATTATAAAACATTCTGCGCTATAAAAAAAGTGTAGTATGTTATGTTTACCGATCGACGAAAGTACTTATCCGTCTGTTTCTGTTATCCGTCTGTTTTGTTATCCGCTGTTCTGCTATCCGTCTGTTTTGTTATCCGCTGTTCTGTTATCCGTCTGTTTCTGTTATCCGTCTGTTCTGTTATCCGTCTGTTTCTGTTATCCGTCTGTTCTCTTATCCGCCTGTTTTGTTATCCGCTGTTCCGTTATCCGTCTGTTCTGTTATCCGTCTGTTATGTTATCCGTCTGTTCTGTTATCCGCCTGTTTTGTTATCCGCTGTTCTGTTATCCGTCTGTTTTATTATCCGCTGTTCTGTTATCCATCTGTTCTGTTATCCGTCTGTTCTGTTATCCGTCTGTTTCTGTTATCCGTCTGTTCTGTTATCCGTCTGTTCTGTTATCCGTCTGTTCTGTTATCCGTCTGTTCTGTTATCCATCTGTTCTGTTATCCGTCTGTTCTGTTATCCGTCTGTTTCTGTTATCCGTATGTTCTGTTATCCGTCTGTTCTGTTATCCGTCTGTTCTGTTATCCGTCTGTTCTGTTATCCGTCTGTTCTGTTATCCGTCTGTTCTGTTATCCGTCTGTTCTGTTATCCGTCTGTTCTGTTATCCGTCTGTTCTGTTATCCGTCTGTTCTGTTATCCGCTGTTCTGTTATCCGTCTGTTCTGTTATCCGTCTGTTTTGTTATCCGTCTGTTCTGTTATCCGCTGTTCTGTTATCCGTCTGTTCTGTTATCCGTCTGTTTTGTTATCCGCTGTTCTGTTATCCGTCTGTTCTGTTATCCGTTTGTTTATGTTATCCGTCTGTTCTGTTATCCGTCTGTTCTGTTATCCGTCTGTTCTGTTATCCGTCTGTTCTGTTATCCGTCTGTTCTGTTATCCGTCTGTTCTGTTATCCGTCTGTTCTGTTATCCGCTGTTCTGTTATCCGTCTGTTCTGTTATCCGTCTGTTCTGTTATCCGTCTGTTCTGTTATCCGCTGTTCTGTTATCCGTCTGTTCTGTTATCCGTCTGTTTTGTTATCCGCTGTTCTGTTATCCGTCTGTTCTGTTATCCGTTTGTTTATGTTATCCGTCTGTTCTGTTATCCGTCTGTTCTGTTATCCGTCTGTTCTGTTATCCGTCTGTTCTGTTATCCGTCTGTTCTGTTATCCGTCTGTTCTGTTATCCGTCACAGCGTCGGTCCAGAAAAAGTCAGTTAATCGAGCCTTTTGTATATTTACTGTATGATGTAGCGATGCGTATCATCTTTGCTGTACATAAATAAATATTTTTTGCGCATTCGTGACCGATTTCTTATCAACGTCGAACACAAAGCTTCCCCATACATACATTCTGTTCAAAAACTACTGTATGATGATCGGTGCTCATTTTATAGACACGAGTTTAATGTTTTTTTAACAAAATAGTTAATTTTTTTTTTTTTTTGGTGTTTAACGTCCGAATACTGTGCACACTTGGACTAATGCAGACGATGGGATGATTTATAGCGTATGAAAATGCCAAGCCGTAGCCGGGAATCGAACCCGGGTCCTCGGGGTGAAAGCCTAGTACGCTATTTTAAATACAGTTCGTTAAAGCAATTACCGGTGTACTGTCCAGTAACTATAAAATAAAAGAGTCATTCCATTACGGAGTTCGAGGCACGCACCCAAGTTGGACCAGTCCAACACACTTTTTCCCCGGATCGATTTCTCTGAACAGAACGACGACAAACGAAAAAAACGACAACGAAATTCCAATTGTGAGGTATCCACTGGTGCCGTTCCGTCTGTCCGCTCTGCAGTTGACAGGCCACGGGATCTCGGAATGCCATTGTCGGGGAGCGACCCTAAGACAACACTACATCGTATTTTAATTTCAAGAATCTCTTTCAGGCCTTAAATAAAGACGGGATACAGTTCCTTTTTGTTAATTGGCTTTACTCTTCATTCAACCAGCATCGGCGGGGTTTAAGTACAGAACGTTCTGATGGAAAGGTTGTAACGAGGACTTTGGTGTTACGTAATTT
>CM040185.1:93146122-93181122 GCA_022606455.1 Callitettix versicolor
ATTAAAAACATACGTCACAAACATTGAACACAATTACACGATTAAAATACGTACGATGAAATTTGGTTTGGCCAAACGATACGTGCGACTCGTGCATTCCGGAAATTGTACGTTCTTTCTCCGTGAAAGGTCTTGCCGTTCAGCCAGTATTACAGGAGATAACCAGCAACTACACTATCAACGCCATTTAGAAACTGAAGAAAATAGGAAAACATGTTGTTCATACGTTATTTGGGCTTTATACATGATATATTCGAACCAAATTTCAAAATAATCGTTCAATACTTTTGGCCAACACGCGTACACTCATCTTTAAATCAAAGGCCGCCATCTTAAATATACTTCATTTGGGTTTCATACAAAGTACTTTTGTAACAAATTTGAAAACAACCGGTCACTGCGTTTGACTACGACTGCGTACACTCGTTATTGTATATCAGATGCCGCCATATTGAAACGGAAGTGAATGTGAAAAAATCTTCGTTCGAGCTTTATTCAGAGTACCTTCGTATCGAATTTCAAAAGTCAAACAGTTTGGCCAAAACTTCAAAACAACGAACATATAAACCAAATTCCGAACGGTAGAGTTGAAACGGAAGGTGAATAAATAGCGAACAGTTTAACAGGAAACAAGCTTGTGTCACTCAGAAGCAGACACATCAAGCAACGATAAATGTCATAAAATCTCAAAACACCAAAGCCACGGTAATATCAGGGTGTATAAGGAGGGGCGTCTAAAGATAAACCTATTTGAAGGTAAAGTGCGGTTATGTAAGCCTTGTGTTAGACCACAAGGTTATCGAGACTCAAGCTGACACAAACAAAATAAAAAAAAAATTAAAGAAAAGCAGAAATAAGTAAGAAACAACGATCTTGCAAGGTGGAGGATATAATTGGATTGGGAAGGGAAAGAAGGAGGCAATGGAGCGCTCATGTAGGTAGGATGTGCGAAAATAGACCTGATAGGCCGACACGTCGTTAAAGGCGAAAAACCAGTTGAAAGACGGCAACATAGTTGGAACTCTACATCGCAGGATAATCAACCGATTTAATACAGCCTTTGCAAAGAACTGACCTTGTGATCTTCTTGAAAATTATGATGATGAAGAAGAAGGAGGAGAAGCAGCAGCAGAAGAATAAGAAGAGGAAGAAAAGGAGGAGGCAGAAGAAGAACAATAAGAAGAAGAGTAGAATGAGAAAAAGGAGGAAGAAGAAGGATAAGAGGAAGAAGAAGAGGAAGAAAAAGAGGAGGAGGAAGAAGAAGAGGAGGAGGAGAAAGAAGGAGGAGAAAGGAGGAGAAAGAAGAGAATAAGAAGAGGAAGAAAAAGAAGGATAAGAGGAAGAAGAAGAGGAAGAGCAGGAGGAGCAGAATAAGAAGAAGAAGAAAAAGAAGGATAGAGGAAGAAAAGGAGGAAGAAGAGGAAGAAGAAGAAGAAGAAGAAGAAGAAGAAGAAGGAGGAGGAGGAGGAAGAAGAAGAAGAAGAAAAAGAAGAAGGAGGAGGAGGACAAGAAGAAGAAGAAGAAAGTTGTTGAATGATTCGATACTACAAAAAAGGAACTTCGAATTTTTTAAATTGTAAACAATTAGCTTTTATGCAGTTTCTCGGTTAAATTATCTTTAAAAATTAGGAATAATTGGATTTTTCAGAATCAGATCTATAAAATAATGCCCGATTTTGGTTATAAGTTTCCTAAACATTTATAACTCATTTGTACTCATTGTGCCAAATTTCAGTTTCTTAGTTTTTTTTTTGTTATTTTAAGGCGAAAAGCACTTTGAGGCTATTATCGCCTCCCTAAACGTAAAAGTGAGTGTAAAGTGTTAAAGTCGTAAATGTAGCATTGTAAGTGTAAGTGTGTGTTAGACTCGGGTACCGCGAGGGACGTCTAAATCCTTTCAATAAATGCAGCTAGTCTGCACTCCCCTGCGGGGGCAGTTTCTTAAAAAATGGATTACTAAAAGTGGCCGCCGTTGTCACGAATATTAGAGCTAACAAATCCTATTTTTATTGACAAGTTTTTACACCATTCGTAAACAAATCTTCACGTCTAGTGCGTTTATTCAAATACCCAGCGGTGTGGTTTATATCAAAGCTAAACAGTTCGTTCTCTCCTTCGGCGCTGCCAACAACGTTTATTCCCTATAAATTCCTGGCCGCAGGACACAGGACACAGGACGTTTACAAGCGGCACAACCAATTCTAAGGATATTTCTCATTGTCACCGTTTTCAACAAGTGTCCGCCGACGGTGGTTTCAAATGATTCGATTGCCCAAAGCTGTGACCGCTGGCCATTCATCTAACACCCTCGACAGCTCTATATAAATGACCCGGTTAGGGGTTGTAAAAAGGTTCCGGCTTGTTTCATCCCCTATTTGCGCTGGCGGGGGTGTGTTTCCTTGCTGCCCCAATATTAGACCACTTTGCGGCTACGGGCTGCGATTATTGACCAAAACAAAGACGGACAGTTGGACAAACAGATCGGTTTGAAATGTCAATATTTGTTAGTTTTAATGCGATCGGGAAGGGGTCGGTTGACCCCTGGCGGTAATTAAGTAACGCGACTTCGGTGTGTAGACTGGGAGACTTTTGGGACGACTTTGGTTTTCAGGTAATTATTCATATTTCACGGGAAATTTTAGTAATTTTTAGTAAATAAAAAAACATCGTGCCAACAATAAAAAACGTGACTGTAAGTACAACATTGAATCTCACGGCGTACAAGGACCATTTTCGTGTTTGCAGCGAAACTTCAAAATTTAAAATTGTCACGCTCTTACAATGTAAATAGTTAAAAAAAATGTGAAAAAAAAGATTTCACAAAGGTCTGCTTTCTTTCTCATATTTTATCTTTGTGAGTGCAGAAATATTAGCGTATCGAAATGTTCGTTTATTGTTGAATTTTTGGAAATTCGCTTCCAACACGCCAGCAAGTAATACGCCATTAGGAAACAATTTGTTATTTCAAAAAGTAGCTTCTATCACGTGGAGACTCAGTGCACCAAATAGCATCTACGTCAAAAAAATGTATATTTATCCTATAAACGTACAAAATACATTGAAGCAAAATTAATTACAATTAACACTTAAGTTGTTCACATTAATAGTCAAACATAAGTATTTCAATATTAACAATTAATAATGATTTACTTGTTATTAATTATTTCCATCGTAAACAATGGAAATAAATATAAGCTCAGTAGAAATAGAGGTTCGATAAACATATTTAAAATCAGCTGTTTATATGAACAACGTCCATATCTTTTTTTCTTATTATATCTATAGAAATTACGTATATATTTATGTAACATGCGAAAAGTTTTTAACCAATAAAAAAAAGCATTCAAAATTTTGAAAAAGCATCAACGTTTTAATCTTAAACACTTTTTCGTTACGATTTTTACCATCAGCGATTAGATCTTCAATTTAATTATAGAAAAACAAAAATAAATCGAACTGCTGTTTAGTTTTGCGCTCGGTATCCGATGCGGCTAAAGCACCGGTCAGTCTGCTGCGTCTCTGAACTGCGCAACGTAAGGTTCTTAGTTCTAGCCGCTGTTACTCTTGCTTTTCCCTCACCGTTAACGCTGATCACCTCGTTCTCATCAGTCTAACTAAGTTGCATAAAGTATGAAGACGTTAAGCACAAAAAAATACGCGGCGCCGAGATCAATTGAACAGCTGATCTTGAATAACGGACTTCACAACTATAAAACTATTATTTATACTTGAGGCTGTTTCAGCTAATAGATACGTCTACAACGTATTACGGAACCGCATTCTTGGTCGTAACTTTGGCGAGACCGTTTCTGTGAGGCATTGAAATCGTTCTGCTTTTACTGAATGGAGAAATCCGCTGCAGTATTTTGTCACGTGGGCTTGTGAAATCAGTGACGATCGGTTTGAATGAAGTAGATTAAAATGCAGCCGTTTGTTGTTTAACATTAATGTTGACGTTCTTAAAATTTTGAATCGTCTGCATTAGCCCAAGCGTGCACAATAGTCGGACGTTAAACACAAAACAAAAAAAAAAAAAAAAACTTACAATTTTCAATGCCCGCTTTTTTCAAAATTACAAATGCCCGAAAATACAATTGTTCTATTGTTTACAATGAAAATAAATAATAACAAGTAAATCGTTATTAATTGTTAATATTGAAATATTTATGTGTTTGACAAAGATTAATGCGAACAACTTGAGTGATCACTGTAATTAATGCTTTAATTATAGTATTTTGTATGTTTATATGCTGAATATACATAATTTTAATTTTTTTGTTATTTTAAGGCGAAAAGCACATTGAGGCTATTATCGCCTCCCTAAATGTAAGTGTGAGTCTACTGTTATTTATAGTAGTAGAATAAGAAGAGAAGAAAAAGAAGGATAAGAGGAAGAAAAGGAGGAAGCAGAAGAAGACAAATAAGAAGAAGAGTAGAATGAGGAAAAGGAGGAAGAATAAGAGGAAGGAGAAGAAGAAGAAGAAGAGAAGGAAGGAGGAGGAGAAGAAAAAAGAAAGTTGTTGAATGATTCGATACTACAAAAAAAAAAAAACATATTCGAATTTTATAATTGTGAAAAATTAATTTTTATGCAGTTTCTCGGTTAAATTATCTTCAAAAATTAGGAATAATTGGATCTTTCGGAATCAGATCTATAAAATAATGCCCGATTTTGGTTATAAGTTCCCTAAACATTTGTACTCATTGTACCAAATGTCAGTTTTTTAGTTTTTTTTTTATTTTAAGGCGAAAAGCACGTTGAGGCTATTATCGTCTCCTTAAATGTAAGAGTGAATGTAAAGTGTTAAAGTCGTAAATATAGTGTTGTAAGTATAAGTGTGTGTTAGACTCGGGTACCGCGAGGGACGTCTAAATCCTCTCAATAGGTGCAGCTAGTCTGCACCCCTCTGCGGGTGCATTTTTTAAAACGTACGTTCGGTTTTACTTACGGATCGGTGTTAACTGCAAACGAAAAGCTACGGCAGTAACTTTCGGCTCGAAATACCAATACAAATGGTTCTTTGCCGTAAATTACCTGGATACGAACAGAATGAATACCAACTAGTCGAAAATATTTATCCTGATATACGTTTCGGTAATATAGCTGCCATCTTTTGAAGTATACTGGAAAAGAAGTAACTTCTGCTCTTTGCATATTTTGTATCGAAATACGACCTTGAAGTGCGCTAATTCGGAGGCACAGCAACGCCGTTGGACACAGTCTCAACTAAAAAAATAAACTTTATTAATAACACAGCGGTCAAATATGGAACGGGAAAATTGTTACGCTATGATGGCAGAGCTAAACATGCACAGCTGATTTAGCGCCACAGCTGTTACTTCCATAATACTATATCAACCAAGGTTATGTTCATTGCCATTGTTTATGGTCAATATAAATAATAACAAACAAATCATTGTTGTCTTGTACTTGTCATTTAATACACACCAATGAATCTTCACCGCTGTAAAATTCATATTGTGTTTTACTGTACGAGGTGTGTTCAGAAAGTAACGAGAATTTTTAAATTTCGCGGGCTTCGAGAGTCCGATTGTCAAATTTTTTTATTATATTGATGTACATGCCCTTGAAGTATTATAAAACTTTCAGCTGTTTTCATTGTTGACTTTGTCTGTGACAGCCACTAAGGTTAGGCGTGTTTTTATGAGCTCGGCGATTTTCGTTTGTTAAAAGAAATGGATCAAAGAATTTGTATCAAATTTGTGTTAAAAAAGGAATAAAGTGTAAAAAAGTATATGAAATGTTAACAAAGGCCTATGGTGAGTCTGCTATGAGTAAAGCAAGAGTTTACGAGTGGTATAAGCGTTTCCAAGAAGGCCGTGAAGACGTGGACGTCCCAGCACATCAGCAACCGATGAAAACGTGGAAAAAGTGAAAGAAATGGTTATGAACAATCGCCGAATCATAATTAGAGAGGTCGCTGATGATGTTGGCATATCGATTGGATCATGTCATGACATTGTTTCCAGTGTTTTGTATATGAAACGCGTGGTAGCAAAATTCGTTCTAAAATTGTTGAATTTTGAACAAAAACAGCGGCGAATGGAAGTTGCTCAGGAGTAACTAAATGAAGTCAGCGTCGACGCAGAAATACTGAAACGTATTATAACAGGTGACGAAACATGGGTTTACGGATATGACGTCAAAACTAAGGCTCAATCATCCCAGTGGAGGCATTCTGGCTCGCCAAGACCGAAAAAGGCTCACTGTGTTCTTCGATATTAGTGGCGTAGTGCATCATGAATTCCTGCCACCAGGTGAAATGGTCAATAAGGAGTACTACCTACAAGTTCAACGCCGTTTGCATGAAACAATCCGAAAAAAACGACCCAGATCTGTGGAAAAACAATTCATGGCTTTAGCACCACGATAATGCACCAGCTCACACTTCATTGCTTGTTCGTGAATTTTTGGCCAAAAACAGTACTGTAACGATGCCCCAGCCTCCATATTCGCCAGACATGGCTCCGTGTGACTTTTTCCTATTTCTAAAAATAAAGAGAACCTTAAAGGGCCGTTGTTTTACAGCCGTAGATGACATTAAAACCGCATCGCTGAAAGAACTAAAGGCTTTCTCAAAGATCGAGTTTGAGAAGTGTTTTGAGGATTGGAATAAACGCTGGCACAAGTTCATAATCTCCAATTGGGACTATTTTGAAGGCGACAACATCTATGTAGAAGAATAAATAAATATTTTGTTCAACAAATTAAAATTCTCGTTACTTTCTGAACACACCTTCTACACTTGTTTGAAGATCTGTTTTTTCAATATTGTTAACAGCGTTGAATTCGCTTTTAAAGAAGTATTTAATCTCTGTACGTATAAAGCAATGACGGATTCATAATATACGTGAACCAAAAGTATAGAGACTAGAAATTTTTAAAATATTTTAGCGTCAACATGTAAGGATGCACTGAGAAACGATTTTCCAATTCTCAAACTCGAAAAAAAAATAGGATACAGTTTTTATTGGAAAAGAATTTTTTTGTCGCATATTTTTGAAACTTAACATAATTACTCTAAAACACAATTAATGATTACAATTTCCACCAATATGTATGTAAAAAGGGGGTATAAAACTTTGCACTGGAAAATTTAAAGTGAAAATTCAATGCTGTTCAATAACCAACCTTTCAGCGAAATCTGATAAAGCGTTTTTGAAAAAAATATTATCGTTATTTTAACATGTATGTTGGATTTTGCGTGACGCGGGTGCACAAATTTATATTGATGTACAACCGTATTTATCGCACGTCGCAAGTCTTAGGCTGTATTAAATTAATTAAAACTTAAATTCCCTGTATTTTTACCCGGGATCGAACCGGAGACGTTGCGCGCGTGAGGCAAACTTGATAACCACTACACTGCAGAAACTGCGAAGAAGTTCGACCGATGTAAATATACGAAGTGAATCGTTAATTTAATATTGAAAAATATGTAATAGTAAATGATCAGTTGTTTTATATTAATTCGTAACGATCAGCTGATTTCATTGAACAGCTGATAGGCTGTAATAGGTTTCAGGTTATGCTGTTAAAAACTAGCTATGCTAATTTGTTGTGTTTTCTAACAAATTGTCGTAATTAAAAATAAAAAGGAAAGAAAACACGATACATGATTTTTCTTTTTGGTTCGATAGTAGGTCTTTGATAACAATACATGATTAACGAAGCCGACAAACAGAAGGTCTCAGATGCAAGGCTGGTTATAAAGTTGTTTTTTCTGTGCATACGTTTATTCTAAGGAGAACAAAGCAAAACGTATAAAATATATCCTCTCTCATTCTCTTGTACATTCTGTCTCTGTCTTACTAAAACGAGCAGACAATTTAATTAAAAACCGATTTTTCCCAATTTTGCAGCAGACGTTTTCACGCATCTCAAATACTAAATTCTTAAATCCACCCCAAAACCTACCCTATTTCCGGATTCGGCCGTCATATTTCCTCCCCCCATTCCTCCCGCCGGCGCGATAAATCTCCCGATACTTAGGATTATTGCCGGGCATGTATCGACCCGCGCCGGGTAACTCCGTTGCATAATTGATCCAGAAGAAAATCCACGCCGTAAATCGGCACGGATGGATCTCGGCGACCGGGGACGTCTCTTCAAGGCGACATTCTTCCTCCAAGGTCCTGATGGAAAGTTGATCAGGGTGCGACCGGCGACAGCATCAGGGCCGTCGGTTACAAAGCCGTATTTTATTCCATTTATGTTCTCCTGTTAAGATAGTAACGGTTTTTTCCGTGTCCGCGTGAACAAGGTAATTGTCGATGTGTGTCATTAGGAGCTGAGCATAATGGAGTCCTTCGTGATGGTGTTTGAAAGGCGTCAAGAATGCGTTGATTCTTGATAACAGTAAAGATACTTTTATTAGTACTAAGTGATAGTACTAATACGTGATACTAGTACTGACACGTGCGTGATTAGCCACGTGTATACATTTTGGACATCTAACGTGAAAACGTTAGAAGATAGAAAAAATGTGTATTTAAAAGTAGCAGAGAACTTAATTTCTAACGATTTTAAATCGAAACTAAGACTGGAGCAATTGTTTAGCCGATCAATAAAAGCAGTGCCCAAAGCGTGCCCTTATGCCGTTTGGAACGAATACGATGAAAACTACATTGGTTTTGTTTGACCATGAGCGTATTGATCATGAGTTTTCAATATTTGAAAGTTGTTAAATATTTCTGATATTCGAACACATTAATTTTACGCTTCGTGAACACATTTTCGATCGACAGAAGCGAGATTCAAGTTTAAATCGGAACAAGCTATTGGAGCAGCCATCATGATAATACCCAGGCTCAGGATTTTGAATAAGCTCCGATTCTGAACTCTAGATCACGTTCGATTGGTAGTTCAAGAAAATATACACGGTGTTCGTAACCAGAATAACTTGTTTAACAGTTTCAAAATGGCGGTCATTTCAAATCTTTAAAACTTCATTTTTTCCTCTTACGTATTTTTGTAAATACGATTTCGCGATTGTAATCGGCGTTAAAACCTATAAATTTGCATTTTGTATTTTCCAAAACTGTCGAAATTAAGACATTAATTTTGACGGCGGTCAGGGATCGTTTTCGTGTTTTCAATGTAATTTGAACGACTGAAGTGCAGATTTTTAATGCTGATTGTGCAGGTGAAATTAGAGTTTCAAAAGACGGTCGGATAAAGGAAAATACTTTTTGGAAATCCGCTTCCATCACGTCAGCGAAGCGGCTGCGTGCCTTAGTGGAAGGAATCTTAGTGCGCTAGTTTCACCTTTTAGCTAAAGACGTTCGAATTCAGTTTCCGCAGCCTTTTGTAATTTCAGACTCACCGTTGGAACGCTACAGGAAATTTCTAACGCGTAACATTTTGCGTGTAACGTAAGCAATTTATTAATCCCAGGCATGTATATTGTACCCGTTCTGTTACCAGCATTAACAGTTCTTCATTGTTAAAATATAATTTTTAACTTCAGTATAGAAAATCATTAGTGATCTTGAAAAATACGGGCTTTGATTAACGCTGATTATAAACGTACTGACAGAGATGATAACTGCAGATAATCCAATGAGAGTTGTATGTAGAGCGCTCGATCTACTGGTGACATCTTGCGGCAGATGTTTAAGTGAGTGAGTGAGTGTGTGTGTGTGTGTGTGTGTTCTGTGTGTGTGTGTGTGTGTGTGTGTGTGTGTGTGTGTGTGCTCGCGCATATAATGGATATTAAATAAATTGACCGATTTTGATGAAATTGAACATGTATATCTCTATTGTCCATTTTTCGGGACTATTTTTCAATGATAAATCTCTCTTGTAGCCGTATTTTGGTGAAAAGTACATGAAAATTGAATGATTTTATTTAATTATGCTCAAATACTGTTCCGGAAGTAATCAAACAGAGCACATGGATGAACAGGAATTAAAAAAAGACTGAAAATTAAGTGTATTTAAAAAAATTGGTTTACAGATTTTGCTCAAATTTTTTTGTCACGTATTAAAATTCACATTTCAATCTTTTTGTTACAAATTTGAAATAAATAAACACTTATGGTTTTGCTTTTGTGCTTGTTTTTTTTTAATTCTGTAGCAACCGTGAATTTTTTCGTATATGATCAAAATTTTACGAACCGATTTTGAGAAACTGTGATGGCTATCGGTCTTTTTTTGTCAGAATTTTCTAAATCACTTACTTGCATCATATATGTAAATGTAAACCGTTTTTCATCCTTCGTTTTGTAACGAATTTGTCTAAAAAGGCGTTTTTAAAACATACCTGTACGTATGTGTATTTTTTTGTAGAGCTAAACGTACTACTGCTATTTGTATTAAATTTTAAAACTAAAATTGAACTGAAACATCTCAATGGTTTTTGTAAAATTAGGTTTACGGTTCTAAACTTTATGGTAGTTGTGATTAGAAAAAGCAAAAATACAAATATATTCAAAAATTGACGTAACTATATAGACAGTATTCGTTATTTAGATACAGTTTTTCGAATTTTTGTCGACTTTCGTCTAATTTCAGTGTTTGTTCTACGAATATCTATCCAACCGGTTTTTAAAATTGTTACTATCGCCGATTTTCTGATTTTTACAAGACACGGTTATGAAATTACAGTAACTTATTTTTAACAAGAAACGGTTATGAAATTGCAGTACCTTATTTTTTAAAAGACACGGTTATGAAATTACAGTAACTTATTTTTTACAAGAAACGGTTATGAAATTACAAGAACTTATTTTTTACAAGAAACGGTTATGAAATTACAGTATCTTATTTTTTACAAGACACGGTTATGAAATTACAGTACCCTATTTTTTACAAGACACGGTTAAGAAATTACAGTAACTTTTTTTTGAAAAGAAACTGTTATGAAATTACAGTAACTTTTTTTTAAAGAAACGGTTATGTAATTACAGTAACTTATTTTTTACAAGACACGGTTATGAAATTACAGTAACTTATTTTTTACAAGACACGGTTAAGAAATTACAGTAACTTATTTTTTACAAGACACGGTTATGAAATTACAGTAACTTTTTTTTAAAAGAAACGGTTATGAAATTGCAGTAACTTATTTTTTACAAGACACGGTTATGAAATTACAGTAACTTATTTTTTACAAGAAACGGTTATGAAATTGCAGTAACTTATTTTTTACAAGACACGGTTATGAAATTACAGTAACTTATTTTTTACAAGACACGGTTATGAAATTACAGTAACTTATTTTTGACAAGAGACGGTTATGAAATTACAGTAACTTTTTTTTGAAAAGAAACGGTTATGAAATTACAGTAACTTTTTTTAAAAAAGAAACGGTTATGTAATCACAGTAACTTATTTTTTACAAGAACCGGTTATGAAATTACAGTAACTTATTTTTTACAAGAAACGGTTATGAAATTACAGTAACTTATTTTTAACAAGAAACGGTTATGAAATTGCAGTAACTTATTTTTTACAAGAAACGGTTATGAAATTACAGTAACTTATTTTTTACAAGCAACAGTTATGAAATTACAGTATCTTATTTTTTACAAGACACGGTTATGAAATTACAGTACCCTATTTTTTACAAGACACGGTTAAGAAATTACAGTAACTTTTTTTTGAACAGAAACGGTTATGAAATTACAGTAACTTTTTTTTTTAAAGAAACGGTTATGTAATTACAGTAACTTATTTTTTACAAGACACGGTTATGAAATTACAGTAACTTATTTTTTACAAGAAACGGTTAAGAAATTACAGTAACTTTTTTTTGAAAAGAAACTGTTATGAAATTACAGTAACTTTTTTTTAAAAAGAAACGGTTATGAAATTGCAGTAACTTATTTTTTACAAGAAACGGTTATGAAATTACAGTAACTTATTTTTTACAAGAAACGGTTATGAAATTACAGTAACTTATTTTTGACAAGAGACGGTTATGAAATTACAGTAACTTATTTTTTAAAAGAAACTGTTATGAAATTACAGTAACTTATTTTTTAAAAGAAACGGTTATGAAATTACAGTAACTTATTACAGTTAACTTTACCGATTATTTTTTACATTTATCAGGAGAAGATAAAATGTTTGTAGTTTCGCGTTTTTCTCTGGTAAAAGCAACAGCACGACCCAATCATGTAGTTAAACAAACGCGGGCGAGGAAACCACAAAACCCAAACAACCAAACACAACAAGGTAACAAAACCGTCAATTTCCCACACCGTTCAATGTTCGGCCGCTAGTTATGCAAATAATACAGTTAGTCGTTGAATTAAAAAGTGTTGACATTCTTCGATGACACTAATAGATAAGTTTAAAAGTCCTTTCCCGGAATGTCTTCTGCAACCTTGGTCGGGCTCGTCCTTGGACGATGATCAGCGACAATAGAAAGGCTTGATATTAATTATGTCTTGGCGGAAGGTACATATACACGACACGGAATTCATGGCGACGTCTTCCTCGCTGGACATTCAGAGGTGTTGGGTTTGATGCATCGCCGTCGTGGACAAGGAACGAAAGAAATGCCAGTCGGTGAACAAAATCCATTGCAGGATTTAATTATAATTTACGCTCGATGAAAATATATTTGATACAGATGTGCACGAATCGCGTTGAATTATTTATTATATAACCAGAACCTGCTCATTCATCCTCAAGTGGGAGTGTAGTTGAAAATTGTGTGAAATTCGTAGTGCAGCTTCAGCACGTGAAAGCGTAGCGAAACAATGTAAAAAGCGAAAAGAAAAGCGCATCGGAAGTCGAGAAAATTTAGAAATAATGAATTAACAAACATTGAAAAGTTACCGTATTTTGTCTACAATGTTTTTTAAATGGTGCGTATTTCAGTAGGACGGAGTTTCTTTTAATAACGTAGTAGAGAGAATATACAGTATTATATGCGCTTTCCTGAAAACATCGCTCTATAGTTTAATTTATTTATAGAAAATAGTAATAGTTTGACATTTTTAGGTTATTTTTCGATCAAATGAACTTCCTACGATAATACTGAATATCATTCAGGTAATTAAAACCAGTTATATGCTTTGAAATTTTCCAAATAAAACCATCGAAAACGAGGGATTGATTTCAAACGCGCGCTCGCGCACACACACACACACACACACACACACACACACACGCATCCCCCACACGCGTGCACGTGCTGCGCGCACACACACAACAGTAAAACTCAACTCGAACCTGCGAGCTCGTGCTCTACAAACAGAAGTACGATCCTCTTCAATTCCCCAGCGAGAAGTGCTGGTGGATGTACCTGGCGATATACTCAGTGTAAACGTCATCCGGCGAGTTAGTGTTCGCCCAGGGAAGTGTTGAAGTGGCGGCCCCCGGGAGGAGACAAGCCGGAGCCCCAGGGGGGCCAGTACCGTCACAACCATCGGCCGGTGATTTGTTGGTCCTGAGCTTGTACAGCCGGCCGGACATTTCTCAACAACGTTAAAACATTTTCAATACCGTGAAATGTATTACGCCATTTGTATTCTGGCGACAGGCGAGTTGATTCTTGGCAAATTCTTGTTCCAGAGTGACGTAAATCACGGGATGGGTTGTTTTGACAAGTAACGTTCCTTTGAGCGACACTTTGTGATTTAACGGGATCGTGGAACGTACGATGATCGCACACCATTCTTGTCCAGTTTAACGTGATTGTTTAGAAAGCACGTAACATATTTCTTTCTGCACTTTGGTATTTACGTTATCTACTAGTAGGGCGCCTACTCTGTTACATACATATCACTATGTACTGATACACCTTTACTTATTACGTTACGTGTATCCGTTACGTATAGCCTATCTTTAATTATTCGTATAAGAAAGGACTAAACTGTGATTCTCTTAAACCTGAATTAATAAATAAATCTTTAAGACTTACTTATTTACGTCCACCTTACTTCGTTTCTTAGCCAACATCTTGAAGTAGTAATTTACATACAGGCCTAACTGTAAGTACCTATTTACTTACACACTCCGTATTATTTACATTACGTAGATATTTAAATACTCCGTTATATATATTTACAAGTCAGTTATGTACATTACTGTATTTCTTCGCATATTAATTTGTATACATTATTACGAATAGCCTGTCTTTAAGTACAAATACTATCTATGTATTCCGTTACGTGCATCTTTACGTGTTACGTTACGTAGGCTGCATATTTGTACACCTTTACATATTACGTAACAGCAAATTACAAATAGCATGTCTTTAAGTACTAGTACTATCTATGTATTCCGTTACGTACATCTTTACGTGTTACGTTACGTACTTCGTTACGTAGGCTGCATATTTGTACACCTTTACATATTACGTTACAGTAAATTACAAATAGCCTGTCTTTAATTACTAATACTATCTATGTATTCCGTTACGTGCATCTTTACGTGTTACGTTACGTAGGCTGCATATTTATACACCTCTACATATTACGTTATAGCAAATTACAAATAGCCTGTCTTTAAGTACTAATACTATCTATGTATTCCGTTACATGCATCTTTACGTGTTACGTTACGTACTTCGTTAGGTAGGCTGCATATTTGTACACCTTTACATATTACGTTACAGCAAATTACAAATAGCATGTCTTTAAGTACTAATAATATCTATATATTCCGTTACGTGCATCTTTACGTGTTACGTTACGTACTTCGTTAGGTGGGCTGCATATTTGTACACCTTTACATATTACGTTACAGCAAATTACAAATAGCATGTCTTTAAGTACTAATAATATCTATATATTCCGTTACGTGCATCTTTACGTGTTACGTTACATACTTCGTTAGGTGGGCTGCATATTTGTACACCTTTACATATTACGTTACAGCAAATTACAAATAGCATGTCTTTAAGTACTAATAATATCTATATATTCCGTTACGTGCATCTTTACGTGTTACGTTACGTACTTCGTTAGGTGGGCTGCATATTTGTACACCTTTACATATTACGTTACAGCAAATTACAAATAGCATGTCTTTAAGTACTAATACTATCTATATATTCCGTTACGTGCATCTTTACGTGTTACGTTACGTACTTCGTTAGGTAGTCTGCATATTTGTACACCTTTACATATTACGTTACAGCAAATTACAAATAGCATGTCTTTAAGTACTAATAATATCTTTATATTCCGTTACGTGCATCTTTACGTGTTACGTTACGTACTTCGTTAGGTAGGCTGCATATTTGTACACCTTTACACATTACGTTACAGCAAATTACAAATAGCATGTCTTTAAGTACTAATAATATCTATATATTCCGTTACGTGCATCTTTACGTGTTACGTTACGTAGGCTGCATATTTATACACCTTTACATATTACTTTATAGCAAATTACAAATAGCCTGTCTTTAAGTACTAATACTATCTATGTATTCCGTTACATGCATCTTTACGTGTTACGTTACGTACTTCGTTAGGTAGGCTGCATATTTATAAACCTTTAAAAATTACGTTATTGCAAATTACAAATAGCCTGTCTGTGTATTCAGTTGTGTATATCTCTTTGTAGTCCATTACATAACCTCTACGTATTATGTTAAATACATGTATACAAATAGCCTATCTTTAACTAGTAAGTTACATACACTCTATATGTATTCCGTTAGTTACATATTTACGTACTCCGTTACATTTTACGTTAGGGTACGTTTCTTACACATTTACGTTACGGCACATACGTTTTTACGTACCGTACACATTCACTTACTCCGTTACGTACACATTTACGTTACGCTACAAAATTTTACGTAGCTTCGTTACGTACACCTTTAAATTACGGCACATATTACTTTATGTAGCCTACATATTTGTGTACTCCGTTAAGTATCCTTTCCGTTACGGTACACTTTTTTTACATAGCCTTCATATTTACTAACGCCGTTAAGTACAAATTTACGTTACGGTATGTATACCTCCTTGTTACTGGTCTCAGTAACGTAAACTTTACATATTTCTTTACGTAGCCTACATATTCACGTCTCCGTTACGTAACATTTACGTTACGGCGCATATTCCTTTATGCGACGTATAGCCTATATTCACGTACACCATTAGGAAACCTTTACGTTACGGTAAATATATCTTTATGTAGTCTACGTTTACGTACTCCGTAAAGTAATCTTTCCATTACTTTACATGCTTTTTTATGTAGTCTACATATTTACGTACTCTTTCTTCTAAAAAGTTTTTCGTTACGCCACCAAGTTTTCCGTTACGCACATCACACATGCTTACTTATTATTTTGTGTATATTACATATTGTACATTGTACATTGTATATTGTATATTGTATATTGTACATTGTACATTGTACATTGTACATTACATTGTACATTGTACATTGTATATTGTATATTGTACATTGTACATTGTACATTGTATATTGTATATTGTACATTGTACATTGTATATTGTATATTGTAAGTTTGGTAAAAATAGGCTACATATAGTGGTATAAAACTATTTTTTTTCATTCAGTTTTGTATCGAATTTAACTATAAAATATAGTTATTTATGAAAATATTGATGCTACCATTCACAGAAGTGAAGGTGATGTTTAGGTTCGGAAGAGAATTACATTCTTAGTGTAAATGTCACAAACCGGATGTTGTTCACTTATTTCATTGCTTTACTACATTTTACTACAAATTTGTCCACCAGCTCTGTTCATATTATTAAAGATCGATACGCTGATATTAAAAAAAGTAACGATAGGCACGATATCCGGTACAAACAAAGAATGTATCACAATTAAAAAGGTGTTACAACTTACAAATCGCCGTCGAAGAAGAAAACAATTTACTTCACAATTATCTTGTACAAACTTCAAAGAAAAAACGTAATTAACTTTTTTTTTAATTTTATTACATTCGAAATTGATTTATTTATAGCGTTGTTTTATTTTGTCGTTTACAATTATATTTCGTTACTCGAATGACGCCAAACAATTTGAAAACATGAATTACGATCAATAAAATTGAATATAATGATTCGGTATTAATCAAACTCCGTGAAGTAGCAATTATTTCGTCATTAAAATCAACGCAACCTTAAACGTAATGATGAAAGAGTAAATGCACGAGAGGGCATTGTTGTGCTGAACAACTGAGAGAGCATTGACAACATTGTTGTTTATCAACTCTCTTAGTGACCAACGTTTATAATTTTTTAAACATTTTTATGTAAAAATAAGGTTTACGTTTAACGCGATCAGCGATTTACACTCCGCTCGCGTCTAAACTATAAGTCAGAGAGTTTGTTTTAAGTAACACGAATAAAAATAATGTAATAATATGCAGAAATATTTGAACTTTTTTCTGAAAATTTCATTGGGCTCCACAACGCCGGCCTTTATTTATTTAATAATAAATAGATTATTTATTAATTATATTTAAATAAATTTTTACAACAATAATCATTATCATTATATACAATAAATGATTTTCAAATTTATTTCAAAAGTATACGTAGGCCTAAACCCATTTTTATTAGATTCTTAGCCGCCTCGGTAGCCTAGTTGATAGCGTACTGGGCTTTCACCCCGACGACCCGGGTTCGATTCCTGGCCAGGGCTTGGCATTTTCATACGTTATAAATCATCCCATCGTCTGCATTAGCCCAAGTGTGCACAATAGTCGGACGTTAAAAAAAAAAAATTCTTAAAAACGCGTCCATTACATAGGCGACACAGTAAATTTTGCCGACCTGTCCAAAAGGTTAAGGCCGGCACTGAGGCCCTTATAATTACAACAGATCATAAACAAATTTGACAATATAATATTAATAATTGATTTAAAAAATATGAAATTTCAAAATAAAAAAAAGTTATTTACTAGGCCTAAAAATGTAGTGTCAATTTACAAGTTAGTGAATTTTTCTTATCAAAATTTTAAAAGTACTCAAAGATTGTAGATAGTTTTTTTTATATATTTTTAGTCAAAAAATAAGTGATTTAAAAATCCTATTGACTCAAAGACACAATTTTCTTTGTATTGTGGATTTTTTTGTTTGTTTAACGTCCGACTGTTGTGCACACTTGGGCTAATTGGGATGGTATGATTTATAGCGTATGAAAATGCCAAGCCCTGACCGGGAATCGAACCCACCAAATCCCAGTAGGCCTAAACACATTTTGTGAACACAAAATGTCCCCAGTCGTGGGGCATTTTCTCAATTTGAGGTTGAAATATTGCGAAAAAATTTTCAAACAACCCTCAACTCAGTGTACATATTTCAAACAATCGACTTTATAGCTTTCTAAAACGTCTCTAATTTTGCCCCCGGCCGAAGGGCGAGGGCTGCAACGAAGCCCATAATTCTTCCGATATCGCCAAGGGATATTGCTTCTTTAATCGTGCTATATTGACGAGCTATTTAAATTAGATGATGTTTGAGGGGTATTTTTTTTATTGCTCTCGCGTCTTGAACGCTGTTATACGTGATGCGGGGGTGAACGTTGCTGCACTTTGGATTTAATTGTACGTTTGATAAACTGTACGGACTGATTGTTTCAATTAATCACGTGTCGTATTGATCACGGATTTAATGGTAGTTTTTTTTTGTAGAAACAAGAAAAATAAAATAACGGAATAAATAATGAGAAAAATAGTAGGAAAGAGATTGGTAAAGTGGTAACGAAAATTGGAAAAAAATAAATTATAAAATAAGAATAAAAATAAAAATAAACAGTTTTAAGTAAGACTGATAAATTAATAAATATTGCCTTGTGTGTCAACTTCAGCATTAGTTCTCGTCTATTTTCTTTAAATAAATAGTCAATGTTATGCAAACGGTTAGTTACTATCAGCGCTCTCTCTTACACGTATACTATTACTCGTGCTGCTAACATTGATTACATTACAACCTACAGTAAGGTAAACATTCTTTGCCCCTTCTGAAACAAGTAATTTACTTTAATTAGTAGACTACAGCATTAAAAATACCTACCAGCTGATTTGAACAAGAAATTAAATATATATATAGCAAGCGAGACGCTAGGACTCCACACAAAAGCTACCATGGAGGGTATTTTGAAGGAAGAACGCAAAATCTTGAGGAAGATCCTTGGCCCGAGATTAACAGAAGATGGATACAGGATGCACTCCCGGAAGACAACAGAGAAGATATCGAACCTGGCAGCAGATATCAGAAGAAGGAGTCTTCGGTTCTATGGACACATCAGTAGACTTCCAACAACGAGACTTGCCAACAGAATCCTTAAGTATATACAAGGTGTCAAATCAACAACGTCGTGGATCGCACAAGTCAGAATAGACTTACATGACGCAGGAATAGACTCAACAGATGTTGAAGATAGACACGCATACAGGAGAAAGATGCTTGGTTGGAAGGTCCCAGAGAATGAAATCCCAAAGAGAGCAGGGGTAAAATGGACGGAGGAGCGGAAGAGGATCCATGTGGACAGGATGAGGGAGGTGTGGAGGATTAGAAGGAACAAGACATGAGTCGGAGTGCTTTGCGTGATCCAACAGGGTCTATGCGCAGATAATAATTATAATAATAATATATATATATATATATATATATATATATATATATATATATATAAACATAAAACTATGAGATTATCATGCAATTTGTATTACTGGAGTGGATTATAAGTTATTATTTTAAATGTAAATTTAATTTTAAAACTGTTTACTTTGAGGTTAGGTTTATTATTATGAAAATACGATCAATTTCTCTTTATTATCAAAGTATTTTACCGAAGAAATTATAGTTTGAATGCCTTCCGCTTAAATACAAAACGTAAACCGAAGAGATGACTTTAAGGTAGTCCCAAGTCGCAGATAAAACAGACTGAGTACTATCTTAAAGAATTTAACTCCGGTTGTAACGTGCATAGAGGGTTAGGGGTGTCGGAATGAAATCGTAAATGTGATTTATAAAAATTGCCCTTAAATCCAATCGAAAGTGCTACTCTCATGAGTGTGTGGGTTTAGACTTGTTTTATTTTTTTTTATCTTGACTTTTTTCCCTTCCGCCCCCTCGAACTCACCCCAGAAGCTTATGTTATACGGTGAGGGTGGTTTTTTTAATCAGAGGGAGAGTTTAAAATACGACTTATTGGGATGTTTACCGGTTTAGGCCTATATATTAAGGATGAACTTCGATTGGAGCACTTTAATTTTTGAAGTCGTATTTCTTTTATCTCATTCAATTAGACGGTCCTTGGTTTCTATTGCTGGCCGGGATTTAATTCAGTTCTACTCGATACATTAAGCGTGGGGCTGGTTTAATGTTTAAAACAGTTTTCGTTCGGTTTCAGGTTGTAGTGTGTAAGTTCCACAGCTGATATGTTTACAAAAACTTTCTTCCCTTTTAACCTACTTACACATTACCTTCTATCCTTCGCGAGACTGAATCCGTGACCCTATACGGTATCCAAAAAGTATATTTATCGGTTTATTAAATTGCTGTAGTTATTGGTATAGTTACACGTTGCTATTATGAATATTTCGCTTATCAGAATAATTGCATATAATCGATAATCGATTTTTTAAAAATCATTAATTATTATAAATCAAAACTAAATACAAAATCAAAGTTTTCCAAAAAAAAATGCGTTTTATAAAATTATTCTTGCACGTACACCAATACATTCAATTTTGTCTTGAATTTTACTATAAAATATCGTTGTTTACGAAAATATCGAGGCTATTTAGTACAATTTATGGATGAGAAAATGATTCAATCTTGACTAGGTTTGTAAAACAATATAATAAAATATTTTTTTAACACAAAATTATCTACGATTTACATAGTATATCACATATTTTAAATAATTTTAAAATATTTAAAGTATATTAAATTTATACTTAAAGCATTAGCTTTAAGTAATAAATATAACATATTTTACACAAATACATTATGAACTGTTCAATTTTTTGTTTATATATTTTTCTTGGCCTCCTTACTTCATGGCAGTTAGACAAAATCGATGGGATCGGCGTTAACTAGGAAAGTAAAAATTACATCAGTAACTACTGGCCAGAACCTACGACCTTGAGGCACGCAGTTACTTAGGCCATCAAGCCCTAATGTACAGTTTAAAACTATATCATAAGCAGCTGTACGACATTAAAGGAAGACCTTGGCAAAAACACATAATACAATTAAATTTTCTCAAAAAATCGATTTTAAAGCTTTCGGAAAAAATATCGAATTAATTTGTTAACGTCGTTTTTTTGAGCTTTCGATTTTTTTGTAACTTAGTTAAAAAAACGTATTTGTTTTCCTTTATGCCAAGTCACGGAATTAATGTAACGTGTTGACAAAGTAACTAAACTCGAACCTGCGTACATGTCAGAATTATTGCGAGTTGTCCGCTGTGCCAAATGAACTGCGGCACAACCAATATGATTTTATATTTAAAAAAAGACGTAGAGTCAGCTTGAACACGTACTCAGTTAATAAACAGATTATCAAAAGGAAAAGTTAAAAAATTAAACGGAATGTGGAATTTATGCACTTTTAATTGCAATTATTCAAGAGGGTGAAATGAGAAGGGATGAAGGGGTGAAATATTTCTTTTGTGATTTACAGTTTAGTTTTTAAAGAAGTGAATTAAAATTAATATACTTTTTAATACGAGCAGACTATAGTGAAATTACGACAAAAACAATATGAAACATTGACAATACCATAATTTAAAAAAGTTAAATACTTTTTTATATTTGTATTTGTACATCGCTGGTGACTAAACTAATTGACCAACTTAGGAGGAAGAATTCCGATTCCGAAAGGAGGAAGTAAAATAAATAGCGACGAAATTCGTTTGCTCGTTTCCGTTTCATATTTCCGTTACATTCTCCCGTTCGGCAGACTTTTTCTATTCATTCCTTTCGCTAAAGCTTCGCTTCAAAAATATCTCGCGAAACATCGTCCGAATTCCCCCAAACTGAAAACTATTCTTACACCACCACGCAAATCACTCACCAACTAAATCTCATTAATTCCAACCCGCAAAGTCGTTTAACCTTTTCATCTCCACGTAATGATAATACAATCAAAAGAACCAATTTCCTACCGGTAGCCGTCCAATATATTTAATAATACTTATTAACCGTCACGTCCGAGCAAGGAAGTAATGCAGTGTTAATACAGAGGGCCAATTTAAACCAAACACGGTGGCTAGACTTTAATGAACGGTTCGGTTACTTGAAAAGCACTTTAATTTCGGTGGCAGCATAAACATAAATCGGACCAATCCTTGGGTGATGTAATGGTTCTTTGTATTTTGGAACGTTTGGTTCGATAAATAATAAAAACATCCGCTTACCTACTTCATTAACCGAGGAGTTGTTTAAATCAGGAAGATTTAAGTGGTTAAGGATACACTACGGATTTGGCGGGGTTTTAAGTACGCGTGCAGCGCTTGTGTGGTCGGATTGATCGTGCTGTGTTCGCAAAAAACGTAATAGCAGATCGCTAGGGAAAATCCCTTTGTGGGTCTACACGTTGGTTGTACGGGAAACTTTGAATTCGTCTTCGCTAACTGACTTAATAAAGAAAAGCGCGAAAATGTTGTTATCGATCAGTGAGAATCGATTGTAATATTGTATAAAATGCAAACGATGTTATAACGCGGCAGCGTTCCGCTCCGATAACGCTATCAGCTGATCGGAATGAATATGAATGACCTAAATAAATATGATTTAGGACATATTCATAATATTCGTGCAATGACAAATGCAAGATGGTACCGGAGGAATGATGACCTTCATGCAGACCTAGACTTGAAGTATGTAAAGGAGATAATACAAGACTGAGCCTCTCAGCACGAGAAGAGACATCAACATTTGAACGTCGAAGCTATCCAACTGTTAGATGTGGAATTGGACAACAGACGACTTATGCGTTAAGCCGCATGATTTACTGTGTTCAGTATGATGATCTGCCTTCCCTAGCTTCGTCAATTCTACTTTCGTTGACGCGTTTCGGATAACCTTCATCTTGAAAAACTATATCTATACTCTTTTTTTTGAAGATGGAGGTTCTCTGAAACGCGTCAACGAAAGTAGAATTTACGAAACTAGGGGAGGCAGATCATTATACTGAACACAGTGACAATAATCCTAGCAGAGAAGAAGAAGAATATAAAAAGAATTTCCGCATGATTTATACACGTGATAGATCATATATATGTATTACCCATTTAATCTGTAAGATTAAGATTGTAATAAATAAATAAATGAAAAAAAATATCGTAGGCGAGATCGCCTTCATGGAGAATGGACCATGGCGAATGAAAATGGAGCATCCTTCAAATTGAACTTCATAAATCGTCTAAAAGTTTCTGAATTTTTTTTTTTTAACGTCCGACTATTATGCAAACTTGGGCTAATGCAGACGATAGGATGATTTATAGCGAATGAAAATGCCAAACCCTGGCCGGGAATCGAACCCGGGTCTTCGGGGTGAAATCCCAGTACGCTATCAACTAGGCCGCCGAGGCGGCTATTTTTACTTGACATTTCACAGTTCTTTTCCTGTCATCAAAGGACTGAAAAGATGGCAAGCTGATTCATCCAGGTCAGCTGGTTCGGAAAAGATGGCAAGCTGGTTCATCCAGGTCAGCTGGTTCGGAAAAGATGGCAAGCTGGTTCATCCAGGTCAGCTGATTCGGAAAAGATGGCAAGCTGGTTTATCCAGGTCAGCTGGTTCGGAAAAGATGGCAAGCTGGTTCATCCAGGTCAGCTGGTTCGGAAAAGATGGCAAGCTGGTTCATCCAGGTCAGCTGGTTCGGAAAAGATGGCAAGCTGGTTCATCCAGGTCAGCTGATTCGGAAAAGATGGCAAGCTGGTTCATCCAGGTCAGCTGGTTCGGAAAAGATGGCAAGCTGGTTCATCCAGGTCAGCTGGTTCGGAAAAGATGGCAAGCTGGTTCACCCAGGTCAGCTGGTTCGGAAAAGATGGCAAGCTGATTCATCCAGGTCAGCTGATTCGGAAAAGATGGCAAGCTGGTTCATCCAGGTCAGCTGGTTCGGAAAAGATGGCAAGCTGGTTCATCCAGGTCAGCTGGTTCGGAAAAGATGGCAAGCTGGTTCATCCAGGTCAGCTGATTCGGAAAAGATGGCAAGCTGATTCATCCAGGTCAGCTGGTTCGGAAAAGATGGCAAGCTGGTTCATCCTGGTCAGCTGGTTCGGAAAAGATGGCAAGCTGGTTCATCCTGGTCAGCTGGTTCGGAAAAGATGGCAAGCTGGTTCATCCAGGTCAGCTGGTTCGGAAAAGATGGCAAGCTGGTTCATCCAGGTCAGCTGGTTCGGAAAAGATGGCAAGCTGGTTCATCCAGGTCAGCTGGTTCGGAAAAGATGGCAAGCTGGTTCATCCAGGTCAGCTGGTTCGGAAAAGATGGCAAGCTGGTTCATCCAGTTCAGCTGGTTCGGAAAAGATGGCAAGCTGGTTCATCCAGTTCAGCTGGTTCGGAAAAGATGGCAAGCTGGTTCATCCAGGTCAGCTGGTTCGAAAAAGATGGCAAGCAGGTTCATCCAGGTCAGCTGGTTCTGAAAAGATGGCAAGCTTGTTCATCCAGGTCAGCTGGTTCGGAAAAGATGGCAAGCTTGTTCATCCAGGTCAGCTGGTTCGGAAAAGATGGCAAGCTTGTTCATCCAGGTAAGCTGGTTCGGAAAAGATGGCAAGCTTGTTCATCCAGGTCAGCTGGTTCGGAAAAGATGGCAAGCTTGTTCATCCAGGTCAGCTGGTTCGGAAAATATGGCAAGCTGGTTCATCCAGGTCAGCTGGTTCGGAAAAGATGGCAAGCTGGTTCATCCAGGTCAGCCGGTTTGGAAAAGATGGCAAGCTGGTTCATCCAGGTAAGCTGGTTCGAAAAAGATGGCAAGCTTGTTCATCCAGGTCAGCTGGTTCGGAAAAGATGGCAAGCTGGTTCATCCAGGTCAGCTGGTTCGGAAAAGATGGCAAGCTGGTTCATCCAGGTCAGCTGGTTCGGAAAAGATGGCAAGCTGGTTCATCCAGGTAAGCTGGTTCGGAAAAGATGGCAAGCTGGTTCATCCAGGTCAGCTGGTTCGGAAAAGATGGCAAGCTGGTTCATCCAGGTCAGCTGGTTCGGAAAAGATGGCAAGCTGGTTCATCCAGGTCAGCTGGTTCAGTATACGTGATATTGCACGATCGTCAGTTTGGGTCACGGAGGATACTGTCAAACTACTTGGGTTTAACTTAGATACAGTATTACAAACCGAGATCTACGCAATCCCGTGTGTACGTCGAATATTAGAAGAGATCTTGAAGTTATGGACATTCCAATACTCTCATATGGTAAAGCGACGATACAAGCTCCCGGCTCTTATTCAATTCAATTAGTACGCGATGGCTTCCGCTCCTTCTTTGATCTGTGAAGCGCTAATATGAAGCGCTTAGGATGGGGACGTGGGAAACGATTGCGGGATTATGGGATTGAGGTAAAAAAGAACCGCTGCTGATCTTTTGGTACTGGAGCCCGCGCGCGTAATCAGCCGCACAATTGCGAGACGTGCGGTAAGGAAGTGGGATATGAAACACGTGAAGCGATGGAAAGCTGCTATGGTTGGCGATTATGCAAACGTCTTCTCTCGGGACCATACCTTGCACTGTTCAGTACAACAGGTCGTTGAAGTAGTCGCGGCTATGTTCACCTTATACGTCCACCTCCAAAGTCGCCTGATTAAGGTGAAATTACCACAAGTCTTGCCTAATTATGCAACCTGAAAGGGCAGCAAATATGTTGTGAAGTCCTGGAGTTAAAAAGATATTCTTCGGATTGTAACAATCAGCGCCTTTTCACAAGACAATCTGCACAAGATTTTTCAGCTTTTATAAGGAGCTGTAATGAAGTTAAGGAAAGGTTTAAGAACATAATAAACTTATAGTTGACGTATCAGAGGTGAGTGGTGTCTCAGAAGCGTCACTAGACATTTACCAAGGATACGTGACAAGTTCATGGCTGCAATACTTGAGCTATAGTTTTATCTATGTTACCACAATAATTGCCTTAAAAACGGATATAAAAATAATTTTTGAATTTTGAATATACTGTAGCTTCGACAATATTTTGTTTTCTTTTTACTACTTCTTACCGCGAAAAATTTTCAGATTTCGGACTACAAAAGACCTGAACATTTACGCGTCACTTAAGCAAAAAATAAAACTAAAATAAAAGGATTTTTACCGGATTTTTACTAAATTTACCTTTCAGAAGTTTTGCCAGGACAAATTGTTTTGTCAGAACGTTGTAATTTAACAATTCTTTCAAAGTTACAAAGGTTCGCATCGAATTTCTAAAATTTATCACTGATTTCAAATATGCATCTTCATGAGTAAACTTAATACTCCAGCATCTTTCTGGCAGAAGTGCGTGTTACTGACAGATGTGTGTGAAGAAATCTTCAGGGGGGGGGGACACGCCATTATGTCAGGTAGTCCAGCAGCCATTGAGGTGTTGATTTTTTGTTTTTTTGGTGTTTAACGTCCGACTATTGTGCACACTTGGGCTAATGCAGACGATGGGATGATTGTTTTAGCGATATGTTGGTATGGATTTTTGAATATTGATTGCTACCGTTATTTGTATTTAGGTGTATGTGTTTACCTTTATTAGGTGTGTGTGTTTATTTGTGCTCGCGCGCGTGTGTATGTGTGTGTGCGTGCATATGTATGTGTGTGAGCGCGTGTGTTTGTGTCTGTATGTGTGTGTGTGTGTGTGTGTGTGTGTGTGTGTGTGTGTGTGTGTGTGTGTGTGTGTGTGTGTGTGTGTGTGTGTGTGTGTGTGTGTGTGTGTGTGTGAGTGAGTGTGTATGTGTGTGTGCGCGCGTGTGTTTGTGTATATGTGTGTGTGTGTAACACTATATATATATATATATATATATATATATATATATATATATATATATATATATATATATATAGCCCTGAAAATGCCGAGCCCTGGCCGGGAATCGAACCCGGGTCCTCGGGGTGAAAGCCCAATACGCTATCAACTAGACCACTGAGGCGGCTTCCATTTCGATTTCCATTTAGTAAACATTTATGAAAATCAGTCTTAATTTTTTAATCATCAGCTTGGCAGTGGTCCGGTAATGCTTTCAGAAGTTAAACAGGCTGGGCCAGAGCAATAAGGTTACAGTCCCCTGGTTCTGCTGGGATGGAGGAAAATGAGATAGCGTATGAACTAGTAAGGAAGGAGGCATCGACCCACCGACAAGAACAATTTTGCGTATTTGAAAAGAGCTACTTAAAGATGATGTTTGAAGAAGTGGCTAAAAGATCTAAGCTCTGGAAAGATAAGCGAGGGTTAAGACAGGCTAAGCGAACTGTGACAGGAGCAGAGCAAGGATCTGTGTAGGCTTTAGCAAAAATAAGCTAAGACTGCTGATAGATTTTCTTACCTTAAGAAACACCTTAGAAATCTTGGCTTATTAGAAAGTCCAACAGGACAGATACTGCGGGAGGGGAAGGAACTCGCTATCACCTGCTGGGGGACCGTAAAGCGATTGTTACGAGAAGAGCTAGTATTGTGGGAAGTCACCGATTAGAAGTGAGGAATTTACCTACCTTGAATCGTCTCCAAATCCTGCACTTCATGAAGAGACCAGGACTGAAGGGTATACTGTAACCGAAAGTGAGTCGCGCGTGCGCGCATGTGTGTGTGTGTGTGTGTGTGTGTGTGTGTGTGTGTGTGTGTGTGTGTGTGTGTGTGTGTGTGTGTGTGCTGTGTGTGTGTCACTCTATGAATATTCTGTGTGTTAATGAATATTCTGTGTGTGTGTGTGTGTGTGTGTGTGTGAATGCGTGTGTATGTGTGTGCGCGCGCGCGTGTTTGTGTGTGTGTGTGTGTGTGTGCGCGCGCGCGCGTGTGTGTGTGTGCGCGCGTGTGTTGCGTGTCAAAGCGTTTGTGTTTGTGTGTGTGTGTGTGTGTTCGTGCGAACGTGCGTGCGTATGTGTGCGCGCGCGTGTTTGTGTGTGCGTGTGCGCGCGCGCGTGCGTGTGTGTATCAAATTGTGTCGAAGGGGACACAACAGATACGAAGGTCGCAGTGTGTTTGTAACCCCTAGCTGTTAATAATTCAGTCATTAGAAATTTCAACGAAAACCGATGAACAAATTTAGTTACTTTTGTCGATATCACTGCAACCGCCTTAAGTGTGGAAAACATGCGAAAAAGGAAAGCAGTCATGGTTAATTTCTGTATTACAATGCGACTTTATGCAAAATATAACGTTGGATAGGTTTTCAGAAAAATTAGAGAGGTTATTTTTTTTTTTACTAGGAATATTAAAATAGTTCACATATTAAAATGTTATTACTTATTCTTTATTTTAGCCAATATCACCGCTACGAACGCTATAACTGTTATTGTAACTAAAAACGTTTATCTAATTTTCTATTTATTTGAATCGTGCTACATAATACAGACTTACTTGAAAAATGTGCGTGTATATGATAAAGTTTTTGCAACATATTGCGACATAAATTTTGCAGCATTTACATGCGGTATATTCGGACTTTTTATACGGAAAAAATCGCTCACATAAAATAAAATTTCCCAAAGTAACAGGTGTGGGAAAATGTTTCTAGAAGTTGACGCTTATATGGCAACCTGCAGCCGTAAAAATAAACTAGCTGCCGGTAGTTGGTAAACCTGTTATGTCACTTAGGCTACACGTTGGCAGAACTATCAATAAATATCGGCAGACATTTTAAAGAAATCGGAGTGGGCATTAGAAAATCGGTGGCTCCGGCGATTGTGTGATATTTATAAATCACTCGCTATATTACGCAATATTTTAAGTAAATAAAATTTTTGTGAAGTTTATTGAATACATTTTTTTATGTAAATAAATTTATATTATATTATTTTCTTATTATAATATAATCTTAATATATAAAAGTAGTACTGACTGACTGACTGACTGATTCATAATCAATTCAGAGCCAAAACTATTTTAGCTAGCGACTTGAAATTTTCAGGGTACATTTGTGTTACCATGTAGACGGCACTAAGAAAGGATTTTGCAAAAATTTAATTTTAACGCCATTAAACTACTTACCCAGTCCAAATTTAATAATCAACTTACAGCAAGACTATTATAGCTAGAGACTTGAAATTTTCAGGGTACCTTCTTACAACAATGTCAAGGTGCACTAAGAAGGATTTTACAAAAATTTGATTTCAATTCCATCAAACTACTTACAGTCCAACTTTAATATTCAACGTATATCCGAGACTATAATAGCTAAAGATTTGACATTTTCAGGGTTACTACCACATGTAGGCGTGTAGTTAAAAACGATTTTCCAGTATTCATCCCCTAAAGAGGTAAAAATGAGATACACAATTTTTATTGGAAAAAATATGTTTTTCGTCTGACCTTCTTAAAACATAACATAGTCACTCTTAAATACAAGTAACGAAGTATATTTTTCACCATTTCTTAAAACTCATCCCCTAAAGAGATTGAAAGGTGGTGGAAAATGTAAAAAAGGGATATACTACTTTTCATTAAAAAATTTTTTTGTCGTATATTCTAGAAATATGCAATGAAACTCAAATAATGAAACACATATTTTTACGAATTAATTCCCTAAAAGAATAAAAATGTAAAAAAGAGTGTTTGCATTGGAGAAAATATTTTTTATCAAATTTTCTTAAAAGTAAACAAAATATTCTAAAACACGAATTATGATACACGTAATTCAGCATTCCCCCCCCCCCGAAATCATCCCCTAAAAGAACAAAAATATAAAAAATATAAATGTTTGTATTAGAGAAAAAATGTTTTAATCAGATTTTCTTAAATTCGAATGGAACACGTTTGCAGACAATAAAAGAACATATTTAGGTTACAATATTTTTTTCATATTCACTGAAAAATAGTCATGAGTTTAGATGAACACGCTTTTATTAATATATTTTTATTATCTTTCTAAATTGTTTCTACATTACCGAAACAGTTTAAGTTTAGCGGGCGAAGCCGCGACGGGTAATGCTAGTATAATATAATAAATGACATGAGCTATTGCTATTACGAAATACATAAGCACCGAAAACAACCTTTGTAAAATAATTTTCACTTTAAAAACCTATCGTGAAAACCGAAAAAGCGCGCAAATTCCGAAAATCGGTCTAAAGAATGGTAACACAAGTCACGATACTAAATTTAATATAGAAGAAAGTTTAAAAATAAACAAAAAAGGGAAACAAATCGCTGACGGTGACCAAGATTTATATTCTTCAATTTTATTTTATTTAAAATTCAACACAATGACTATAAATTATTAATCTTCATAAATTACGAGATTGTAAAGGTGGGATTGTTAAAGACAATATCGGATCAAGATATTACGGAAATGGTCAAATCGATTTTTAAAGAACTAGTTTTTTTTAGAAAGAGTTTGGTAACGATTTTGTTAAAACATATCGATAATATACTGTCTCAAAATCGGGAGGAAAACGAAAATAAATCATTATATTTAAAATTTTAAACGTTTGTGTTTCGATTTTTTTAGTTTTCCAAAGTTTTTTTTAATTATAAAAAAATATGTTTATTTTGAAGTAAATTACAGTCATTAATATCACAATTGTTCATTATGAAGTAAATAACAATTATTAATATCTCAGTTGTTCTTTATGAAGTAAATTATAATTATTAATATCCCAGTTGTTCATTATGAAGTAAATTACAATTATTAATATCCCAGTTGTCCTTTATGAAGTAAATTACAATTATTAATATCTCAGTTTTTCTTTATAAAGTAAATTACAATTATTAATATTATAGTTGTTCTTTATGAAGTAAATTTCAATTATTAATATCATAGTTGTTAATTATGAAGTAAATTATAATTATTAATATTATAGTTGTTAATTATGAAGTAAATTACAATTATTAATATCCCAGTTGTCCTTTATGAAGTAAATTACAATTATTAATATCCCAGTTGCTAATTATGAAGTAAATTACAATTATTAATATCCTAGTTGTTCATTATGAAGTAAATTACAATTATTAATATCCCGGTTGTTAATTATGAAGTAAATTACAATTATTAATATCCCAGTTGGTAATTATGAAGTAAATTACAATTATTAATATCCCAGTTGTCCTTTATGAAGTAAATTACAATTATTAATATCCCAGTTGCTAATTATGAAGTAAATTACAATTATTAATATCCTAGTTGTTCATTATGAAGTAAATTACAATTATTAATATCCCGGTTTTTAATTATGAAGTAAATTACAATTATTAATATCCCAGTTGCTAATTATGAAGTAAATTACAATTATTAATATCCCAGATGTTAATTATGAAGTAAATTACAATTATTAATATCCCGGTTGTTAATTATGAAGTAAATTACAATTATTAATATCCCAGTTGTAAATTATGAAGTAAATTACAATT
Source organism: Callitettix versicolor (assembly GCA_022606455.1). Classification (NCBI taxonomy): domain Eukaryota; kingdom Metazoa; phylum Arthropoda; class Insecta; order Hemiptera; family Cercopidae; genus Callitettix; species Callitettix versicolor. Next base: position 93,177,582 of record CM040185.1, read on the forward strand.
ATTAATATCCCAGTTGTTAATTATGAAGTAAATTACAATTATTAATATCCCAGTTGTTCTTTATGAAGTAAATTACAATTATTAATATCTCAGTTGTTCTTTATGAAGTAAATTACAATTATTAATACTATAGTTGTTAATTATGAAGTAAATTATAATTATTAATATTCCAGTTATTCATTATGAAGTAAATTATAATTATTAATATCTCAGTGGTTCATTAAGAAGTAAATTACAATTATTAATATCACAATTGTTCATTATGAAGTAAATTACAATTATTACTCGTAATATCCCAATTGTTCATTATGAAGTAAATTACAATTATTAATATCCCAGCTGTTCATTATGAAGTAAATTACAATTATTAATATCCCAGTTATCCTTTATGAAGTAAATTACAATTATTAATATCCCGGTTGTTAATTATGAAGTAAAATACAATTATTAATATCCTGGTTGTTAATTATGAAGTAAAATACAATTATTAATATCCCAGTTGTTAATTATGAAGTAAATTAAAATTTTAATTCACAATCGTTTTGTGAAATAAATTACAATAATTAATTCCAAACCATTAAATATTAAATAAATTAAAATTATGATAGTTTAGTGAATCGTTTTAATAGTCGATATTGATAACTTTAACAAATGTTAGTTAACAATTATTACATACTTTACATTGTTACGTGTCAGATTGATGTCATTGATGTCGATTCGTTAATTTAACACAAAATTAAAATACAGCAAGTACTTTTTCCAATCGTCCTTAAAATTAAAATGCATTCAAAACATTTGTCACCTCTCGCAGAAGAAAAATCGATTAGCGAACGTGGTAATCGATCCAATCGGAGCCAATTAAAACGGACACGATTCCGGCCGAATTTAAAAAAATTCGCTCCGCTAAGGAATGGAAATGAAGACCGCAGCTTTAGAGTCCGCTTAATGATATAGTAATGAAAGATATTACTCAGTCCAGCTTCAGGGAGTGGCAACAGCAACACAGGTAGCCGGGTCTGTGAGGCTTGGCTTTAATAAAGAAACTTAATATATGTCTGTGATTGGCACGCCTGTTAGGCTACTTGCCACAACAATGATCGGTTTTAATTGTTGAACCGGTGAAACGGTTACATTGTTGCGGTAATTGTTAGGTCTTGAAGTTCGGTATTGTTGATTGATAAGTGAGCTGAGAGATGCATAGCTAACCGGGTAAAATGTAACTACAAGGTACAGTGATCTGGAGCGAGTCCAACATTTATGTGTAAAAATAAATTTGTCTGTATTTATCGAAAAATTCTGTACACTTTTACGTTCACCTGTTAAATATTTTAGGTTTAACAGTGCTGCCAACATTTTAGAGATCGATTCGGTTCTCGCAAAATGTATAGTTTAGGCTAGTAAACACATAAATAAATTTGTTTTAAATCGTTCCAAGAAAACTACTGAATATATATTTAAACAAAGTCATGCCCCTATGTTGAGTATAATTCCCTAGCTTCGTCAATTCTACTTTTGTTGACGCGTTTCGGAGAACCTCCATCTTCAAAAACTATATCTTTAGGCCTACTCAGTTTTTGAAGATGGAAGTTCTCCGAAACGCGTCAACAAAAGTAGAATTGACGAAGCTAGGGAAGGCAGATCATTATACTCAACATAGTGACAATAAATCCTAGCAGAAAAGAAGAAGAATATAAAAAGAAAGTCATACCCGTTTATTGGCAGTAGTATTTTTAACATAATTCCGTTGAGATGTTACTGGCAAGAAATCCTTTTTAAGCTCCTACAGATGTTGTTTTTTAATGCGTAAAAATAGTACCTTTTTTGTGTTGAAGATATATTGGTGTTATCACTACAAAAACGTTTCTACAACATACTATAAATAAAAAATCACGAAAATCTGATTATTTGCAAAGTTATGCAGACTTGTTCTATTTCGTCATAAGCTTCAGAATCGTAATGTTTCATGTAAGAACGTCCTACACATTTCGGAAAGCGTCGTAGCTCAGTTGGTAGGGAAACGGGTAGTTCGCCACATGTCTGACCTCTATGCAGATTCAGGTCTAGTTACTACCGTTGGTTATTTCCGTACGTTACATCGATGTATGTGGCTAGGTCACCGGTCAGTCTGGTGCGTCTGAACTGCGCATCTCAAGGCCACGAGTTCGCGTTTACAGTTACTGCCGTAAGCTGTATCCTTTCCTGTACAGCTGATTCCTTGTTCCATTAGTCTAGCTAGAAAAAAACATACAGTATAAAATAAAATTATCCTCACTATTCTAAGTAGAAAAACATACAGTATAGACGTTAAGTGAAATAAATTAATTACCCTCATTGGTCTAAGTGAAAAAAACCAGAAAATATAGACGTTAGGAAGAATAAATGAATTATCCTCATTAATCCAACTGGAAAAACGTACAGTACAGACGTTAAGAAAAATAAATTAATTATCCTCATTGTCTAACTGGAAAGCATACAGTATAGACGTTAAGAAAAATAACTTGATTATCCTCATTAGTTTAACTGGAAAAATATACAATATAGACGTTAAGAAAAAAATTAACTATCCTCATTATTCTAAGTAGAAACACATACAGTATAGATGTTAAGGAAAATAAATTAATTAACTCATTAGTCTAAGTTGAAAAAACATACAGTATAGACTTTAAGGAAAATAAATTATTTGTCCTTATTATTATAAGTAGTAAAACATTCAGTATAGACGTCAAGGAAAATAAATTAATTACCCTCATTAGTCTAAGTTGAAAAAACATACAGTATAGACTTTAAGGAAAATAAATTAATTATCCTCATTAGTATAACTGGAAAGCATACAGTATAGACGTTAAGAAAAATAAATGAATTAACCTCATTAAGAATCCAACTGGAAAAACGTACAGTATACGTTAAGGAAAATAAATTAATTATCCTCATTGTCTTACTGGAATTCATACAGTATAGACGTTAAGAAAAATAAATGAATTACTCTCATTAATCCAACTGGAAAAACGTACAGTACAGACGTTAAGAAAAATAAATTAATTATCCTCATTGTCTAACTGGAAAGCATACAGTATAGACGTTAAGAAAAATAACTTGATTATCCTCATTAGTTTAACTGGAAAAATATACAATATAGACGTTAAGAAAAAAATTAACTATCCTCATTATTCTAAGTAGAAACACATACAGTATAGATGTTAAGGAAAATAAATTAATTAACTCATTAGTCTAAGTTGAAAAAACATACAGTATAGACTTTAAGGAAAATAAATTAATTATCCTCATTAGTATAACTGGAAAGCATACAGTATAGACGTTAAGAAAAATAAATGAATTAACCTCATTAAGAATCCAACTGGAAAAACGTACAGTATAGACGTTAAGGAAAATAAATTAATTATCCTCATTGTCTAACTGGAATTCATACAGTATAGACGTTAAGAAAAATAAATGAATTACTCTCATTAATCCAACTGGAAAAACGTACAGTACAGACGTTAAGAAAAATAAATTAATTATCCTCATTGTCTAACTGGAAAGC